>PITA01000826.1:0-147151 GCA_004023965.1 Spilogale gracilis | reverse complement strand
TAATGAAAGAAAATATTGAAAAAGAAATGTATGCTTCTTAAGGGAAACAAATTGCTGTGATTTGAGTCAAAGGAAAGCATACAGCCAGCTTGTATTTAAGCAAGACAGATCCCACGTAAATGGCCACTAATTCTAGAAAATGGAATGCAGAGGACACATGACTGGTGTCTGAAGTGGAAGAGTGACACGTGTGAAATACTGACCTTTTGGATGACGAAACAGAAGATGTGAAAAATACTGCATCTAGTTTCATTGGAATAAACTCAAGGCCTGCAGCATGAAACAGAGATTTAGGAAAAGCTAGAGTAAGTGAAATAGGAGGGAAATGCAACAGGTAAATGTTGCATCCTTTCTCAAAAGAGAGATCACACATGATGATGTCACTTCCCCAACCCAGTGTCTGAAGTACAGAGAGTCCTCCTCCCCAGGGAGTTCATCATTCCCATTCATGGTCACATATCCACCCAAGCCTATGACATCCATGGAGGATTTGGCCAAGGAAGGGACTTACATCTTCTTTTCTTACTTGGTTTTTTCACTTGGGATGGGAAGTTCACCTTTCAAAATAATTGTTAAGTGCAACTTAGGAATGTTGAGTTCAGCCAAATTCATCTGCTCATTGGAAAATAAATGGGGGAGTTCTCCCCAGAGGCAAGTGCAAAACTACCTCACTCAACCATGATCGAAGGGGTTGAGTGTCCTTCCTTGCCGGCACACGCCATCGGGACGGTAGATAGCGAGAATAAAAGCAGAACCCTGGTCTGCTCTCGTTCTGCCTTGTGATGCCCTAGATAGTCTTTGGCAACTACCAAATCAGAACCTCCTGCTTTTTCCTTTACGCACAAATGCTTTATGCTTTTTCCATATCATTTTATGTGCAAATTTGAAAGCTGTGGATAGACTTTTTTTTTTCCTATGGGATGCAACCGATAGGACTATTCAAAGGAATGCTTTCCTAATGTGATTACCAGCTCTCTAATTTGACTGAGAATTTTTTTATTGATAAAATTAGAATAAATAGTAAAGAATTATGGCACTGAAACTATGTGTCAAATAATATAGCAACAAATTCATGACTTGTAAGTTGTTTATAATATGGATATGGCCAAACTAGAACATTTTAATTGTAAAAGTCATTCTGGAAAATAAAATAAGGACACACAGAAGTTGAATAATGTCAATGCAAGATTAAACATTGTACTCCTGAAAGCAAGAATATATTTCTTGTAAAAATACATGTGGAATGTTTTTGAAATAGGCCAAATTATTTACACATAAATAGAACAATAATAAATAATACTCAACATTATAATATCGTCTGATTGTAACAAAATAAAAGAGAAACCAATAATATGGACTTTAAATCTCTCGATGACTTGGAAACCAAAAAAATAACTTTACGTTTTTGTAGCATCATGAAGAGCATTCCTAATAAGAATGTATGGAATGTGTAAAAGAATTTGGAAAGGGAACAGCACATAAAGTTAAAGATTTAATATAAACAACAATATATTGTTGTTGCCAAATATATTTCAAAATGTATACAAAGCAATTACATGCAAAACGGTTATAAACAAATAACTTACTAAAGAGGAATTACAACTGCTTTAAAACAAAAAAATGATCAACTTTAATTATTTGTAACTAAAGAAATGCATACTAAAATCATAAAGAAAGCTTGTTTGTTTTTGTAAGTTGTTAAGAAAAAGTCTATTGAAAATAGCTAATGCTAATGAGGGGATATGCTCATACTTTGTGGCTGACTGTATACTTTCAGAATCCTTTTTGGAGACAATTTGGCAACATATACCAAGACTCAGAAAAGTACTCCTATCTTCTGAATACTTCTCCATCAGGGAATATTTTCTAAGGTTAAAACACGTTGGGGGGCACCTGGGTGGCTCAGTTGGGGGCGCCTGGGTGGCTCAGTTGGTTAAGCGACTGCCTTCAGCTCAGGACATGATCCCGGAGACCCGGGATCGAGCCCCACATCGGGCTCCCTGCTCGGCGGGAAGCCTGCTTCTCCCTCTCTCACTCCCCCTGCTTGTGTTCCCTCTCTGGCTGTGTTTCTCTCTGTCAAATAAATAAAATCTTTAAAAAAAAAAAAACACATTGGGAAACCAGGGATGATTATTCTTACACACTTTGCTGCATTTATGTCACAGTTGTTTGGAGGGATTTCTTAAGTGGAAAGGGGATTCTGGACAGTCACTCAGGAACTGGCTCAGAGGATAGTCTGTGGTCATTGCCAAACCACAGAAAAAGAGAGTGAGATCAGACAATGATGAAAGGAAGGGTATTGCCAAGATATAGCCCCGGGACACGGTATGCATAGTCCCAAGAGTGGACAAGCCTTTGGAATCCCCCACGATGGATCTACTTTCTTCCTGGGGACTTTCTGGGTGGTAGTCATGAGCATGCACTTTGGGGACAGACAAGGAAAGTTTGAGTCTTGGACAATTAGCTGTGTACTCAGTGTAACCTTATCATGCTCAATTTTCTATTTTATAAAGTAGAGATAAAAATAGTGCCTGGAGTTGTTGACTGCAGTAAGGAGCTAGTACACATCAGGTGTAGCCAGTGCCTGACACATTCTGATCATGAACGTGGCTTTTACTAGTTGTGATTTATCTGCTGGAGACTGGGGAGACCCGGTCCATATACTGCTCAGTGGATGGATGAGGCTGGACACATTAGTTAATCTCTCAGAGAGTCACGCTAGATTAGTCATCTCTCAGGTCCCCCCAGCCTTAGAGATCTACTTATGAGACAGTCCTGGACAGCGTTGTGTCAAAGAGCTTAAACTATTAGAGCCAGATGCACTGAGGTATGAATCCCAGCTCTGTCTTTTGCTAGCAATGTGATTTGGGGCATAATATTTAACCTGGGACTCAGTTTCATCATTTGTAAAATGTAGGCTAGCAAGAGCTCCTACCTTGTAAGATTGTTGCAAGAGGTTCAGGAGATGGTGGGTCCAAGGAACACAGCAGAGGGCCTGGCAAGTGTAAGTGTTTTCAATAGAAAGTAGCTATTGTAATGATTCTAATGTCACAGTTTGTTGGCATTGGCAGAGACATTAGATATATAGTAAACTTTCTAATTTCAAATGCCCCACCCATTGTTAACATTAAACTGTATTTTCTGGAGGGAATTCAAATATTTTACAGTTAAATTTCTAGCTACCATGTATCTTTGGAATTCTGACTAATGCTGGCGTGTTTTGATTTTGGGGCTCAGAAAATGAACTTAGTGTTCTTACAGATCATTCGATGTCCTGGAGGAAGGGTTAAGGATGTCAAACATGATGATGTCACTTCCCCAACTGAACTTCACTGATGTGAAGTTCAAGCATATCCTCTGGGAACTACTAGAGAATAAATGGAATGGGTTCACTAATTAGCATCGTCAGGCGGAATCCATTACAGTGGGATCACGTGTTTGCAATCAGCCAGTCCCTATAGAGCTCGTTGGAACGGATAGGACCACTAGGGATGCAGCTCCAGGTTCTACCAACCAAAGAATCACCATTTTATGGGATGAAATTTCCTAGTTCAAGACCTCATTTGCCTTATGTTCACTTTAGAATGTAAAATAACTTCAAACCCCACTCCTCCAATCCTCCCCACCCTGTCCCACCCTTACCCACCACATTTGGTGTTAGGGATCCCTGAAGGGAAAATCACACAGCTATTTTCTGCTCTAAAAATAGATTTGAATGATGGTGAAAAACTTTGGAACAGGCATAGGTATTAAAGAATTCCATTAGTGTTATTGATGTGCTGCATTATACACTTTTAATGGGATCATTAGCCAAAGAAGAGAAAAATGAAATTTTAAAGCTGAAACAAAGCTTAGAGGTAAACTAATCCAAATAATTTATTTTACAGATGGGGGAAATGGGGAGTGAAGTGACATTCTCCAAGTCACACAGCAACAGTGCTGGAGTTAGTACCTCGTCTTGGGCTCAACACACACTGTTTTCCTTAGGGATCTCTGAAGACCATAAATATTCCTGCATTTCAGGATGACATCTTACTGTCTGGGTTATCGAAGAAGCAAGAAATGCTTATAAAATTTATGAACTCACGTAAAATGTATCATAGGGAAAAAAACAAGATCTCTGTTCTTTTTCTTTCTTACCATTATTAATGAGCCTTTTGGGGAAAAATATCTCAAAATTGTTGAATGATGGATATCAGCCCTGAAGCTTAATATTGAAAAGCTCAGTAACTCACCAGAGACTAAAATCACATCAACATTGCCTCTGTATCTCCTAATTCCATATCATGTTTTTAGTTGCATTGGAAAAGTAGATATCAGGGAAGGAAGATGAAAAAGTTGACTCACCCCAAGGAGCCCGAGACAAGGAAGAGAGTGACCATCTGCTGACTGTGGCAATCTCAGTGGAGACGTAAATGGAGTGCTCAAAGCTTATGTATTATCAGCCTGAGAGAATGTGACCTTAAATAAAAATATTCAAAATTATAAAAATATGGACTATTTATGTTTATTCACATTGACTTGTGTTTATTTACAGAGATAGTGGGAATATTTTTACAGTTTTAGTTGTTGATGAATTTCTGGAATCATGACTGAACCCAGGTCTGTTTTGACTCTGGGGTCTGAGCTCTCCCCTGCTGGAGAAGTTTGAGAACATTGCAGCACAAGTGAAAGACAAAATGAAAAATCGCCTTCCTGTAGAACCATCATCTCGAGATAGCCGTTGTCAATAATGGGGTAGATTTGTTCCTTTGGTTATTTTCCCTTTGCCTTAATTTTTTTTTTTCTGAGCTTCTATCTCTATCCTCATATCCTTATCTGTATTCCTGGGTAATTTTTTTCAGACCAAAGGTAGAAATCAAGCTGGGGCATAGAGATAGGCAGACTGTGTGTGTGTGTGTGTGTGTGTGTGTGTATATGTTGTTTGTGAGGGGTGTAAGAAGCTCAGGACCTGGGAACGATGGGAATCTTTGATAGCCAGAACACTTTTTTGGAAGTGATGTTTTCTCCCTCCTCTCCCCCCACTTTCAAAAAGATTTTATTTATTTATGAGAGAGAGAGAGAGAGAGAGAGAGAGAGAACACACACACACACACACACACACACACGCGCGCGCGCGCGCGCGCGCGCACGCGCGCATGGGCAAATGAGTGGGGGGCAGAGGGAGAGAGAGAAGCAGGATCTTCCTGAGCAGGGAGCCCGATGCTGGGATTGACCCCAGGACCCTGAGATCATGACCTGAGCTGAAGGCAGACGGTTAATGGACTGAGCCACCCAGGTGCCCTTGGAAGTGATGCTTTTCAGGGGTCATGCAGACTATGGGGGAAAGATGTTAGGGAATTCTTGGTGGCGCGCAGTAGGGATATGTTTGGCCTCGTGAGGTTATGTGAGCACACAGGCAGCCTTCTTTGATTCACAGGTTATTTGACAGTATGTTGTGTACTTTCCAACTATTTGTGCATTTTTCCAGGCATTTCTCTGTTATTTCTTTCTGAGCTATTTCTGTTGAGGTCGGAGAACATGCTGTCTATGTTTTCAATTCTTTTTTTTTTTTTTTAAAGATTTTATTTATTTATTTGACAGGCAGAGAGGCAGGCAGAGAGAGAGGAGGAAGCAGGATCCCTGCTGAGCAGAGAGCCCCATGCAGGCCTCCATCCCAGGACCCTGAGATCATGACCTGAGCTGAAGGCAGAGGCTTTAACCCACTGAGCCACCCAGGCGCCCTATGATTTCAATTCTTTTAAAGTTACCGAGTTATGGGTTATGGAGGAGCATCTAGTCGATCTGGGTTAATACTCATGTGCACTTAAGAAGAATGTGTATTCTGCTCTTCTGGCATGCAGCGTTCCATAAAAAATCAACTGCATAAAAATAGTTACTTTGCAAAGCAGAGTGGAGTAAGTCTTGAGCCAGGAAAGCAGCACTTCTGGTTCAGAGGGGGGGGTCACAGAGTCTGGGAATTCAAGATTTCAAAGGGCATCAATCTGTGTGGCCAGCCCATGCCTCAGGGTCTCACTCCTTCCCAAACACAGTGCTGACTTTCGCATAGAACTTTCTGGAGTGGAGAATTTGATCTCCTCTGGAGATCCCTTCCCTGTACAACTGATTCCTGGCCTGGCACTCAGCTTTCTCCCCCATGTAGATGCAGGTGACGTGAGTCTCTGTATGCTGGGAAGGAGACACCCTGGCTTTCACACCCTGCTGTAATCAGCAGCTACATCTCTTCTCTTACCCTAATGGAGCCACAGCACTCAGGGCCAGTCATCCGAGTCCATAATCCTTATAATTACTGTTTCCCCTAAACCCTTCTAATGCCCAAGACACTGCACCCATCAGCACATTCCTTTCCATTTGCATCCCATTCAGTTCACTGCTGGAGGAAGTGGGTGATGATCGTCCCGCTATGGTGTTTTAGAGATGATCGGTGTCTGTCCATTGCCATCCGGTAGGTGCTCTGTCTCCCCTAGCCTCTTTAGAGTCTGTAAGTGAAGGAAGCAGCTTTGGGCAAGAAGAGAAGGTGAACTGGGAGGCAGCTGCCCCCAAGGCTTTGGCTGATCCGGTAGGAGAGCTGGAATGACCCTCTAAATTGTACTATCATCCCCATCTCGATACAATCAGCCCCATTCCCATTTTCACCTCTAAAATGACTAGTCTTGGAAGTGGGCTGCCCCCATGGAGGGATCATAACCTTGGGCAAGGCAAGTCTGCTTCCTCTGGCTGAAGGCGATGCTCAGGCAGGGACTCGGCCTGTGGGGCCAAAGGCTCACGCTCCCGACAGTGGCCAACACTCCTGGCTGCTGAGGCAGGAAGCACAGTGAACCCCAGGGGTGTATCCGGACAGCACAGTACAACATCCACTCCGATGTTACTCATCAGTGATTCCCGAATGCCGCCTGCACTTCCGAGAGGTCACGGATGGTGCCCTGCTGCTTTTCTCCATCAGTGAAATCTGACCAGTAAAAATGGAACATGGCACACACAGGCATAGTCTCTGCACTAATCCGCTTGCCACTCCACATAGTTTGTTCAAGACAAAGATTCAGTTTTCTCGTCTTCTCTCCAATTCTCCATCCAGAAGGCCACCGACTATAAGCCTCTCCCCGCTGGTTTTCCTGGAACAGCCCTGGGAATCTCTGGAGGAAGGGCTGGTGTGTCTGCAGAGCAGGTCCTGCATCACACAGTGGTGCCCAGAGACACTGAGTCTATCAGGGCTGGTGTGGATCGAGAAAGTTTCTTACCACGGATGCTCTTTCCAGGACTCATTTCTACAAGTTACGTCCAACACGCTTTCCATAGGTTTTAGGATAAGTAATTCTTGGCTTTGATGACGGAAGTGGGAAGAAGGGAGAAAAAAATAGAAATGAAGAAAAAACAAGAGCCTGGTTTTGTGTGAAATCAGCTCAGATGGGGAAGTGGTGAGGTGGGAAGAGACCATAAGGTGTGGCTTCACACGAGCCCTGCCGAGAACGTGTTGGGGACCACGTGGCTCATCAGTGAGTCAGGACTATAGCAGAGGGCAGCGAGGACCCTGAGAAGCCAGTCTGCAAAAAAACATGGTGGCACGCACATGTCCCTGTCTGTGCTCAACAGTGGGAAAGGCAGATCTGAGCCCTAGCCTCCATTCCTGTCCACCCCCCCCGTCCCCCCGGGGTTCTGGCTGGAAAAGGAGCTGTATTTACTTGTCCCAAAAGAGGGACAGCATGCTGTTGGCATGGGTGGTATCTCAGAGAGGTTGGCAAGGGCTGTGGAAAGGCTGATACGTTCAAGTTTATAGCAAATTGCACTAGAAGAAATCTACCTGGATCGTTGTATGCCTAGAGCTCAGCCCACATCGCATCTATCAGAAGGACGTGCTAGGAAAGTGAGCAGACAGAACTTGGGTGCATGGTCTGTACAATGTGAGGCTAGGACGGAGGTGTGTACGAGGGAAGAGGGAGAGAAAGAGCAGAACACAAAAAGAAAATAAGGCTTCATGTTGGACAGTGGGGCTTCATGTTGGCAGAACTTTGATAAATCTGTTCAGAAATATTAAGAAGGATTCAAGGTTTAGTGGGCAAATTTAAATCTTACTTGTTTCCTGTATTAGTTATCTACCTTTATTTAATAAGTCACCCCAAATGTTATTGGCTCACGATTCTGTGGGTCAGCCATTTGGGCTGGTCTCAGTTAAGAGGTTCTTCTGCTGGGCTCACTTGGGTCACCCCTGTGACAGCTCTCCTCGAGCGGTGTGACTGACCTTGCTGTTCCAAGCTGACCTCACTCATGTTGTTGGCGTGGTCCCCTCTCATGTGGTGCTCATCATAAGGAGACTGGTTTAGACTTCAGTTCGCCACGTTCTCAGGTGCCACGAGGCTGCAAGGTCTTTCATGGCTCAGGCTTGGAAGGTCGATGTCACACCTGCACACTTACATGGTTCAAAGTAAGTCCCATGCCTGCTGGAGGAGGTCACCAAGAGACACCTGACTGCAGGCTGACCCTCAAGCTAGAAACTCCCTCACCTGTCCTTGGAATGTACTCTGCCCACCATCCCCACTTTGGGAGCTGTTTTTCAAGGATGCAGACTCAAGAGAGTGAGATGTGGCTGAGATCATGTGGATAGCATATGTGACAATCCCAGTACTCTGGCCAGCTGGTGCGGAGCTCCATTGTCTTGCGGCACCCAAGACAAAACCCGTGATTTGCCTTGCTTATTAAAACTGCCACGTTCCAATCTGGAGTGGTCCTAGGCTTTCTCCTGTCTCTCTTTGCTCTCCCTGTATGGGGACCAGTTCATGACCCAACAACATCCAGCATAGATTCCAAGGGGGCAGATAAACTCCACCTCATCATAAGAGAAACATGCAAGCCCTGGTGCAAAGAGCTTTGGGGGAGGGCCAAGGAGAGGGATGACTGTGACCATTTTTGAAAACAATCTGCCATGTTTCTAAGGCTGGGGATGATGTTATGAGGAAGTAAAGAATGACAATGCACATCCTGGGTATTAACCAGTTCTGCCATTTGCCTTTTAACCAAGTTTGCAAAGATAAGCAAAGATAAGAAGACTTCCTTTTAAGGGAGGGAAAGGGGTATCTTAACAGCCTAATAAATACCTATCACTATATAGGGACAAGAACCAGAGGCTCCATCACTATGGGGAGGTTCAAAGGTTTAGTGGTTGTTCAGGCTTTTCTCTATTGCTCATCCAGAGCCATTTTGGTGATTTTGAAATACAGTTAATGATGCCCTAAGAAAGACTTTCCAACGCGTTTCCTGATAAACATACAGCTATCATCAAGTTTGCTGACCATCTGATTGAATTAGAGACATACATGAGCTTTAATATGGTTTCTCACTTTTGAGAAACTAAATCAAATAAGCAAAATCTGCAGATATTCCACATGGAAATGACTTGAGCACAGGCAACATTTGATCATTTGAGCATGTGACCTTTGCAAGAATTTGATCGTTTCAAAAATAAAAAGGGGGGAACAGTAACGAGATGAAAAACTGTTTTCTGTACACCTATTATGAGCCAGGCATGTTGCATAAATTCTCATTTGTGGCTCCTAATAACCCTAAATAATATTATCACCCTTTTTTGCCCATGAAAAATCTGAGGTTCAGCAAGGAAAATGGCCTGCCGAAAGTCATCATCTGGATAGTTTGAAGGCTGGAATTCAGCCCGAACCTCCCCATTGTGATTGATACATTTTTTAAACATGTATTCAAATTATACACATTTTAGACTACTTAAAAAAATCTGTAATAATGCCATAAGCATTTTTTTAGTTGCAGCCCTGCTTCATAATTACTCTTTTTAATAACAGCATAATGTTTTAATATATATATTTTTTATATTCTGGACTACGATTTAAATCACTGCTGTCCTGATGTGGATATTGAGATTGCCTACCTTAAGGCTCAGAATCATGAACTAGATTAAACATGGCTTACAAAGCCTTCTAGGCACGTTTGTAATTCTTTTTCTGGAGAAAAAGTTATGTTTGTAACTCATCTGGGTCTTATCAATCTTTTTTTTTTTCTGGTCATTTTTCTTGAAGTGGTATTTATTAAGATCATTAGAGAGAATTTTGCATGAAACAGAGCACATATTTATGTAGCTAATATTTCTACTCATTGCACCAAAACACCTCTCGATTATTCCAAGAATGATTCCCTGCTCAGAACCAATGTGTTTACACGGTAAAGCGGTGCTTGTGAACCCAGCAGGAGGGGGAGGTTGCCTGGTCCCAGAACAGACCAGTGAGAGATCTGGATGCAGTGCCGGCTCTAGCCAGTAGATGTCTCTATTTCATTCACGCGCCGTTGCAGGTTCCTTCTGAATGGGAAGGCTTGGGAGCAAAACTGATGGGTGGGAGGTTGTCCCATCCGTTTTTGCCACCTTCCACTAGCCTCCACCCTACACTCCCTCTCACCCTTCGTTTAATGGTTAGTGGTATAAAGGTAATTGAAACAGGAGTGTTGGTTAAACACTTTCTCTACCAGATCTGTTTGCAAAGTGAACTGGTAACTGAAAGCGATCGCTGCAGAACCAAAGCCTGTTCTCTTTAAATAGCACCAAACGCTGAACTAAAAAGCTGTATTACTGAGTCATAACAATTAATTACACTCAGAGGTGAGAAGACAGGATTTAACGCTCTAATGTGATTTGAATTTAGGCCGGTATCTCATCCCGCTGCTATTTAAAACAAAATCACTTTTCCACGGAAGCATCTGCAACTAAGGATGGTTTCAAAGCTTGAGTCTGAAGACATCTCTGGCAACTGAATATTCCCGTTTTAGCTTCCTGCGAGGTTTAATATGCACATTTGGATTTTCTAGATTTTTGCAATGAAGTGCATTGCTTTCTGCTTTGGGATTTGACAAAAGAGAACTCGGAGGCTGGGAAGGTCTATTATTCTCATCAGGAGTTTTCTAGGTGTGGGAGGTGTGAGGGATGAGTTACAGGAAAACTAAAAATAGCATCTCAAAACAGACCACATGAGTAAGCATCAGAGATATTATGTCCACAGGGGTGCAGACCACCAATAACTCAGCATAAGGGATTTATCGATAGATCCAAAGAGTGGCAGGGCTTAGGGAAGTGGCTGAGAAAAGGTGAGGGGAGCGAGTTTGTGGTCATCTGGGAAGACAGAGATCAACCCCTGAGAAGCATCTCTGTGGTTCCTAGGGCACCAGGGTGATGCTGAACCCCAACTTGATGGTCTGGAAGGAGCTGCCTGGAACCCTGGTAAAGGACACTGTTGGGGGGCCAGGACCCTGGATCTGAAATCATCATTCTATGGCTCCCCTCTGGTTGATTCTATGAATCTTGTGTTCTCCAAGACTTGGGAAATATGCTAGGAGGCTCTGATAAGCTGAGGACTGGATTCCAGAGCACTCTGATATCTGGAAATCACACCACCTACCATGAGACAGTGCAGACCCTTCTGGACATGGGGTGTTAATTTTGATAGTGTGCATGTGTCCCAGTGATGTATGTTATCAGAAACCCTCCCCTGCCAGCCCCACTACTCCCTGGACCCGGCCTCTCAGGAGCTTTGCGCCCCCACATATACTTCTCTCTTCTTCCTCTCTCTCTCTTCCTTCTGTCCCTCAGCATTTGCCACCATGCTCTCTGCCCATACTCCAGCAGCCCTCCAGGCTCTGCTTAGCTTCTCCATCTTGCCAAGTTCCCTGTACCCCCAGGCCCAGATGGCTGCTCTATTTCCTAGGTATTCCACGGTCAGAGGAGTTAGAGGTGCATGCCAAGAACTCCTGTCTGGAAGCCATCTGAGTGTGCACACTCTAAGCTACTCACTGGCTGTCTCCCTTGGACAGTGACCTAAACGTTGCAAGCCTCATTTATCTAATCCATACAATGGGAATATGTTAATACTTATCTTGCCTACTTGTCAAGAGGATGGGAAGAGCCAAGTAGTTACCTCATGGTGGGAACACTAGCTTGCAAGCTTCCAGGCCTGGGAGCCCCCAGTGGCCCCTAGCTTTGGGTTCTTTCAGCCTCCTGCAGTCCTGGCAAATCTCAGGAGGGACGAAGGACAGGGGACCTTGTGCTACTCTCCTCACCCACGTACAGGCACCCTCGTCTTCTGCCCAGCATGCTATCTCTCACCTTATCCATTTTTGGGTCTTACTCCAGACATTCCCAGGTTTCCAATCTAAAGAAGCTCTCCTCTCCCCTTCTTCCCTCATCAGTCCTGTTTTTATTTTCTAACATTTGTTGCCACCTGATCCAGGACCCCTTCACGTATCTTCTGGGTCACTGACGGGCGTCCCAGCTGGAATGAAAGCTCAGGGCGGGTGCTTTGAAGGGGGGACATTCTCTAGTCTTCTTATTCTATTCTGCGCCCTCTGTATCCCTCAGAACCCAGCATAGGGCTGGATCATAATAGCTCCTCAGTTAACTCAACTGGGAGGAACGAATGCAAAAGTCTGTCGTGCAGCATAGCGCCCGGCAGGTCACTGGCGATTCGGAGCTCCCCGCTGTTCAACCTGAGCGGCTCTGCCCTCTCCAGCCAGTTTGTCCCCTCTCCCGGACCTCCGCCAGTCCGGGGCTCCCGAGGTGGGGGAGAGGGGACAGGGCCGCCCGTTGCGGGATCTGGGACCCCGGAGTGCTGGTGCGGGAGGGCGCCGTCCCGGGCATGCTCAGAGCGCGCAGGTCCGGGCGGCGGCGGCGGCGGCGGCGGCGGGGGAGGAGGAGGGAGCGGTCGCCGCCGCCGCCGCCGCCGCCGTGCGCTCGCGGGCCCGGGCGGAGCTGCGCAGTGCTCTCGCAGCTGCGCCAGGACAGCCGGCGCGCGGCCGTGCCCACAAGTTGCCGGCAGCCGAGCGCGGCGCCGCCTCCTCTGCTCGCGACCCCCAGCTCCCACCCCGCGGCGGAGCCCGCTCCGGGCTGCACCTCCCGCGGACACCCGCCCCAGATGTAAAGCGGGACCACAGCCCCTCGCCCCCCGCGGCGCGATCCTGAGTCTGGCCAGCGTCTCCTCTACCAAACCCCGGGCTGGAAGATGTGGCAGCCGGCCACCGAGCGCCTGCAGGTAAGGGGCACCCGCACGGCTGGGGGCCAGCCTGGAGGAGGAGGTGCCCCGGCCGGAGGAGCCCAGGAGGCGCCTCTGCCCACTTGGCGGGGATTGACCCAGAGCGGTTCTGTGAGACGCGTGGGTAGGAACATGATGCTGTCAGCTCACCCAGCGCCGGGCACCCGACGGGGGCGAGGGGGTGATGAATTGAAGAATGCACTGCCTCGGGCGTTACAACTTTTGGCTTGGGGTGTTTGTGTGCGTGTTGATAGATGTACGGTTGCACTTTCTAACCAGCAATTTTAGATTGCCTTCCACTGACACAATGTACTGGTTTGGGTTAGGGTTTTTGCATCCAGATTTTTCTTCTTCTTTTTTTGTCTCCAGGAAGGACAGAGGAAATGATTTGTGAAAGCATCCATTTGCAGTATGATTTGAAAATATCAAACTTGCTTTGACTTCGTCATGATATGCCTTTTATTTTATTTTATTTTACTTTACTTTATTATATTTTTTTCCGTATTTGTTGGTGCTCTCCTTTCATCTCCCCTGAACTTCAGCTCCCTCAGATATTTTGAAAATTAGAAGTTAAGTTTAGCCAGGAATACTTAGGCTCTGGGTTATCCCATCAAAAGTTTTTTCACTGCTGTCTACTGAAATGACAGACTGCCTTTAATTTGGATTCTGAAGCTGGGGTGTTGGGAAGGGGGTCAAAATGAGAAAGAGGGGTGTTTATGGAAAGGAGCTCCTGCAATGATGCTTGGGACCCTGGAATTGCCCAGACTGCAAGGTTTGATGACTGCGTTTTGCTCTTAAATATTCTCAAGAGAGAGCACAACTACCTACCCGATAAAATCCACTGAATCCTGCAGTGAAACTTTTGGCAGGCTCAGAACCACATTGTTTCATAGTAAACTTTGAAGAAATGTTTAGGTGGTAAAATATAGCACCCTTGGAAGCTGAGTGGGTCTGGAGATTTAGAATAGTGGAGGGCAGGAGCCCTGGCTGGCTTTGGGGGGTTTCTCAATGAAAATTGAAATCTCCCAATGCAGAATGCAGACTTCCCATAGACGTTGGGAGAGGCTAACCTTTGCTTGGGAGTTCTTATCCTGAGGATTAACCTACAGAAGGCATTGCATTTAGCAGAAACTGATGCCCCCCCCATCCTGTTTCCAAGGCCCCCTGGGCCTGTGGATTTGTGGGGAGTGGGTTCATATTAACAGAATCTGAGACACCAGGCCAGTCCCCCCAGGGTCTCAAACAGACTAAACAAGGAAAGGGACTTTCAGCCTTTGGGACAAAGTGGTGGGTGACCGACCCCTGACCTCCTAGTCCTAGTAAGAGACATCACATTGAGCTCTGAATGACTGACCAAAGGGAAGTGAGTGTGTTTTGTCAGTGACACCAGTTACCGGCTGTGCATTTGAATCCCCCCTTCAGTTTAGGACATGGCTTCTATTCTAAAGGAAGGGGTGACTGAGCTGAGTGGAGGTTTCCCCTATCCAAGTGAGGAGGGTAGGTCTTAGAAGTCCTTAGAGAGATGAGGCCAGAGTTCCTTGAGGTGGCTTTTCTGGCCTGAGGCTCTGTGCCTCTGCAAAGTTTGTGGATTTTTGTCTCTTCAAGTTATTTCTACCGGCCTGTTTCATTTAAGGACTCCTGTGCGCTCCAGAGCACGTGACTCTTGGCAGGCGAGAGCTCTGGCTTGCGTTCCGCATGGCGATCGTTCCTTTACTAGAAATGTCCTCCTGACTCTTCTGTGAAATGTACACATGTGCATTTGGCACGAGTCTGGTTTATTACAGTTTGCCCTTGCAATGCATTTATTTCATTTCGAAGTGTTATGTTGAAAGAGCTGGGCTTTGGGCTTTTGAAAGCTCAGGTAAACATGTCTTATCACTGACAAGATCAAATCTCAATTGGAGGGTTCCTCCCCAAACCAGGCTCAACTTCATGCTCCCCCCAATTTAAATTACTCAACAAGCCCGATGGGTTCTCTTTTAAAGGTTTGGCTCAAGCCTTGCAATTATAGAAGGCAGCCACATGCAGAAAAAAAAATCTTCATAGTCATGGCTTCTTTCCAAAGAGCAGCTCGACTCTTCTTTCAAAACACACAATTTGTGTGCTTTTTACTTTTTGTTTCTGGGGGAGGGAGTTGTTGAGGGTGAGGTGGTGAGTGAGTTGCGTGTAATAATATTTTATTTACATTCCTTGTGGTTATGTTTGTCACGGTCTCTGGTCTCTGTTTGCCGTCTGGGAGTTTTTCTTCCCCTTGTTGCCCTCAGGGCACCACCGTATAGGAACGCTGGTTTCCGATTCCTTAGTCAATGGGATGCTGTCGCTTGCCCGAATTCTGTGGCCAAGGAGATGGTGATGTATTGTGTTCAATGGGGAAGTAAATGATAAGTCCCACTTGTGAATGAAGTTACAGCCTCACCCTTCCTACGCAAATCCTAACCTTCTCCTACAACCTCATTAATTTTTGTCTTCATTAATTTTTAATGCAAGACTTCAATTTAAACGAGCTGGAATGCAGAAAATCCTTCAAGGAAGCATTCCCAGAGCTTCCTAATAGGACTAAGGACTCAGGAGCCAATTTATTGTACAAATACTAGAAACAAAAGAGACGAGGGAAGAAAAGAATGACGTCTTTTCTTAATTGATTTTATGAGTTCCTGCTAGATGATGGCCGTGAAAGCATGGCAGAACCTTGCTCAGGCCAGACTGTCACCCTCTAGCTAATTTGGGACTGGCAACCAGACTTTTTTGCTCAGGAGATGATAGTCTTTGATCGGGTTTGATTATCACTATCAATACTCACTTCTTTGCCAAACAAAATGATGCTGATGTTTCCTGATTTGAGGTATAGCTGCTCGACCCAAATCCGGCACAGGCAAAGCGACCTGTTGCCCGGAGCAGGGCTGAGCTGGGTCATTTCTCATTCAGTCACACACCCTGCGGCAAGTTCGTCTGCTCCCCTGAATGTTAAAACTTCTGTTGCATCCCACTCGAGCCCTGGCTGGGAGCTTCTGCCATTAAAAATATAATAGGATCAAAAGGGATATGAAAATTTAAATTACCACCCCAACTTTTAAAAACAAGTAAATATGAGTTCTTCCCTTTTCACCTTCTGTACTACACAGTGGACTTTTTTTTTTTTTCCCTTGGAGGGACTCGGGAGAGTTATAAATTTTTAAAGAAGCAGATTTGAAACAGGCTCTTCTCAGAAAAATAAAGGGGACTTTTCAGTAGAAAAAGCCTATGTATTGGTGTTTTTAACATTGAGATGAGATTATTTCTGGCCTTGATATTTTAAAATTTGCATAGGTTTCTTAATTGTCTTAATTCTTGGGCAGAGAAGAATCTGTTAGAAATGACAGACTCATCCATACAAGAGTGAGGAGATGTTAGCCATAGAAACGTGTATTTCCCCAAGAACATATGTCTTCAGCGAGCTCCCAGATGCATTTTTCTGCAGGCCAGAAAAGGAGGAGAGCAAAAGAAAAATGAATGGAGGCTGAGTTTGAGACAAAGGAGGCCCACAGATCCTTACTGAGGTATAGTTCTTATAAGGATGGAGTAGACCATGTTAGTGGGAAGGTGTCTGAGAAGTTTAATCAAGTTTAAGCAAATTGTAATTGTGGAGTCAATATGTAACTGTTTTCTCATGAGTTTGTTTGTTTGTTTGTTTGTTTTTAAGATTTATTTATTTATTTATTTGAGGGAGGGGGAGGGGGAGAGACAGAGAGAATGAGCTGGAGAGGCAGAGGGAGAGAATCTCAAGCAGACTCTGCTGAGCACAGAGCCCAATGCACGGCTTGAACTAACGAGATCATGACCTGAATCCAAACCAAGAGTGGGACATGTGTAATCAACTGCGCCACCCAGGTGCCCCTTATGAGGTGTTCTTTAAAGGTTCCAGTTTAATCATTTGCCTCTCTTTCGTGACATTGAAATTTTTCTGTGGCAGATCTGGAAAACGCAGAACTTCTGTCCATAAAGCTGGCTTTGGTTTCTCAGCCTGGATCACTCTCTTGCCCTTACCACTTTCCTTTTTATTTTCATTTTGTTCAGTGGCTGAGCATCAGCACCTTCAAAACGGGGTGAAATGTGGGAGGGTAGGGAGAAGACCAGATCCTGCTTTCTTTGGTTTCTGGTGAAACTTTGGGCTGGCAAAAAGGTTCACGTAAATAAAACTTAAGTTTTACTGGAGATAACACCGGAGATTTTAGGTAAGAGTACTTCATCCTCCAGGATTACCTTATCCTTTCTCTGCCTTGCCTTAGCTGCTAGATTTCACCTTCATTTGGTCTGGGGATTGTTCTTGACTTATTTCTCTTTTATTCTATTCATTCCCCTTTTGCTTTTCCCCTGAGAAGTGATAGAAGAGCCCTTTAGACGTGAGCTGGAGGCCAGGCCCGCCAGGCAGAGGGAAGACTTCGGCAAATATGACACTATTCCAAGCTGACCAAATCGACAAAAGGAACATAGATTAAGAAAGGGAATGGCAGCAGCACATTGTTATGGAGCACGCGCTGTGTGTGTGGCATGGTGCTAAGGGGTTTCATTTGAATTATCTAGTACATTTATCTTCCATAGACACCTTAATCACCATTTTATAGTGAAAAAGAAAAAAACAACCTGAAGGCCAAAGATGCTAAATGATTTGGACAGGGTTGGACAGCCAGAAATGAGTGGAGCTCGAATCAGAACGAGGTGGAATCTACTTCTTAACCCCTTCTCTGCAGTGCAGAATGCTAAGACGATGTACACATGCTGGAGTTCGGGTTCCTAGGAACTAGAATTATAGCAGTGGTGGTCCCAGTGGCTCAGAGAGGCGGCTTTTGTCTTTCTTGTGAAAGTGGTATATTTCCCTGTGCTGACGAGGGCTACCTTCTTTGGGTGGCTTGCACCTTTGGGGGAAGTAAGCTGCTAGGTCGTACTTGAACTGAAATCTCCATTGTCATTCAGGAGTCTCTTCAGCTAAAGGACATGGCATTTATCCAAACTAGAGACCTTGAAGGCTGGTGATCAAGCCTGATCTTGTCAGCAGTCCTTCCACTTTTGGACCAAAACTGGGGGGAAAGGAAGAAGGAGGTTGGGGAGCCCAGGAGCAAGTGCTTGGAAATATGTGATAGGTACTCTTAGCAAGGCACAGGTTTCTCACCAAATCAATTCTAGATTTTGCCGTTCTTTCATCTTTTTTGGGTGAGTAAGTATAAAGCCTTGAGCTTTATCATTTATAAAACACTTGGAGTGATCATGACTTTGAAGTCCTTCAGAAGCAGAATGCTGTCTTACATCATTGGATCTTTCTCTGAGTTTGTCAGTGAAATCTCCACCAAATGACTTGCAAAATGCCAGCCTTGGAAACAGCTCTGCCCCTCGGTTACCCATTGCCTAATTGGGCTGTTTAATGTTGACTGTACTGGGTTATCATGGGGTGTTAGGCAACGTTTGCATTTTGTTTGATGTTCCAGATTGGCTCTCTCCTCCCTCCTCCCTTCATTCTGATTCCCATCCTACTATGCAAATTGATCCTGTAAATTGGGTCTTGGAAGAGTCAGTCCCCGACAGACTGGGCAATCAGGCTCTGTTCCACAGGGCTGCTCGATTCCACACATAGCGAATAGCAGCAGTGCAGGGGTCGTCAGCAAATAAAAGTAGTATAGAAACGCTCAGTGACACTGCAGCACCTGCCCCCCCCCACCTCTCCCTCCAAGTCCAAATCTCAACGGAGACTTTAAGTACAGCATGAAGAAATAGTTGAGGTCGTTGTCCAAAGACCTCCTTGGAGTCTAGTGGAATTAGTTACTATCATTTTATGTTAACTTAAAAAGGAGTTTCGACTTGCCAACAAGTGATAGAGGCCTCAGAGTGTCCCCAGGTTCACACCCTCAGGCTCAGAACTGGGAGAGGACAGTGTCAGGAACCAGACACAGACTGGCTTTGTGCCTTTGGCCTGTTTCAATGCTTCCAAAGTCTTGGGGACCTCTCTCCTCTAATGCTGGTGCCCCTTAGGGTTCTCATCTTGTTGAGGTCTTCTCTCCCATGCCTGATTGCCTGGAGCTCCTTCCTCTTCCCTCAGTGGCTGCCACTGATATCTTGCCTTGATAAAGGAAGTTCCAGCAGCAAGAAGAACACCACCACCTTCTGCTTGTTGAAGCTCAGATACTCATTGAGTCTTTCATTACTTGCCGCCTTGGCCTTCGTAACTGATGGGGTTACCGAGGGACCTAGATTCAGACTCAAACACTGGTCCCTGTGTCTTGCTCATTGCTTTGGGTTGAGTCGTGTCAACACCTCCCCCTTCTCTCCAGATATATGCTGAAGTCCTAACCCTACTCCCTGGGAATGTTGTCTTGTTTGAAAATAGTGTGCGTGTGGATGTCTTTGAGTGGAGTCACTCTGGACTAGGGGAGCCCTAAATCCTGTGACAGGTGTCCTTCTAAAAAACGATTTGAAGACACAGAGGAGGCATAGGAAGGAAAGCCAGAGGCAGAGAATGGAGTTAGACTTCCACAAGCCAAGGAATGCCTGGGTCTGCTGGCAGCCACCAGAAGCTAGAAGAAAGAGTCAAGGGAAGATTCTTCCTTAGAGCCTTTCCTTACAGCCTTGCCCGGCCAGCATCTTGATCTGGGACTTCCAGCCTCCAGAACTATGAGAGAATACATATCTATTGTTTTAAGCCGCCCCGTCTGGTCTGTGGTAATTTGTTACAGCAGCTGTAGTAAACTAATGCGCTCATGAAACCATACTGCTTTTGATCCCATTCTCTGTATTTCTGGAAGCCTAGGTATGCCTGACTTTCATAAACAGGGACAAAATGAACATGTCTCTGTAGCATGCTCTTTTTATACTGAGTGTGTGAATTTATTTACAGTGGATTCGGAGAAAATGAAAACAGACATTATAAAACAACTAAATTACTGCTTCTTTCTCCCTCATCTGCTTCTGGTCAACATCCTAGGAACAGTGGCAAATGGGTTTTGTGTTGCTAAAGGGAACATCTCTGGAAAATATAGTAAATGTGTTTCAAGAGGTAGTTAACTTTGGTCATTAAAATGATGGGATGTGAAAGATCCTTTGCTTTAAGGCGGATCTCAGTGATGTTTTTCCAGGCAGGCGGAGACCAAGGGAAGGCTGGGGTTTTACCCTCAAAACAGTCCACGTTGTCAGAGTCTCTGCAGGGTCCCTGGCTAGCAGGCCCACCAGTGACCGCCTCTCCCCAACAGGGACCAGGGTGGGTTAACTTTACAGGGCAGCCCCAGATGATTGTTTGCATCTGGTTGGAAATTTTGGTTTGTTTTCATTTTTCACTTGGTAACGGTATAAATTATCTTAATGAAGAACCTCTTTTTGTTGCAGAACTCACTTTGAAGACAAAAAGTAAATGTCACGAGGAGTCGTCACACTTGATTTTCATCGGTGGCTCAGACAGCCAGGCCCGCAAGGAGCCTGAGTCCCTGCAGGGTAGCCCTGGGGTTCACCCGTCCACCTTTCATTCTCTTCCTCAGGAAGGAGGGAATATGGCCCTCAGGGATGGGCAGGGCAGGGAGAGCAGAGCTGCCAGGAGAAAGAGGCTCCTTCATTGTCCTTCTGTGAGAATAGCCCCATTTCGATCCCTTTGTCACAGGTCTTTCCTCACAGCATCTTCATAATTGTGGGTCTAATGATAAACCCACAGATGGCGTTGCCCTGTCTTCCCACTACATGCTTCATGCCTTTCTGTCAGGGCCCGCTGGCTTTGCCCCAGGTTGTGCGATGCTCTGGGGGTACAACCCCCCCGGGTGGGGGATGGTGGAACGTGCCATTTCCTTTTTTTTTTTTTTTTTAAGATTTTATTTATTTGACAGAGAGAAACACAGCCAGAGAGGGAACACAAGCAGGGGGAGTGAGAGAGGGAGAAGCAGGTTTCCCGCTGAGCAGGGATCCAGATGCAGGGCTCGATCCCGGGTCTCGGGGATCATGACCTGAGCCGAAGGCAGTCGCCTAACCAACTGAGCCACCCAGGCGCCCCTGCCATTTCCTTTCTGAGTGTCCTGTGGATATCCCCCCCTCCCCCGCCCACCATGATTCTGCTTTCCATGGTCTCAATTACTTGCAGTCAACTACAGTCTAAAAACACAGGACCCTTCTTCTGACAGATCATTAGAAGGTCAGTCAGTAATAGCCAAAGGTTACATATCCCCTATATCCTTCACCTTATTACAGGAAGAAAAATGTGTACAGAATAATAAAATATGTTGACAGAGAGAGATCACATTCACTGGACTTCTAGGACAGTATATTGTTATAATTTTTCTATTTTATTATTGGTTATTATTAATCTCTTATTGTGTCTAACTAAATGTATCACAGGTATATGTGTATAGGAAAAAACAACATATGCAGACATCGCTACTGGTTTCAGACATCCACTGGGGTCTTGGAACATGCTCCGCATGGGTAAGGGGGAAAATTACTCTAATAGCTCCAACTCGTTGCTTTCAGTCTCTGCACAGAATTTGCAGTAGAGTTGTACCACAATTTGTTCAGGCCTTCCTCTATCAGGGCGTATCTGGGACATGTCTATGTTCTTTCGCTGTTCTCCTGCCTGTTGGTAACACTGTTAGAACTCCCCGGGCATGTCCTTACTTCCTTGTGCTTGTATCTCTTTGGATAGGACTAGCAACCCTGGCATTGCTATATCTAGGAGTATGCATCTTTTACATTTTAACAGCTGTTAATGAAGGCCTTCTGTGAGAATTCTGCCTTTTGATCAGAAGTGTGTGCAATTCTGGGAAAAGTGCAAAGAACATAGCTTGATGGGGAAAAGATAATCTTTTCAACAAACGATGCTGGAACAATGAGCTATCCCCATGCAAAATAGCCAACTCCAAACTTTAATCCTTACTTCATATATCTGGCATACCAAAACTCACTCAAAATTCATCACAGACCTAAATGCAAAACCTTAAAACAATGGAACTTCCAGACAAAGGCAGTAGAAAATCTCTGTAGCTTTTTATACATTAGTGTAAATAATTGTAACATCAAGGCAATGACCAGGTCCATCACACCCTGAAGTTTCTTTGGATCAGACCAAGATTTCTTAAAACAATAACAAAAATGTGATCGATAAAAAAAAAATTTGAATAAATGGGACTTTATCAAAATGAAAACCTTCTGCTTTTTAAGCACTTTTGACAAGAGAATGAATAGATAAGACACAGACTGGGAGCAAATCCTTGCAAATCATGTATCTGTAAGAGAGGATTTGTATCGGGATAGCGAAGGGACTCTCAAAGCTCAATAATAAGAAGATAACCCAATTAAAACCAAACAAACAAACAATTTGAACAAAAAAGTTATATGGGCAGGAAATATGCACACGACTCTGTGGAACATCATGAATCATGGCAGAAATGCAAATTATAACCACAGTGAGGTATCCCCACATAACTTTAGAATAGCTCAAATTCAAGAGACTTCAACCACACCACACGCTGGCAAGGATGTGGATGAACTGGAGCTCTTACTGGTGGTGGGGACTCAAGGTGATGGAAGGCAGATTAGGGATCTGAGGATCCGACACGAGGAAAGAATTTGAAAAGGCTTGAGTAAATGTTTGGAGGTGATGGATGCATTCAACATTTTGTATGGTGATGGTTTCATGGGCTTATACATATGTCAAAACTTTGGACATTATGTAGGGTATTACGAGTTGGTCATACCTGTATGAAGCTGTTTAAAAAAGGTATGCGAAGGAGTCATTGTATGCCAGGCACAGAGCTAGGTGTTGAGGGAATGAAGTAATAACATTGTTCCTTCTCTCACTTCTGTGAATCCTTTGTAGCTTTCACCTTCTCTTAACTGGAAATTAAAATTTTAACCTAGCATGTAAATAACAACCTATTTTTTTCTTAGAGTTCCAGTCACGCCTTTTAAAGCATTCCTTTATTTAGTTCTTGAAATGACATGTTTCATCAATGTCAATTTGCTTGAAGTTCCTAAGGGAAACTAGTAGTTGAGCAAAAGAAGAAATTCCACCCAAAGCATGGATGGTTCAAGTTGGTGCCTTGTTGTTCCTTTTGTCATTTAGGATGGCCCTTTTCTTGTTCTTGCTCCTAGTGGTTTATTTCTCACTTCTTTCCAACATGCACAGATAGCTTAGTCCTCTGAGGCCTTATTTTGCCCTTTTTTTTTTGCAACACCGGCCTTTAATCTTAGTGGCCAGTAGACTTCAGAGATTGTGCTATTGAATGGGTGACTTTCCGGGGTTGTGGTCCCGTGGCTGGCTTGGCCACTTTCTTGAAATTCCTCTTCCTGCAGTAGAAAAGAGAATATATCATGCAAAACCATGAATGGGTCTGGATTCCAGTTTGTGAATGTCATGTGCCTAGTAGATATATATATGGATCTGGATTTCTTATGAAATAATTATTTTTCTCATGAGTAAGGAAATTCAAAACTTTAGCTAGCACATAGAGACTTTACCAATGGCCATTGAACCTCAGTAGAATGCTATTGAGAAGTGGTCACAAAAATAATGTTCATCTGGTTTGAAAACTTTTTTTTTCTCCTCAAGGAGGCAAATTTAAGGCACTTGACTCAATGCCTTTTAAAGGACAAAGAATTAAGAATTTGTTCAATATATACCTTTTTAAAAAAAGATTTTATTTATTTATTGGACAGAAACACAGCTAGAGAGGGAACACAAGCAGGGGGAGTGAGAGAGGGAGAGGCAGGCTTCCCACCGAGCAGGGAGCCTGATGCAGGGCTTGATCCCGGGACTCCGGGATCATGACCTGAGCCGAAGGCAGACGCTTAATAACTGAACCACACAGGAGCCCCTGTTCAATAAATATCTAAGGAGATCATGTGGCATATTGGCCAACTGAGGTCCTGTTGAGGTGATGGGGACACTATTAGTAACTGACTAGAATAGCAGGTGTAAACCAGAGTTTCCTTGCAAACTAGGCTGTGTGGTCATCCCTAAAAATGGCAGGTAAAATGTTAGACTTCTGTTCCTAACTCTATCACTTTGGGAGTGCAGGAAAGAAGTGAAATACGTGGCAGTGAGGGAGAGCAGATGGGCAGGAAAGCCAGGGAGAGGAGACACTGGGGAGGAGGCAAGGGGGTAAAGAATGTTTATGCAAAATAGAGGAAGAAGTGTAAGGGTAGAGGAAATCACACAGGCACTTGGTACCATCCCTGGCACATATGCATGCTCCCCAAAAGATAGCTGTTGGTCACATGTCCCATGCAGCTGTTGGTCTACGGAAGCATTATTCTTTTGAGCAAAGACATGAGATGTTCACACCTGCTCAGTGGTGCTGAATGCTTTGGGGGATTATCTGGCTCTTTTGAAAAACTAAGGTTTTTCAGATGAAGAACTAGGAAACTTTGAGGGTAAAAAAGGATATTCAAAGCCAAAGGGTGGGCAGCTTGGGAGAAATGGGAGGAGATGAGGAAATATTTCTTTAGGCTATGAATGTGGCTACCCGTGACCCATATAGGCTGTTGAAGAGGGGAAAGACTATGTTTTTGTTTGTTTGTTTGTTTTGGTTTTTAAGATTTTAGTTATTTATTTGACAGAGAGAAACGTAGCTAGAGAGTGAACACAAGCAGGGGGAGTGAGAAAGGCAGAAGCAAGCTTCTTGCCGAGCAGAAAACCTGATGCAGGGCTTGATCCTGGGACTCCATGATCATGACTTGAGCTGAAGGCAGACGCTTAATGACTGAGCCACCCAGGAGCCCCAAGACTATGGGGTTTTTAATCAGGTTCCCATGTATGTAAATCTTGGTTGCTCACTTATTAGAAGTTACTTCAGGGTCTCTGATTTGCATTTTTTTCAACTTTAAAATGGGGGGAATAACATTCAGCTCTTGAGTACTCATTGAAATATGGACTACGAAGAGCTTAGCTTTGCAACTGGCGATTACTGGAAGTCAGTAAATACTAATTCCTTCCCCTATTTCAGTTCCAAAGGGTAAACTAGGAATAGCTGCATAGCAACTTAGGGCTAGATGGATAATAGAATTTTGGTGTTTCTCAGACCGTGTTCTGTGGAGCATGAGTTTAGTGAGCTACTCATATGAGTCTTGCCACAGAGGGTCCAGTCTTTAAATCGTATTGGGAAGCAGTGAGTGAAGCGAAGTGAGTCTGGTTTACTGCAGGTCTTCTTGTAGCCTTTGCGATATCAGTGCCCCATGAATTTCCATATGAGGGGAGAGGAGAAGCCAGCCCTTTGTGAAGAAGAGTCCCCAGTCCAGAGGACTTCAATACAGAACTTGAACTTCTTCAAGGTGACCAACTGTGCGCCTGAGGCTTGGCTCTAGCTTACAAAAATATTCCCTTTGGCACCTTCAGTGTCTATAAAACCTTGACAAATTAGTTTCCAGGATTGAAAAATTAGAGGAGTTTATAAGGAAATCTGGACTTTCTGGTTCTCTTAGAAAATGGGAGGGTCAAGCCACAGTGGCTTCTGACCTAGTTCTGACCACCGGCCCCAGCTGTTTGGTGCATATGGGAAGTGATCTCTAGCTTGTCCGAGGCCTTACGGAGCAGGCCACTAAGTCCTGTAAGCTGATGGACCTGGAGCTCTTGGGTGGGGGGTGCTGGACCAGTTCCCCTCCTTCATTTGGCTTGTGGGAAAACTAAATCCAAAGTTCATGTAGTCCTTGGAATCAGGACGAGATTCTTGGTCTTTGGACTTTTAAAGCCAAGGCGATTTAAGATTGTGTGACTATGTTTATTTGCTTAGCATCATCATTGCTCTGTAGGTGCAACTCCAGGAGCCCACCTTCAGGTCCCTGGAGGCCAGCTCTTCTACCCCCTTTCTTGGGAGCTGTGTTGGAGTCTGTGTGATCAGTGCAGGGCTTTGCCATCACCCCTTCTCTGCAGGGCACACAGAAGCATGGGAACCACAGGTGGCCTTGCACTTGCCATGTGTCGATCTTGAGCACAGAGGAGGGTTTCCAGGCAGAAGTGGGAGGCTTCTCTGCCTTTTCAATAAATCCACACCACTGTTTCCTGCATAGCACATGTCATGCAAGTGGAAATTTCTTATTGTTATAATATTGGCTCATTTGGGGGGCATTTTGACTGCCAAACATTAGCACGGATTGCTCCAAAAGGGGGGACATTTAGAGGATGGAGAGTAGTTTTTAATTTAGTGGCTTTCAACATTTCTATTGCAGAGTATCAGCCTATGAAGAAATGCTCAAATGTTATTTCAGGAAACCTAAACTGAAAGATATCTTCAATGCTGGCAGCACCTTCGTATTTAAGAATCCCTGTTTCCACCAAACCAAACCAAAACAACCCCAAATAACAATACTGAACCACTCAAAAGCATTCTGTAGATGTTTTCTGGTCCTCTTGGGAATAGATCTGCGGCTTCTGTTACCTTCCCAGATATGCTGCTGGTCTCCTTAGCTCTGCCCATTCCTGCAGAATTATGAGATCTGATTATTTTCAGCATTATAAGTACATGGAGTTAACCAGAAAGTGGCTTAAGCTATAAACCAATGAATTAGACCTCTCACTTGCAACTTATCTATTTGGTTCCCCAAGACATAAACATTGTGTACATCCCGGTTCCTCTGAACTAGACAGTCTAGTTAGGTTGGAGAGGCTTTTCTATTAACTCCATTGGATCCCCTTCCAATAAAAGTTTATGAGTTTATTGATAACTATTCTCAAAAGTATTGTACACTATAATCAGACTCAGGGTTGGGTTGTTATTTAATCTATCTCTCCTTCTAAATTAATAATCTAAATCAATCTAAACTTTTCTACAGTGTCTTTTATTTTTATTTATTAGTTTTGTTTTGTTTTGTTTTTAGAGAGAATGAGAGTAAGAGAGTGTGAGCATGGAGGAGCAGAGGGAGAGGGAGAAAGAAAATCTTAAGCAGATTCTCTGAGGCTCATTGCAGGGGCTTGGTCTCAGGACCCTGAGATCATGACCAGAGCTAAAATCAAGAGCCGGATGCCTGACTGACTGAGCCACCCAGGTGCCCACCTACAGCAGCACCTTTTAAAACCTGATATTCATCTGAACAGCTTCTGCATCATGGAATTGAGTCTGTTGTAGCAGAAAGGGGCAGAATAACGCTCACTGCCGAACATCAAGCTCTTGGCCAATCTAAAAGTTCAGAAAATACAGTTACATATTACATCCTTATATAGTTCTGGAAAGATTGGTTTTGGTTAGTAAAGAAAGAAATTCAAATGCTTTTGAAGTACTTTTTAGTAAAAGATAGAAATACCACTAACACATTAAAATAAGACTGAAATTAAACTCCTCAAACACCAGTCATATAATGAAGGATTTAGTTGTACCTAAAAACCTAGGATAGCTACTATAACTGCACCTGAAACCTCCAGCTCTGAGCTTCCCAGATGCCTAAGTAAGAAGGGAAACATGATGAGTTACTTAGCTCTCATTATCTAATAGAAGAATCTCCATCAATTCATCTGGAACTCTGAGTGTTTTCGAAAATTGAGGACCCCAGAAATGTGGTTCTTTATATGAAACATCATAGCACAGACTCTTGGGTGACAGTATTGATTGTAGTTTTTGACAAAGATGTCTCTGGAAGTTGAAAAAAAAAATAAAGTAGGAATGCTAAGACTGTTGATGTAGCAGTTCAAGTGGACAATCTGTGGGTTTTTTTCTGCCCAACTTCGTATCTCATCTTCTGGTCACAATACCCTGATCTCACTTTTGAGAATAATTCTCCCTCTCCTGTGTGGGGGACTCCATTTGCCTTAAGGAGGGGGACTGTTAGTGTGCCCTCCTCTAGCTATGGCATCCATGTATCCTGGTATCTGTATTAATACATTTTCTCCCAAAATTGGGATCCCAAGCAGGGTAGTGAAATGGCTGAAAATCGCCAAAACTGAGTGTTCTTCCCACTGGGATCTGTAGTCCTGCTGCATAGACCCCAGGATCTTATTGATCCCCATCCTTCCTGAGCTTGGTCCTTCTGCATCTCCTTTTAATCTGGTATCACTCCTCACAATTAATTTTTTCTTCTCCAGCGAGCTAGAGTTGGGTCTCCTGTTTGCAACCGTTGCCAATGCTCATTGCAAACTGATTGATATACAGGAAGAATTTTCCTTGAACCCACTGGTGGTCAGCCTTCAAATTCTGTATCCTGAAATGTTCTGTGTGGAGCAGAGCTGGTATGCAGAGAAAAGCGAGACCACCCTGCTTGAGGGGTCTCCAAGAAACCAACTGGAAGGTCATAGATACGCATCTGTCCGTCCTTATGGGTACCTATTCCGTATCAGAAGTGTGCTTGCCCCACTGGGAAATGGAGAAAGGGTGCAGACGTTTTTCCATCTGGAACTTGTCTCGCACATAGCATTACTTGAGTAAGTGCCACTGAACAAAAAGAATCCTCATTGTCCTATCGCCCTGGCCCACAGCTTCCATGTTCTTGCCCATTGCTGGAGAATGATTTTTGTCTTTGTTTATAGGGGTGTAGCCCAGCTAGTGGCATCTGCTATAAGTCTTAAGGTTTTTATAACTTGGATATCATTCTCACCTTTCTGCCAAATCTCTGTACTGAAAAAGCAGCCTATCATTTTAAGTAATGATGCTTTTATGACGTCCAAAAAAAAAATCAAGTAATTTTGGTCCATATTATCATATGAATCCTTCGTCTCCGAGTCTGGGGTAGAAATGGTGTTGGGGATGCAAACAGCTGTTTTGGCCAGTCTCAGACTCTCTGAGTCTCAGTGCTCGAGAAACATTTGTAGTTGTTGGTTAAAAATGTGAATGGCTCCGTAAGTTCACTCTAGGACAGTGTGGGCTCTTCAGCCCAGAAAGTTAAATATGTCCAACTTTGGCAGCCCTGACCTTCTGGGTAGAGAATGTAGTTCACTAGTCTTCAACCTGCTTTGCCGCTTTGATTTAATACAAGGCGGAAATCTTCAAAACAAAGCTCTCTGAATCCAGTAAAGTTCATCTGGCATCAGTTAGCTCAGACAGCCCCCCGCCCCCCCTTCCCCACCCCACCCCCTTGTCTTTTCTTTAAGAGCTTGATGCTTTGTAGAAAATGAATGGCTTTGCAAAAGTGCAAATTTGGGAGAGCGTTGTACAACCAAAGAAATTCAAATTAGTATTCCCCCTGTGGGAATCCTCTTGGGGAAATTGAGATTATACTTAAATATTCACGTATAGAGTACAGCCAGGATCTGTTTTAGGATGTTGAGAGACTGTTTGAATGATACAGCTCAGTGATTTTCTGGAAGTAAGGTGGTCTAGGGAAGGAAGAATACGGAGTCTAAAAAAAAGTACTAATTGGTGTTTCCTTCTCTCTGTTGTGTTAATGGTAAATAGCACAGACTCAGTGCTGATCTTTTTATTCCTTGGCCCAGAGAACTGGCGTTTTTCTTCATAATGTAATTTAATGCCCTTGTTGGACAGAGGCTGTATGCGTTCTAAACAGGAGGGGACGTGTGCTGGCAGGGTCCCTCGGAGCAGGGCAAGCATTCAGCAAAAACTTGGAGGAATTCTTTTGGAAATAAAACCTAATTTGCAAGGATCTCTACCCATAAGGGTGTCTTGCTCTGCGATTTGGGGCCGTATCTGTGTTTTCTCCCTTTTGTGTGGCCTATCTCCCTTTCTTGCTTTTCTCCTTCTGCTTTTCTCCCAACTAATGGGAGTGAAGCTCTTTCCACTTCTGCATTTCTCTTAGCTCTCTTGCTCATTCTGTATCTTTCAGACTTTTTTATAGCTCTCCCAGGGGGTGGTGGCCACTGCTGTTTTCTACCTTTTCATTGGCAACAGGCTTTTTGGTGGGTTGGAAGTCTCAACTAAATTGGACAAAAACAAGTTTGACTTCAAAGCTGTTGTTTTGGGGGATTTTTTTTTTTTAATTCTTTCTTTTCTTCTTACTTTGGTTTTTTTTTTTTTTTGCTTTTTTTTTTTTTTTTTTTTTTTTTTTTTTTTTTTTTTTTTTTTGGTTTGTTTGTTTGTTTTTGGCTTATGGCTAAGAGTGCATGATCTTTGTCTTAGATGGTCATCAGAACTCATTTCTTAGGTTGTAGATGAAGAGGACAAATGGATTCATTTTGATCCAGAGCCTGTAAGAAACTGATAGACTGTTGATTGCTTGTAAAATGCACTTTAAAAAGTCTTTCTTGGAGCTTAGCAGATGCCTGCTTTCATTATGTTAAGAAACTGATGCTGTCTATCTTCTTTATTTCAATCATTGGCCCCTCTAAATAGGAAATTTAACTTTGATTTGAAGCTATTAATGCTTGCTGGTAAATAAGAAAATGCGTGAGAGAGCAAATTATTTTTCGTCTCTTGCATTTCTTATGGGCATCTCAGACTCAGGGGAATTTTTATGTAGCATAACAATTTCATAAGTGTTAACATGTTTTTTTAAACTTCACATTATAAATAGGAGCAGAAGCCTGCTTCAGAAATTTAAGACTAAAGTTGGCCAGAGCAGAAGGAAAAGTTGTGGCTGTGTTACAACTCATGTCTTGGGGTTGTGGGTAGTCTACTGACGATGCAGTCGATTCAAATAAAATCGCTCTTATTATGGGTTAATACTTTTTGACCTATGGATCTTGGTACTTGAGAGGGCCATGGAATTTTTTTTAAGACATCTATGAACCCTGGGGAACCTGGGTGTCTCGGTTGGTTAAGTGTCTGCCTTCAGTTCAGTTCATGATCTCCGGGTCATGAGATCGAGCCCCATGTGGGCCTCTCTGCCCAAGGGGGAGTCTACTTCTCCCTTTCCCTCTGCTCCTCTCCACTGCTTGTGGTCTCTTTTTTTCTCTCTCTCTCTAATTAAACAAAATCTTAAAAAAAAGACACATGTGAACCCGATGTGTATTTCCTATATACCAAAAATATATGTCCTGCATACCTTGCAAATATATCAAGAACTTTTCAAATCTCATGTGCTTTATTAGAAGAAATATTTGTTTAAAATAATTATTGATTCATAGTGACTTTTGGACTTTATGCATATTTTCTAGTACTAGATGTGGGTCAGCAGCATTGTGGGCTTACAAGGGATCATGGCATTTGAGAGGTGAGCGCTATAGATTTGGTTGATGTTGGTTACAGGGGAGGGGTGAAAATGCACTGAGTTTGGTGGCTTTGTCAGGATGCTTCCCCTCCAGTCCGTGACTTACAGACTTTCCTTTCAGCAAATGCTATGGGTTTTTTTATTTTGGGGTGGGGAGCCAAATAGAATTATGAGACGTGTCTAAAGAAGTGGTTCATGTGCTCAAGAAGGTTTCACTCAGTTAAATATAAAGTAGATTGTTGTTAATGGAGGAGACTTCCATCCCAAAACTTTGGAGGGCAAAAGAGGGGAGCCTTTGTAATTTGTCCCCTTTTATTTGAAACACAAAAGCATCCCTTTGGGTCCTGCCCAGGGGATGCTGATGTCTCAGGGATGAGGACTATGTGTGGCTATATATTAGTTGGGAGAATAGATTTTTTTTTAAAGATTTTATTTATTTATTTGAGGGAGAACATGAGCAGGGGTTGGGGGGCAGAGGGTGAGGGAGAAGCAGACTCCTTGCTGAGCAGGAAGCCTAACGTGTGGCTCAATCCTAGGATCCTGAGATCATGACCTGAGCCAAAGGCAGACACTTAACAGACTGAGCCACCCAGGTGCCCTGAGAGCAAATGTTTTAATTGACACAATCCTCTGACATGACCCATCAGCTGATGCTGGTCCCACATGGTCTCAGATGGTTTTCTAGCCCATCTTTCAATAACAGCATGTTGTGCAATGGCATGTGTTGAAAATTGCCAGGATTACCGAGAAAGGAGGACTTTCTCTGTGATTAAAATAAAAATCTCATCTAAGTGTTCAGAAGTTTAGAATTTTTATGTTTGTTTGGACAGATGCTATTTGGCTAATTTCTTATTTGGGAAAATGTTATTTAGTTGATACTGCTTGTTCTTTCTTCTCCTCTTTCTGCAGTCTTTTGCACATTGGATGTGAAAAGACTGTATGGAACGAGGCCAAATGAACGAAAATGTTGGTGATTAGGCAGATTTCCTTTCCTCCCTTCTGTGGCCAGTGTTTGTAAAGTTCTGTCCTCATCAGATGCTAAAGAGTTGCTTTGAGCTTGAGTTCAAAGTCATGTACCATCTTCATCTCTCTACATCTTTTAGTGCATCCTGGACTGCTTCCATATTTTGTGTGCTTTTATGTTTGATGCCTTTGCTAATGTTTCCTTAGTTTGAAATATCCTTCATCACTTGGATGCTCTGCTGGGGGGCTTGTACTGCTCCCAAGACAGATGAAACTGCCCTTCTTCTGCCTTTCCTCTGCTGTAACTTTAAGTGCAGTGAATCATACCTTTTTTTCTGAGTATCCACAGTTCTTAGGATGCAGTCATCCTGCTTAGCTCATTCTAGTTTTTCTTTTTATTAGAATTACTTGTAGACTTTCATGTCCTAGAAGACTCTGAGCCCTACGGCCTGGGGACTGGGTCTTTATTCCTCCTTGTATGTCCTTTGCACATGGTGTAATACTTGGGATATAAAGCTAGGAACACAATGTAAGCCCAGTGAATATGTTTATTTTTGTAGTGTTCAGTGAATTCATGATATTTTATAATGTATTTGCCATCTCTTAATTTCTTTGGAATGAAAAGAGAGGGAGGTAGTAGGGCATACATATCATTATAAATAAATGAGGATGCTAAAAGTAGAGTTTGACTTTTGCACTAAGGTGGAAGGGGAGGTGGGAGGGTGGAGCGAAGGAGAGAGAGAGAGAGAGATAGAGATAGAGAGAGAGAGAGAGAGAGAGAGACTTGTATTTGTCTTTAGAGCCAACTTTCAATGGAGAAGCACACAATTCTATGAGTCTGTATAAGTTCTTTAGAATATATCCTGGATCTCCTTGACATTTAAGTCAAAATATCATGTATTGTATTTGTCTTGTAGCTAAGTTATGGCCTGCTACTGTAGGGATATTATCTGTTATATTTAATTTCAGTAATGCAAGAGATGTCCACACTCAGAGCTATTCATAAAAACAATAATTAATTAAACTATAAAACATAGAATCCGTTTTGCTTAGGGTTATATCTGTTTCTTGGTAATGGTGGTTTTAGATGGGAGAAATATTCAGGTTGCTTTTCCTTATGTAAGATGAAGTGATCTCCAGTTGAGCATCGTCAAGAAACCTGGAATACTAAACTTTTGTTTAGTATACTAAATATACTAAACATTTGTTGTGCCCTAAAGCAGTGAAATTCCCCCCAAAAACCATTATTTCAAAAGGAAACAGAAGCCAGCTTGATTTCCATTGACCAAATGGGGTATGCACTGACCCTGAAAATAAATATTGGCTGCCATAGATTGTAGCCCATTGAATAAAATAAGAATCTATGAAGCTATAGTGATATAAACTTATCAAACAAATAAATAGATGAGGAAGGAAAACTCTTCCTTATTGTACAATGTCAACTAATAAATAAGGCAAGAATAATGGAGCTAGAAACTCACCATTTCGCAATGATCATAATAATTGGTCCTGGCAAGGATCATTAGTGACCACTAGACCCAGTGGAGGGATGTTCACAGAATTTGAAAGTATGTTTCCATAAATTATCAATGGAATCAGTGAAGAAATGAAGTGGGCATCACCTTAAAGAGGTAATCAAAGTTAGCGTCACCCAAATTGGGCAAACCATTATCGGGTGTCTGCCGGAGAGTGCTGGGATTACCACCTGAATGGGACCATGTACTCTACCAAATAACTGGCTTGGGCTCTTAAAAAATATCGATGCTAAGAAAGACAAAGAAAGGTCAAGACACTGTTCCGGACAAGACAGCTAAATGCAGTGCATGATCTTGCATTGGATTCTGGGCCAGGAAAATAATTGCTATCAAGGCCTTCGTTGACACGGTTGGTGACATACTTTTATGACAGTTAGGCAAAGAGTTGTCCTTGTTGAGAAATATACAACAGAACATTCTAGGTGTGGGGGGGTGACATCTATAGTCTGTCTCTTAGTCTCAAATGCATTTGAAGGAAGGAGAGAGGAGAAAGGGGGAGGGGGAGAGAGGGAGAGAGAAGAAGGGAGTACGGAGGGAGGAAGGGAGAAAGAGAGAGATGAGAGTGGGGAGGAAGGGGAAAGGAAAAGGGAAGGTGGGAGAAAGAGAATGAGGGAGAGAATGTATTGTAAATGAAATGTGTTCAGGTGTTGATGGTTGATAGTTCTGGTAAAGTGTGCAACTATTCTTGCTATGTTTGGGTAAATCTGACATTATTTCAGAATAAAATGCTACACAAAAACACGTTACATAGACCTGTTGGCAAAGGCCATTTCCCTGGTTTGGGGCATGCTGGTCGCCGGACTGTTCCCAGCCCAAGAGGGGGGCTGTTCTGTTCTGTCCCGCAGCGCGCCCCCCATGCGGAGCCCCGCAGCGTGCCCCACCCCTCACCCCGGCGTGGGGAGCCCCGCAGCGCACCCCCCGTGCAGAGCCCAGTGCACGTTCTGTCCGGCAGCCTGGCCACAGGAGGCAGTCCGTAAATATTTGTTTGACGGACACATGGCTGGCAACGCCTTGAAGTCTCTCGAGCTGTGGAATATTGATCTTTGTACAATTGCAAATGCCAGCTGCGAACGCCTATTTTAGGATTTTCAGCTTCCCTTGCTGCTAGTTATGGCCACAGAATAAGTTCGTGGTAGTCGGTGGGATGTCAGCAGGAATCTGAAAGGAGGGTGCTGCTTTCTTCGCCCCCTGTTGCTCCTTTCTGGTGGGAATGTGAATGTAATGGTTGAAGGTTGACAGGCCCTCTTACACCATCTTGAGGGAGCCCTGAGCTAAGGACGGGGTACAGAAGGACAGGCGGCTTGGACCTTGATGCCTGGGAGCTGCCACAAGAGCCTCCCGCTGCCTGCCCCAGACTTCATTTATGTGAGAGAGAAAGGAATGTCTGTCTTTAAACCGCTGCTATTTTGCTGTTTCGTTCATTCACCACTGAAGCGAATCCTCCAGGATGCACTCACTGTGTTCTCTAAGAATCCTCACTCTTCAATTTCTGTTCCTCTGCACAGCTTTGTATTCTGTTTGTTACATACATACACATTGACTGTAGAAATTCTCTGGCCTTGTTCCCCTTCTTCTTTTTCTTTCTGTTGTCCCAGGGTAGAAGTTTTTGTTTTTTTGAGCGGGATTCTGTTTCTGTCCTTCAGTTGGTGCCTAGTGTCTGTGGACTAGGGGACTTCACAAGCTGAGGGCACCCTCCTTTCTCCTCTGTCATGGCAAACCTTCTCCAGTTTGCAAATTGCTAAACTGGTCTGAAAAGATGGTGAGAGCTGGCTTTCCTTAGGAGATGTCTTGTTCTGACAGACCCAGCTGCAGACCGGATGTGCAGAGGTAAGCACTCGCGATAATCAGAAAATAGGAAATTTTAACGATTTCCAGTCGCCAAAAACATTTTGCTTCAGTTGAAGGATTCGGAGCAGGTTCTAAAAGGGCTCCTTCTGCCTGGTGAGTTTTGTTTAGCAGAGCTTTGTAGTTTTTGGAATCCACTCATGTTTTTACTTGTTCAGCGGATGGTTCCTCCTTTGGAACTATTTATTGCCACTAAGGTTTGCGGCGCGTTTGGTCCCACAGATAATAAATGGGTGTGGGTGCCCACAGCACAACATAAATAGAGGAATTGACTTCCAGCTTGTTTATTGTTAGACTGGTATGCAAGCTTAACTCCACAATTACGTGTGTGTTTCTGTGCAATAGGACTCAGGAACTCGAAAATGGACCCTGTAGGCATCTTCTATGATGTTCAGTTGTTTCCTTTAAAGGACTTATTTTTTAGATGTGATGTGATCCAAGACTGTATTGGCTTGCATAGTTCCATGGTCATGCCATTTCATGATCTGGAGGCTCTGAAGTACGGAAGGTGAGTTCCTCCTGGTGGGCTGTATTGACCACTGGCGCTCTGGCTAATGGAAATCTGAGAGATGCTTGATTGTCACTTGAATGTAAAGGAGTATATTTATGGTTCCCATGGGTGAAGTCTTGCAGCTCTAAACTCCAACTAGCCTGAGCAGGAATCAGTGATGATTATCATATGCAAATTTTGGTTGCATTCCTACAGAAAAGAGAACAAATCACTTATTTAATGTTCACGATCACCTACCTGATGAAGTCCCTGTCACAGTACAGTCTGCAAAACACACCAAATGAAACACCAAAGGAAACCAACAACCAGGGAACCTGGAATCAAATTGTCAGGGGATGCATGATAAGAAGGACTTAAATATTCCCTGGGCCCAAGTGAGCCTGGTATGATGAGGAAGGGGATGAGCCTGGGAATCAGGGCGTTTTTGTGTGAGTTTCATGGACGTTTCAGCCCCACTAGGTGTTTCACTATGACCTTGGACAAGTCACACAAACTTCTGAGCCTCAGTTTCCTCATTCAGTAAAATTAGTCTAATACTAGAGCTCTATATCGTGTGGAAAAAATGTGTTTTATAAACTGGAAAATAGGTTCAAGTATTACTTAACAGTCAGCTAATTAAAGGAGTAGTATTGCCCTTCCCCTGACCTCCAATGCTGATTTTCCTGGTAGGGATCACTGCAGTTTTGTGCTCTAGGTAATTGTTAAGCATTTATCAGAATATCTGTAGGATCCACAAAAATAGACTCTGGTTAAAATGAGTAACACTTCCATACCTTGAGGATTATTACTGTTAGTGAAAAGTTTTGAGAGAGAAATTCGGCAAAGCTAAACAAAGCAAAGCCTTTCTCGCTTGTCCATGAGTATGGTATATGGACACCTGTGGCATCTGCCAGGAAGCTTGGGCTGTTGCAAGAAGCATCATTTTCTTTTTTTTTTTTTTTTAAGATTTTTTAAAATTTATTTGACAGAGAGAAACACAGGCAGAGAGGGAACACAAGCAGGGGGAGTGAGGGGAGTGAGAGAGGGAGAAGCAGGCTTCCCGCCGAGCAGGGAGCCCCATGTGGGACTCGATCCCGGGTCTCCGGGATTGTGACCTGAGCTGAAGGCAGTTGCCTTAACCAACTGAGCCACCCAGGCGCCCCAAGAAACATCATTTTCATCTTGGCCCTGCTTGGGATAGAGACGCATGTGCCCAGGTGAGAAACTTTATGAAGTCATGTGTTCCAAACTGCATTTGGAGGAGAAGCAGCACGAGGGACTTAGTCATGCAGAAGAGTTTTAAACCACAGGTGGGTTTTTGAGAGTGTTGTCATGGAGGAGATACAAATGCCATAAGTAGTTTGGAAAGCTCTTTTAAGCATAAAGAAAAACATGCCTACTAGCAGAGGTAGAATTTGTTACACAGCAGATCTATATGTGGGATTTTGACCTTAGACAATTGAAAAACAGGTAACATTTCATTTTTAGTGCCTGAAGCTTCTTGTCATGGAATTTTGAGGTTCTCCAGGATGGTTTCCCTACCTCTGTAAGCACCAAAGTGACTAATGCTGTGGCAGATATCATACCTAAGATTGCCAGAAACAAAACACAGATTGGGGAGGATTTTGTAGGAAGCTTCTGATGGGAATTTAGAGAACAGGGTCTGGGAAATGGAGTTCTTCTGAGGAAGTTGAGAAGGAAGGAGGATGTAGTTTCAGTTTGAAAAGAGTGGAGAATTACTTTTGCTGATTAGATGATGTGTTGAAGTTACAGGGATGGAAAAACATATTCCGTATCTGTAGTAAATGTATTATTTGGGCAACAGATCAGTGGGAGAAAAGATAATGTTTTTTGGAAGAGGTTGCATACATTTGATTGAGTCAAAAATGCAAAAAATATTAAAGGATTTTGTAGGATTGAGTCTTTTTTTTTTTTAAGAGGTGGTCGGCAGAGTCAGGATTTTGGGAATGAAGGTCACAAATAGTTGGTGAAAACGATCACACTTGGTAGCTTTGAAGGGATGCCCTATAGACAGACTTGATTCCAGTGGGTTTTCACAGCTGGTTGCAATTATTTGGGTGACGATAAAAATCAGGGGTACTTGGCTCTGTATTTGAAAAAAAAAATTATGCTTAAAAGTTTGGGAAGAAAAAAGTTTGAATGGAAAAAAACTACCGGGTAGAGGTTTTTTTTGGATTGTGATGAGTGCTTGACAAAGATCCCTGGTTTCTCTGCCTCACACTAAGATCCCAAGTCTCATTGATCTGGTGGTTAAATGAGGTTTCACTAATTTTCTGTTGAGAACTAGAAAGGAACATATTTTGTTTACACAATGCTGGTTTTTGCTTTATTTTCATGTTTGTATTAGAAATGAGTAATTTAGTCTCAGAGAAAATACACGTGGGGCTTTCTGCCAAGACCCAATGCCAAACGTGAGTTTTGTGAGTAAAGTATCTAATATTAATCTTTGCTTGACAAAACCAAATTAAATTCTTTTAAACTTTACATGATATGAAAAGAAAGCATTGTAACTAAAATGTAGGATCTGGGGAAAGTTGAGAGTTGCTGAATTGGGCTTTGACCAGTATAGACAAGACCTTGATCTTGTAAAAAGAAAAGATTTTTCAATTCTCTTGGTATTGGGGGAATGCAGATAAAGGTGATTATAATTATGATTAATACAGACTCTCCTTGTTTGATTATTGTCCTTGGGGGGTGAAATTTGCACTGAGGCCAATATTTTGTTCCATTTTTATTTTTAATTTCTGGACTTTAATATCCAAATACTGCATATCTGTAGAATGTTAGCCACAGAAATGCAAAGGTGATACTCATTTATTAATTCAATAAATGTTTATTGAGCACCTAGTATGAGCCAGATACTATGCTAGTCATTGTCTTTGTCTTCTAGAAGCTCACAGTTTTGAGAACATAATAGACATATGAATATGTTCTTAAGGTAAACTGCAATGGTATTTGTAACTCAATAGAAAAGGGCAGTTGTGAGCCCTGTCCTAGATGGGAACCCTTCACGGAGGAGGGGATGTACGCTATTTACGGATGAATAGACCTTGGCTAAATAGAGAAGTTTACCCTAAGCGTAGCTAAGAACATATGCAGAGCTAGGAACTTGTGCTTGTACAGACATGAGTGAGCATACCATGTGAGGCTGGAGGGGTGGAGGGGGTGACTGGGGTGAGGGAATGTGGGAACTAACATGTAGCTGAGGCTTTATTGGGAAGGAAGGCTCTCATATGGACTATTTCTGTACATTGACTCCATCTTTTAGGCATTGGGAGCCCCCTGGCAGCTTACAGGAGACGACGGATACAGATGTATTGGTTTTAGGAATAGTATTCTGGCAGTGACAAAGAAGGTGAATTAAAAGCAGGGAAATGGGGCTGTTGGAGATGGTGCGGAGAAAAAGGGGATGAAGGTACCATGCAAAACAGTGACTGCTGGGGGTGAGGAGGTGGCAGAGGTGTGAGTGACAGTTAAGTGGCGGAATGGATTGACAGCAGGTAAGGGAAGAGAGAGAATATGAAACATGATACTGAGGTTTCTAGTCTGGGCAGCTGTGGAGCATCACACTACATATGGAGACTGCTGGGAGGTGTAATAGAAGGGGCATATTTCAGGTGGCAGTGGGATAGGGTGGGGGCAGAATCACGAGTTGTCCTTTCAGACCTGTAACTATTTTTGCATGTGGGCATGCAATTCTGGTTGTTATGTGGAGTACATGAGTCACAGCAAGTGGTGTGAGTTTTGATTTTAGCTGGCCTCTAATTAGGCGGGACAGGAAAACTATATTTTAGGTGTTGGATTAGACTTTTTTCCCTACCTCATGATCTGAAGGCAGGGAGATCAGCCTTTAAAAATAACTATTTACTAAACAATAATTCTGTACCTGCTATTGTGCTAAGAAGGTACCTGTTGTTACAGATATTTTATAGTCAAGGAAACAGATGCTTATAGAAGTTAAGAGCTTGCCAAAAGTGGTAAAGAGGGAATCAAACGAGGTCTTATTACATGCAAACATATATTTGCTTTTTGAAAAGTTATAACTGTTATGAGAAAATTATTGAAAAAATAGGAAAAGATTCTACTTTAACTGCAGCAGATACATTGTAAGATGCTTTGGTTTTTATTTCGACATTTAGCCAGTTATTAAAACTTTTCTGTCCATCTGAGAAAAATAAAACTTGATTTATGCATGCTATGAATTTTTTATTACTTAAAAAGCTCACCAACTCCTCAGAATAAATATAGTTTGAGCATCTTTTGGAATTGCACCAGAAGAACTTCACATCTTGAAAACCTGTGCTCATGTAAAGAATGATTTCTCTTTGGTTTTATTTGTGTAAAATTCAGAGATTCTGTGGCTAGATAAGCAATATTTTGTAGGCTTTATTTCTGGGTAAAATAAATTTTTTACTTTGACTGAGGGCAAATCTGAAATAGACCCATCCTACCAAAGAATAAAAACCAAGCCTCCACATGTTCAAGGTGATTATTCAGTAACTTACCAGCTTTTTAAAACAAAAAATCAACAATTCCTTTACCAGAGAATGACAGCAGAATCCAGAGTCCTAAAATGAGTCATCTATCATGTTCAGTGTGAAAGGAAAAAATCTGGCAGGAAAATGCAGTATATAGCCAAGAGAAGAAGGACTCAATAAAAACAGACCCCAAGAAGACACAGATGTTGGAATAGTACGAAAATACTTTAAAATAGCTACTATAAATATGTTTTAAAAAAGAAAGTTTTTGTTTTAAAAAAGAAAGGAGTGAACAATAGAGAATCTCAATAGGCAAATGGCAGCCATACATAGAACCAAATGGAAACTCTAGAACTGGAAAGTGAAATATCTAAAATGGAAAATTTTGCTTTATGGACTTAACCACAGATTGGAGAAGGAAGAAGAAAGCCAGTGAACTTGAAAATAGACTGGCAAGTATCAATCCATTTGAAGAACACAGAAGAAAAAAAAAGAAAAGACTAAGAAAGCTTAACAGAGCCTCAGCAACTTGTGGGACACATCAACAGTATAGGATACATGTGTAATTATAGTCCCAAGAAGAGGAGAAAGAGGCCAGGGCAGAAAAATTCAACAAATCATAAAATTTCCCAAATTTAGTGAAAAATATCAAAAAAATTTTTGAGAGAATGTGTGAGTGGTAAAGGTGGGTGGAGTGGGGGGGAAGATCAGAGGGACAGGAAGAAAGAGAGACAGAATCTTAAGCAGGCTCCATACCTAGCCCAGGGTCCAATATGGGGCTCAATATCACAACCCTGAGATCATGATCTGAGTTGAAAACAAGAGTCAGATGTTTAACTGACTGAGCCACCCAGGTGCACCTGAAAAATATCAAGTTTACAGTTCCAAGAAACTTAGCAAATCCAAGGTAGGAGAAACCCAAAGAAAACTACACTTAGGCAAATCAGAGTCAAATGCTGAAAATCAAAATCATGAGGATACTCATGAAAACGAGTATAGAAAAGCAAGCCATTATGTAAAGGAAGCTGTGCTGTGAATGATCACTGAGTTCTTATCAGAAATAATGGAGCGAAGGAGACTGTGGTAATGACTACTTTTAAGAATTAAAAGAAAAGAATTATCTGTCAACCTGTAACTTTATGTCTGGGAGAGCTAAACCATGAATGTGAAAACAGGATTTTCTACTTACTAATCATTTGTAAACCTCTGAGCTGAACAAAGTTAAACAAGTCTGTACTTTACAACTCAGTAAATTGAGAAGTTCTATGAAAAAGATATCACATTCACCAATTTCAAAGCTTTTTTTTTTTTAATACCACACATCATTTCTTCACAGGCTGTCTCAGGGGGTTAATGTTATTTATAAAACATTTCTGGAATTAGGAAACTTCAGGTATGGAATTTGATATTACATACTATTCATTTCTATGTCCAGGATGTCTCCAGGATGAAGTGATTTGGGGAAATAATTGGCAGTTTATCTGTATCTGTAGCAATGAAAATGTGAAGTCTTACCTACCTTGCATTTTTTTCCCTTCTAATAACATATTTTTAGGTTGAATGGCTTTAGGTTGTTGCCAGGTGAAATACTATCCAGCAGTGCTAAATTGTTCAGTGCTGCCTCTTTAGTCTAGATGAAAATGGAACTCCCACCTAGAGTTCCCAGGGCATATTTTAGAAGTACAGTAGTGCCAGAAATATAGGCTGAGTTGGATTGCAATGCAGTTGCTACCTTTCATGTCTCTGTTTTATGAGTGCTTAGCTGTGCTCTTATGTGCACATGTTTAATCATGAAATGTTGTAAATTAATGCAAAAAATGCAATTTGTATAAAGGTAGTCAGAACTACTTATAAATGATGTAAGCCATCTAGTTCAAACGAAGTTTCAACTTCTTGAAATAATTCATCGAAGGATCAGGTGACTTAGGTTTCATTGCTACTGAGCCATATGACCTTCTCTTTGAATATATTTGCAAGTGGAGCTTAAGAGATGGTCAGTCACAAGGTCTGTTTTGAGATTGCTGTTTGTCCTCTCCCATTTCTCAATCTAGCAGTCTAACGTTAACCCCTTTGCTTGGTCGACTTTGAACTTTGCATGGACCACACTGAGGGGTTCCCATTGCATTGGCATTGGTTGACAAATGAGTTTGTGTTTGTCTTCTTGCTTGCGGCTGTTAATGAGATGATACAAGTTCATCTCTGATTCTCTCTCTTGTTTCCTCCAGAAATGAGTCAGTCTTGGTCTCTTCCTTCTAAACCATAGATGTCTAAGTACAGAATAAACTTCTAGAGCAGTGGTTCTCTAATTGGTAATCTCTAGATTTTCAGCATCAATCACTTGGAAACTTGGTAGAAATGCAAGGTATTGGCCCGCCCATGGAGGTACTGAATCTGTCTGACACGCTGAAATGGGGCCTAGCCATTCATGTTTTCACAAGCTCTCCCAGTGATTCTGAGCCTTGCTTACGTTTGAGAACCACTACTCTACATTAAGGAAACATTTTGGAATAGCTTTTCTGTCCTGCTGGTTGTTCAACAACAAAAGTAAAGCAGAACCCAAGAGTTCTTGGTGGTGGTACTTGTGGGCTGTTGGATGGGTTTCAAGCCAAATGAAATACTTTAAGTAATAACAATGACACAATTAGTGGTAATATTAAAGAAAGAATAGAAACTAATATTTACAGCACCTTTTTTTCTGTGGGCCAAGCCCTTTGCATGCCTTACCTCCACTAATTATTGCAATATTCCCGAGGTCAGTACTGATGTGATTGCTGTTTTATTACAGAGAAACAGGTTTAAGGAAGAAGTGGGCCAAGGCTGAGATGTTCAGTAGGACAGCCAGGATTATGATGCTGGTCAGACTAGCATAACAATGTCATGACCCACTTGGTAATGCTGTCTGAGACTTTGGGCAGTGCCTCTCTCCCCTTGTCCCAGCCTGTATCTCCTGGTGAGGCTAGAGAAATGCAAGAAGTGGAGCCAAAGTTCATGTCGTTACAGATAAGCCCAGGTCTTACTTACTCATTTGTGATTTGCCCCCTCTGCCAAATTAATATCCAGAGCTACTTTGATTAAGTCGAGTGAATGTGGCAAACACATTCTTATAGTCTGTTTTCTTTCAAAAGTTGATCTCATTCTAGAAGTAACCAATTCACTGACCTTTTATCTTTGGGTCCTACTTTGTGGTTTTTGAAGCTTGCCAAGATCAACTGAGCAATGATGTGGTTTGGCATTTTAAACAGTTAATACAGTATCGAGCTGGATGATTTTGAAAGCAATTAATGCTTGAATGAAGTCATTATCCTAATGAGTCACGTTCCCTCCCCGCCCCCCCCCCCCTTTTTTTCCCAAAAAAATCTTTATTGGATGATTAGAGGCAGCCTTTCAAATTCCATTCCTGGTAATTGAAGGATTTATTTTACCTCCAAGATAGTTTTGTTTTCTTGACCAACAAGGAAATAGAATAATGTTTTAAAGAAGTAAGACAAACTGTATTAAATGGAGAGAAAAGGGCTTTCCAAGTTGAAATTTAATATTATCATTTTTTAGCACAAAAGCAAGAAGTTAAATGAACCTTCAAAGTTACTAATTAATTTGATGCTAGCTCCACCCGTCCACCATGTAGCTTCTATTTAGTAAAGGAATCTAAAAGAAGGACATTAATTAAAATTGGAATGATTGATTTTGTTTTGTATAAGTCAGAATAAATTAATTCCAATGTCAGGATAAATTAACTCCAGTGTTAATAATTCCATATATCTCCTTTCCATGGCTTGCTTCAGTAATTGAGAGTTTATCAGACATTCCTAAGGGTTCAGAAAATTCATTGTGTGTGGGGGCAGAGGGAGGTGAAGGTGAGGTAAACGACGTATAACTGTATAGATACTTAAGAAATGTCATTTATACTTCAAATGCTTATTTATGTTTGGATAGCCTTCAGTTTTAAGCAAAATACCTATCTGGAATGATCAAAGTTTCTCCTTTCTCTCCCATTGCACCTAGATACATTTCTCTTTTCCTTCTTAAAGCACACACAGGTGGAAACAACTTTGCACTTGCTTGAGATTCAAAGACTATTCTGTTTTCTCCTGTTGCACAAAGCAGGTCCTGGAAAATTATTTTTCCATCTCCAATCAAAATCATGTGCCACTTAGAGAATAATGTTTGTTAGGGCAGTTTGGTATGGCAGTATTTTTCGGGGACACTCTTAAATGAACAAAAATGGTAAGTGGAAGTTGTTCATGTAACATGTGTTTACTTTTTTTTCTTTTTCACCCAAGTCATTCAGAAAAGTAGTGCTCTTTTTATGGGTTGACTACTCGCTCTGCAAAACTGACAAATGCTGGTGACTGAATATTTTCTCCTAAATCCTTTAATGTATTCACAGAATGAGTAAAAGTTTAGAATTGGTTTCTATTATTATTCTCTGGATGTAAAGGGATTTCTTAATTCCCACACTGGATAATTTTCTCACACTGGACCTACCACCAAATACTATTTGTATTAATATTTTAGTATTAAGGTGAGATTTCACACTATTTCAAAAACACATACATCGTGATCTGCATCAGGGCTTGGCAGTTTGTGTGTGCTTGCAAAGGACAGGGTAGTATTTTAGGTTTTGTAGAACATACTCTGTTGTAACTATTCCAAGGTAGTGTGGAAACAGCCATAGACAGTACATACAAAAACAGACATGGTTGGGTTTCAATAAAACTTTATATGTAACAACACATCGTGGATTGATTTGTTCTGGGCTGTCGACATATCTGTCCTCTATAACTGTTCTTTCTGCAGTTCAGTCTATTGGCCCATTCCTTTTACTGGAAGAGGGACATGTGCTTTCCTTTTTCCGTGTCTTTGCTCAAGATGCCCTTCAACCCCCAAATGCTGTCTTATCTGTTCAGGGAGAATGCAGCTCCTAGGATGTGAAAGTGACCTGACTGTAGCCTCCACTTCTCACCAATGACCAAGGTTCATACTTTTGGTTGACCATCTGCACTGGGCTTCTCCTTCCTTTTCCTCTCCAGAAAGGTCCCTCCTGAAGTTACATAGCTAGTAGTAAAAGGTGACCTTCTCAGATAAAGGAGGCCGGGCAAAGGGAGAAGTGCGGTTGTGCTCTCGAACACAGCAGGACTTGTGAGAGAACCGTCTCTGTGAAGCTCCAGCTGACAGCTCTCTCTGCAGTTGGCATCTCCCTGCCCCTCCAAATCCCCTAGAAGTTTGTGGACCTACCTTCTTGAGATTCCTCCTGCTTCTCCCTCCTCTTCCTTTTGTTACTTGTCTTTATCTAGGATGTTACTTGCCTTCATCTAGGATGCGTTTGTTAATCCTTTATCTAGGATGGTTCTCTTCTTAAAAGAGGCCCTCATTCTTAGAAGTTTATATCTGGAGGCACCTGGGTGGCTCAGTTGGTTGGGCGACTGCCTTCTGCTCAGGTCATGATCCCCGAGACCCGGGATCGAGCCCCACATTGGGCTCTCTGCTCGGCCAGAAGCCTGCTTCTCCCTCTCTCACACCCCCTGCTTGTGTTCCCTCTCTCGCTGTGTTTCTCTCTGTCAAATAAATAAAATCTTAAAAAAAAAAAAAGTTTATATCTGAATTGACCCCTTCATTGACTGTCTACATGTACATGGTTTTCTTAAAAGCTGACACACATTACTAATTTGTTCATAGAGTAAATTGTTTACAGCCTTGTTCAGGTCATGTGTGGGATGATAGGCTATCATCAGCTGTCATGGAGTCTTGTTGCAAGATGATATTCAGATCTTTTTCTCCAAAAAGCAGACTTTGGTTTTCCACTCCATTGAAGAACAGACTTTGCCACAAACTGCTTCTTCTGTGCAACCAAGCATGAGGTCCTTGTTCTCTTGTCCTCTGGATGCCTGGAAGCCATCACATTGACTCTCTTTTCATGGAAACCCTTCTAGTCTGGGCTTCCTTGCTTCAAACTACAGTGGCTCTTAGCCACTTTCCCTGAAAGATTTCAATCTCTCATCGCTTCAAGCTCATCCATTTGAAGTACCTCATAGGATTATAGGATCACTGTCATGACCTTATCCACTTACTGAAGCACAATGACAGTACTGGTCAGTTATTGCAACAGTGGAAGAAAAAGACAATGCCAGTGTTCTAGGGTCTATGTCATGGATGAATACCAACGTTAAAAAAAAAAAGAAGTGTTTAAAAGTCAAGAAAAAATTAGTGAAAATAAATCTTAAATTTCAAATGAAAGAAAATTATAAACATACTACAAAATTCCCATCTGGTTCCTTTTGGCTCTACTGCATCCTTCCTTCCTACCATGTGTCTCTGGAAGCTATTGCCTTCTGATGGCCTGGTCAGTGGACCTCAGGACTTCCTACAGATTTGCTGCCCTTAGTGCAACTTTCAGAACCACAACCTTTGTGCAGCTCCTCTGCTCTGCCTGCTGCTTCCAGGAGGGTGGTGAGAGTTCTGATTTATTTCTCCTCCTGAATTCAGTCTTACCTTTGATCTTCTCCAGTGGAAAGACTCACTGCTTCTGAGTGCTCCTCCTACCACTGGCATCGATCTATTCAAGATGAAGGTTTGGGGGTTGAGCTTGCATCTGTAGGAGCAGAGTGGTCAAGAGAAGCTGAGAATGCTTAGGGGGAGGGAGGTTGAAAGGCTGGGGTCGTGGGAGGATGAGGAAGGAAGCTGTTGGCCAGGGTCTGAAGTAACAGCATCATAACTGGCATTTCAGTCCTTAAAATAATGCATTCATACTGGGTGACCAGGATGTGAGGAACTGGGCTTGCCATCTCTTACATTGGAATAACAGCTAATATTTATTAAGGGTAGTTATCTGTCATACACTATGCTAGGTACTTGGGATATCCAATCTGTTGTAATAATGGTTTTTCAAAATAGGTCTTTGTTTGACAGTAAAATGGGCCTCAGAAACTTCCAGGCTTGCTTGCTTGGTCCTGTTAGTTTGCTGTTCAGTAAGAGGTGAGCACAAACCTGTAGTAGGCTGAATGCCCTGCCTCCCCTACCCCCACCAAAATGGCCACACCCTGATGCCCAAAACTCGAGTGTGTTAGGTTTTAGTTTCCTCCTGCTGTAATAAAGTAGCTCAAATTTAGTGACTTGAAACAACACAGAGTTATCTTACTGTCCTGGAGATCAGAAGTCCAAAATGGGTTCTGCTGGGCTTAAATTAAGATGTTCACAGTGTTGACTTCCTTCCCAGGCTCAAAGGGAGAGTCTGTTTCCTTGCCTTTTCCAGCTTCTAGAGATTTCTTGCATTCTTTGGTTCATGGTTCCTTTCTACCATCAGCGCTGGTCAGATCTTTCTTCTTTTTCATACTGCATCACTGACGCTGATTCTTCTTCCTCTTTCCTTCACATTTAAAAGAGTCTTGCAATGGCACTGAGCCCATCTGGACAATCCAGGATAATTTCTCTACTTTAAAGTCAGCTGACCAGCAACGTTAACTCCCTCTTGCATTTAATATAACAGCCATAGGTTCTTGGAATTAGGATGTGGAGCTCTTTGGTTGGGGAGCATTACTCTGCCTACCACCTTACATCAAATGGCAAAAGGAACTTTGCAGATATAGTTAAGGTTACAAATCTTAAAATAGGCCGATTATCCTGGATCATTCAGATGGGTCCCACTGAACCAAATGAGCCCTTATAAAGCAGGGGACTTTCTCTGGCCGGAGTCAGGGAGATGTGGCAGAAGGGAAGGTGTTGCATGACAAATATGACTTCTGCTTCTGATTCACTTTGTGAGTACTACTGGGTGAATCATTCTCTTTTGCCCAAGGACTACAGTGGCTGTCCTTTGTCCCTCCTGCAAGCTTGAAGTACAGCTTCCAGATCCAGTAGTTAAAGCTCATTTGTCCTGTATTTGATGTCTAGCTGGTCTCCCTGCTATGTTTCTTTGTGGGTCCTTCTAGGCTTTATGCTCTTGCACTGTTCTTTGCCTTGATAACTTGTCTTTCCTTAATAGCTCAAATTCTTCCTCATCTTTCAAAGGTAAATTCAAGTCACTTTTTCCATGAAGCAGTGAAGTCTCTGGTCAACATACCCATTTCTCCCTATAGCATTTATCATCTATGACATATATATAGTATTCATCTTATTTCTCAGGCATCATACATAATTTTCTAGATGTTTCTCACATAAGACTTAGCCCTGCAAGGTACATTCTTCTTGAGAGTAAAAGCATTTTTCTGGATCTCACAACACAAAGTAAGAGGTGAGTACAAACCTATAGTAGGCTGAATGCCTTGCTCCTCCCCCCTCACCTGATTTCTATAGAATCACTTTTAGTTAGTCATTCAACAAACATTCATTGAGTATCGAATGACTAACTAAAAGTGATTCTATAGAAATAAATGAGACCTATGCTTGGTGGGAAAGATGTCCTCTCTACAGTAATCATCCCAAAGCTAGCATACTGGGCACTTTTGTTCACTGGGACTTTCAGACCTCCTATTTCTTTCTTTATTCTTTCTTTTTTTTTTTTTAAGATTTTATTTATTTATTTGACAGAGAGAAACACAGCCAGAGAGGGAACACAAGCAAGGGGAGTGAGAGAGGGAGAAGTAGGCTTCCCGCTGGGCAGGGAGCCCGATGTGGGGCTTGATCCCGGGTGTCCGGGATCGTGACCTGAGCCGAAGGCAGTCGCCCAACTAACTGAGCCACCCAGGCGCCCCTCTTTTTTCTTTTTAAAAACTTATTTATTTATTTGAGAGAGAGAGGGAGAGACTGTGTGTGTGTGCGAGCTGGGGAGGGACAGAGGAAAAGAGAGAGGGACAAGCAAACTCCCGGCTGAGCATGGAGCCCAAAGCAGGGCTGGATCCCCCGACCCTGAGATTGTGACCTGAGCTGAAACCAAGAGTCAGTTGCTTAACTGAGAGAGCCACCCAGGTGCCCCGATCTCCCATATCTATTATTCTTTTTCCCATCTTGGTTCCAACTCTGTCACCCCCACCCGGCTTATGTACATCTAGAATTAGTAAGTGGTTCAAAACGCCCTGTGAGAGCCTGCCAGCCGGCCCGCCACCCTCTGAACATTCCTGTATTACAAAAGGTATGGATCTCATCCTCTTGCTCTCCCTGCACTTCTAAAATCTCTTCTTCCAGCTTTGAGCAGGTAATCTGATTAGAATAATTTACATTGTATAATGAAAAACTGATAGACAGTTTTGACTGCTTTGGTTTTTTGCTTTGTAACAAAGATCTTATTTTAAAGATTTAACTGAGGGATTATGGTTTGTGAAGAAATCCACTGTCTTCCCTCTTGGTCCTTGTTCATGCGAGAATTGTGGCACTTCCCATCTGAATGCTTATAGCTCGGCTGTATTGGTAAACGGAACACACATTTTTTGCAGGGACCATATTCTATCAAAAAGCAGATTTAATAAACATCTCTTCAGTCCCCATTCAGAGTGCTTTTTTGCTATTTTAATCTGCAATTCATACTTTATGTACTTTTTCCAGCAGTTTCTTACTCATTAATGTGAGTATATATATATACACATACATGTGAAATATATATATGCACATTTATATATTTTGGTGGAATGAGGTTTGAATGGATGGGAGAGATTAGGAGGCACAGGGCCTGTGTCCATAGGTGAGGAGGCTGAAGAGGAGTTGTGAGAAGTGGGTCGTATAAGATGGCATCCCACATCAGGAATGTTGAGACGCACTGGTGAACAACATACATTATAAAACCACCCATACTGGGGAGAACTGACCCAGGTTCGGAAACTCTGGTACACCTGCAAGCATGCTGCTTTGGAGCCACACACATTTGGGTTTGTTTCTGGCTCTGTTACTTAATCCACCTTGGGCGGATTTCTCAGACTGTGTCAGCAGTCTTCATCCATGAAACAGGCTGGTGATATTTGCTTGGCAGAGTTAAAGACCTAGGACATGGTATGTATTAAGTAGTTGGTAGACTGTAGTTTTATCTCAAAGGCTGAGGTGACATATTTATGTGATGCTACACCCCCAGGAGGAGGGGGGTATCCAAATGGGTAAATTACACAGAAGGCCAAATTTGGAGCTTGGAGGAGAATTTTCCATAGACCAAAAGGATGAGTATGAGTTAATTGAGTTAGGGGCTGTCTGCTTCCCTTGAGCTGAGCACTCTGGTTGGGCCTCATTGGTGGCCAGTGGGCTGAGAGGCCACTGAGACTCCTCTGGTCCTCTAACCCACCGTCTAGGCAGACAGGTGGGCCAGAGTATGGATGTTGTACATTGCTTCTGACCCTTGGCTGTTGGGTTTCTGCTGACACACTGGGCGGAGCGAAACTCAACATCTCACCTGACTGTGGTCCCCCATTGCTGGGCAGCCCTTGTTAACAAGAGAAGAGGAATTTAGTGATTTCCATGATTGTCTTATGAGGAGGTACTGATGAGACTTTCCTTTAATAAACCCAACTAAGGGGTTTATTAACCCAACACAGAGAAGCAAATCAAGAGAAATGATAGTATATTTAATGCATATGTATATATACACAGGAAGGTAGACATTTATGTTTCTAGAGAGTATACGTTTGTGTGTTTAAAATGTATCCCTTTGGAAATTATAGTGTGCTGTATTTTTGAAAGTAGACTGCAATTCAATAAAAAAAGTGAAGAAACAAAATTTTCATCCGCAGTAGCTCACACAAAGCCTCACAAGCACATATTATAAAGCCCCAAGGGCAGCAGTAAATTCCTCTTATTGATTTAAATCCAATTAGGGTCCAAGCTTGTGAAACAAATGTTGAAATTGTATGGCTGACGAACCAGGTAACTTAAGGGGGCTTTATACCAAAGGGGCTTGTAGAAGTCATTCATAGAGAACCTTCCAATTGTAAAAGAGATAAACAAGCTTTGGATTTGAGTCATCTTTAATCTGAGTATGCGGTAAGGGCCAAGAAGTGTTCATATTGTAAAATGCAGGGCTTACTAAAGAATTTCAGTCCTGTAAAATCCCAGTGGTCCCTGCTTCACTGACCAAAGTTTATTACTTTAGACTACCTTCTTTCTTTCCTTCCCTTGGTTTTTCCCCTCCTTCCTTCCTTCCTCCCTCCCTCCCTCCCTCCCTCCCTTCCTTCCTTCCACCCCCGTCTTTTTTTTTTTTTTTTTTTTTTCACCGTCTTTTTTCTAATAGATAAATGCAATATGGTATCTGCTTTTGGTGTCAAATTATAATTTCAAACACCTTTCTTTCCTGCAGATAGATGTAAAACTCCTTGACCTGTATTAGACATAATTATTCTCTTTTAGATTGGCACCACTTTCCGACCAAGGTTAAACATTGCAATTACTCAGAGAAGTATATAAGCAATGAATTAAAATGTTAAAAACATAGCGAGTAATTTGGTGCACTGAGATAGATGTTTCACTTCATAAATTCCTTGTAGGTCCTTCTCCCAGCATGCCTTGTGTCTTTTATAAAAGCCTTAATATGTACCATATGTGTAAATATAAGAACTAAATAAAACTTTATAGATCACCTGAGTGAGGTTATTGAATAAGACATCTGCTTTAAGCCAAGTTCACACACACTTTTTCTAGGTTCAGCATGTCATGATACAGACTACATGAAGCAATGAGGTTTATTTTTTGAAAATTTGAAGGCGAACTAAAGCTTTCAGGTAGTAAATAAAAAATGCCCACCTGAAAATCTGTAGATTTACTACATTTGAGTTGACTGGTAAAACATTTTGAAATGAAGAAAAATACATAACAATTTATTTATCACCACACAGTGACCATGACATTGCTTTTAAACATTCCCTTTGAATGGACAATACAGGGACATCCAATCACCTAGCAAGTTGGGGATAACAATAAATGTGATGCGTGGCTACAAAAAATGCAATGCAGTGGGAGGTCTAGGAGGCCATAGTGGCCTCAAGGTTAGCTTGTTGGTAGTCTTCCTAAGTGAGGTGGAAATGTTGGAGAAAGGATGTGTTCCAGAGCAAAGGTGAGTTTTATTGCTTCTCATTCATTCATTTATTCAGAAATCATTCTTCAGCTTCCACTGTGAGTCATAGACTACTAAACACAGAAAATTAGTGGTGGCCTTAGGCTATCCTAGATGACATTGAGACTAGGTTGAAAAGAGAAGTCAGCAGACCATTTCTCCACTATTCCACTTTGATGAGACTCCAGGCCATTAGGCTCCAGAGTCCTGGTGTTTCTCTGAGATAAGGTGTATTTCTTACGGAATTTCTAATGTAAAGGACTGACAAGGGATACGTTCTCTCCTCCATAATTATATTTTTAATAGGTTTCAAAATTTCTGTTTTGCATAAGCCTAAGATATTTCTTGTGGTAAAATTTCAGGCACTAACAAATTGTATTCCTGTGAATAAAGGGATTAATAAATAACCATTAATCTCTAAGATGATTTTAGGAAAATGACTACCAAAATGGTTTTAACAGATACCTTTTTGTTTAAATTTGAAAGAGTGTGAAAATCTCTATCCACATGTGTTTCCTGGATGTTTATAAACTGCATACATAGACACACAGAAGCAGTATGTTCTCATCAAAGGACATTTTTAAAGCAGAAAACGTATCCATATAGTCCTACTCAAAGACATTTGTTAAAACTCCTCAGTATATTGTCATTAGATCTATAATTTACCATCATACTTAAAAAAAAAGATTTTGCTTACTTAGAGACAGAGAGAGAGAGAAAGAAACTGTGCTAGCACAACTGTGAGCAGGGAGAGGGGTAAAGGGACAGAAAGAATCTCAAGCAGACTCCCCACTTCGTGTGGAGCCTGGGGCAGGGCTCGATCTCAGGACCCTGAGATCATGACCTGAGCAGAAATTAAGAGTCAGATGTTTAACTGACTAAACCACCCCATCGCCCCTATTATCATACTTTAAAAAAGTGTTTTTATATTTTTTATATATGTGCACGTATTAAATAGTAACTATAAAATTTAATCAGATCTTTTTGTGATTATGTTATCTGTTTAAATATATGAGCTATGGAATGTAAGTAAACATACATAAATTGCTATTAACAGTGGGATTGTTCTGGATTTAATGATTCCAGTGATTTGGATGATCTTTAATCTTGGAATACTTGACTCACAGACCCTCACCATTCTAGATAAAGATGGTAACAGGAATATTCTTGTAATGGAAATGCTTCTAATAGTGGCTTCAATAGGAGGGATACAGATCCTCATGTGACAAGTGTAGGTGTGAGTGATTGCTGATATTGGTTTGCTTAGCTCCTCAAAAATGCCATCAAAAATGCAGGTTCTTTTGGTCTTTCTAGTCTTATTGAACTTGGTGTGTTGAATTTTATCCTCATGTGTTTGCCTTTGGTTGAAAGATGGCTGCTACAACCCCAAGTCATCATAGTGATGGTCAAAGATGAAGAACGCAAAAGGTGCACTACCTTTATGAGGAAAATAAAAGGCTTCCTCAGGATTCCCCAGCAGAGTTCTGCTTATATCTCACGGCCTGGCATTGTGTCACAAGCCTACCAAGGCTATCTGCCATTTTGGCCTCTGAAGAGGAGAGCTGAGGTGAAAGGAAATGCATAGTCACTGGCACCAACAGGGTCTGCAAGACTACAATAACTTGTAATTGCTGCTACCAAGCTGCCGTCAGTGAAAGTGTAGATGTGCATAGCGCATTGGATGAAGTAGTGTGACCCAGTGTTGTCCCACAGAACTTTCTGTGGTGATGAAAATGTTCAGTCACATGTGTTGTCCAGTACTACAGCTACTGGCTACATGTGACTATAGAGCCCTTGAAATGTGGCTATTGTGACTGAAGAACTGATTTAATCAAACACGTTTACTTTTATTTTTTATTTTTATATGTTTTAAATTTTATAAAAAATATTCATTTATTTATTTTAGAGAAAACATGAGCACATGCACACACGCATGAACAAGTGAGGGGTAAGGCAGAGGGAGATGGAGAGAGAGAGAATTTCAAGCAGACTTCACACCCAGCGTGGAGCCCGATGTGGGGCTCAATCTCGCAACCCTGAGATCATGGCCTGAGCTGAAAGCAAGAGTCAGATCCTTAATCAACTGAGGCACCTGGTGCCCCAGGTGTGTTTAATTTTGCTGAATTTAAATGTAAAAATCATATGTGACTAGGCTACCATGCTGGGCAACACAAATTTGAGCATTAAACCTATTTAAGTGATTTTTGAAGAGTAATGTTGACATTTGAAAGATCAAGTCCTTTTGTGGTAAGTGTGATTTAAAAAAAATGGTTATTTCCTCATGTGTAGATCTTTTGTGTTTATGTGTTTATTTTTGCTTCATAAAGTCAGCCTAAAGATCAGTTTCTCTGTCCAAGCATGGGTTTCTTTGTAGGAAAATTTCTGTTCTGGAGATTGTTCTTTTATCATTAAAAAAATATGACACCACTTCAAATTAAAAAAATAAAATTGAAAACTCCCTGGTTTTGTCTACATCAGCACTATTTGCAGTAACTGTGGGGGTAAAAATGATCCTTACGGAGGGTCATTCTAACAGTTTAGCTCCTATTGTCTGCTCTTGTATGAACTGAAAACGTGTCTCCTCCCAGCCCGAAATGGCCCCAGTTTTGAAATGTGTAAGTTTATTTTGGATTTAATTAACTGGCAAGTTTCATGAGAAAGAAGTATCAGAAGAGACTAGGGAATTTTCAGTATTAGGCATCCTCCCTGTTCTGATTTCCTTGAACATGTGGGTGTTGGTGAACATCTTGGCAGTGCTCTTTGGCCAAAGCTCTGATGGGATGAACTTGTCCAAACTGGAAGAGTGCAAACCTCACATGTGCTAATGAGAACCATCACAAGCTCTTGGGATCTAGACTCTTGGGTGAGGTCACTTGGATTGGGGAAGTGTCACCAGTGCTCAGTTTTGTCAGGAGATGTGACAGCAGTGAGTCTGTTTGTCCTCCAAATTAGTAGGTTCTTGTCATTTTGAGATTTAACAATGTGTCCTTTGCTTTCTGTGACTTTGAGAACACGAGTAATGAAATTCTAGGATGTCATATTCTTAAAGGCTACTGTTAAACTGATTCCAGAAAGTTGGGAAGTGTGAGAAGTATCTACCTTTTGACTGGGCCACAGACCTGGGTAGGATATGGACACTGCCACCCACATGTCAGACCTATAAGTCCTTGAAGTGCTGTGAAGGATTTGCATCCTGCCTGAAAACAGATGGCACACTCAAAGGATTAACTGAGGTCACTTGAAGAACAAACTATTGAAGTGTGACTAGATCAGTGTTAAGGGCCTGAATAGGAGATAATGAAGCACCAGACACCAGCATCAGTGGGATGCCTTTAGTCCTAAAAAGGGCCCAGCGGAGCCCCTGCCATAGAAGAGAGTTTGCAAGGTAGGCCGTGTCCATAGGTGGAGGAGAGGATCCACTGTGAAAATCCTGGCCAAGTGAAGAACACAATCCACAGAGGACAGAGAATAGCTCTTGAGGGTCAACGAGAATAACTAACACATTATGTAATTTATGCTTCCATGTGCATACAGGCTGCCAAGGACTTGCACACACATTTTCTAACTCTGTCCTCGCGATGGCCTCCATTTTTCTCAGAAGAAGCCTGAGCTCAGTGTGCTTATGCAGATTTCCCTGAATCTAACACTTGGTCAGTGACCAAGTCATGAGCATGATCTGTTTTCAGACACTGACCTCCTGGCTCTTAATTTCTATGCTATGAGAGGGGTTATGGAGATGTAACAGAAGTTGAAAAAATATGGAAACCAAGCCTTATATGGTAACCATCATAATCATAATAATGGGAAGTGTGTCCCTGCCTGACATTTCCAGACATCATTACACTTGACCCTTGTAATCTTGGGAGTTAAAAAGGTTAGGTATTATTATCCTCATTTTGCTAATGAAAAATAGCAAAGGTTTGGGCCAAATGACATGCCATAAACAGTGTCTCAGAGCTGACATTTGAATATAGGCTTTTAAAAAATTTTGTGAATCCATTAGTGAGGCAAATATACTATGTTGTTAATTAGAAATGCTGGCAACAGGACACTTTAATTAAATTAAGTCAGAAAACAATAAAACAAACAACTTATATACATATTCTGCTTAAATATTATAGTCACTATTTTATTTTGTCGATATTGGAAAGCCCACAGTGATGGTGTATCATAAAATAAATGGATAAATAACATGTGAACCTGAACAAGAGGAAGAAAAACAATATTTAAATAAATGTCTATAAATGTAAAAAAAAAGTTAGTTTAAAATTCATATGGTTCACCAAATACCAAAATTAATTCTAGCTGGGTGCCAGAGTTTGATATGAAGGCATAACTTATGGAGAGATGACTAGGAGATAGTATGGTCTACGGGGCTGATCATACGTAGGGATCCACAGATCCAACATAGGGTCTATGAATTACTCCCCATTTCACAGATGAAAAAACTGAGGTCCAGAAACCTGTCATGGCCCAGCCCATAGCAGATGATGGTGGAGCTTAGTGGGGGACCTCATTGTTTTGACCCCAAATTCAGTACAGTTAACCATCAGAGGTCTTAGGATCATCTTCATTGTGACCATTAGGATGTCATGATTAAGAAATTAGCACTTTCTTTTCTGGAATCCTGTTAGAGTTCCCTAAAATGAATAATAATTTAGCTAACAGCAAACAGGGAAACAAATCAGTACCATATTTGCATGAAATATGATAGTCAAAGGGTTAAATTTTGTAGTAAGTATTTTAACTGATGCATAATAAACACCATGTAGATCAACAGACAAGAAGCATGCATAAACATTAGAATATGCTTCGTTAACAAATTTGAAAAATTAAGATTATTAATAATAAAAGAAATGCAAATTAAAATAATAATGAGATGGTATTTTACATGTTTCCAATGAATAATCATTTTCTTGTTTATTTTCTAAGACCAAAGCGAGGAAAATTGCGAGGTCGTTGTTGCGGTGGCAGTGGAATTTCTAGAGCCTTTTTGGAAAAGCCAATTTGGCAATAATTATAGTGAATCATAAAATTTCCACACCCTTTGACCCAGCAATCCCACTTCTGGGACTTTATCCTGAAGCAATTATTAAAAAGACAATGAAAGCTATGTGTAAGAAAATATTCATTGCAGTAATGTTTATCATAGTTAAAAATTGGAAGCCACCTTAATGTCCCACCACAGGGAAAGGATTCAGTAAATTATGTGTTTGTATAATCATCAGATTGATTAAGGAAGCTATACAGTAATAGAAGGATAGTAATGATGTCAGTTGAAAAAGGAGTGAAAATTATATTTATACTGTGCCTTTAACTGCTGAAAAGTCCACATATGGATTCGCACTGAAAATAAATACAGAAAAATAAAAATAATGGGCGAGACATGATAGGGAGGCCAGTGGCTCATCTCAGATTGTGTACCCATGGGTGTTTGTGGTTCTGGCGTGTGGAGTTCTGGGTATGTGAAGAGAAGCATCCCAAGACCAGGTTGAATAGGTATGTTGAAGCCAAGTTGGGAAAAGTTTTAGATACTGTCTCAAAGAGTTTGAACTCTGTCCTTAGAGGCATTGGAAAGCCATTGCAAATGTCATAATCAGATTTATATTTGGGGAGCTCTGACCGTACAGAGCACTTCAAAACAGGAGGGAAGCCCTGAGGGTGTAATGGCCCTGGGGTAGTGAGAGTCACCACGGTGCCTGGCAGGGCAGGATTGGGGGCAGTGGAAGGAGCAACCCCAGAGAAATATGGGAGGTGGTATCACCAGCAAATGCCAAGTGCTCAAGTGTATGAGTGTGGAAGTGAGAGGAGAGGAAGGGCTGCTGCTTTCTGAGCCTGGATGGGGTACCATTAGAGGGATTGGCAGATGGGGCTCCATTTTGAATGTGTTGGGAGTACTCTTGTTGTGAAGCATCCCATAGTGCCTTCCATAGACAGCTGGAATATGTTCTTGTCCTTGGGAGGGGGGGAAGGGCACATGGTGGAAATTGGGTGTTTGGCTTTTGTGTGTAGCTGAAGTTGAAAGGTTGGAGGATGCCCAGGGAGCATTTATCTTAGGAAAAAAAGGGTCAGCAGAGGGCAGAACCTGGGAAAGTCCAAAGTTAGAGATGGTCACGAAGAGGAATTGATCAAGAAGTTGGAGGCAAATGTGGAAAAGGAGTGAAGAAAGAGTCTTAAGAAGGAAGGAGTGGATGGGAGAGCTGACCAGGGCTATGGGTCCAGAAGGTAGGAGCCCCATAGAAGGCCTTTGGTTGGGTCATTGGGTCATGGACAATATAGTTCCAGTGGAGTGTGGACTGAATAGAGAGGACAGAACCCACATGACTGTAGGATCAGAAACTCATCCCCTCAAGGGAGAGGATGACGCTAAATTGCTCAAGAGTTTAAAAGCTCAAAGATGGAGCATCCAGCTGTCCCAGTTTTCCTGGGATTTGGGGCATTCTCAGGATGCACACTACTCAGTGCTCCAGTCAGGAAAGTCTTGGGCCAACCAGGACGAGTTGGTCACTGTTCTCAAAAATGTGTAAGCTAAAATGTCTGTTCTTTAAGTGAGGTTAAATCTGTGTGAAGATAACCAGATGTATGTACATAATGCCGTTAAGTAGCAACACAAGAAAACAAGCCTATGCCCCAGCTGCCAGTTTAGTGGGATGGAGGCTTTGGGAATATTTTTGAAAATATTTTTGGGTTGAAGCAATCTGGTGAAATTTTGGGAAAAAATCAGTTGTTTTTAATTTTTAGTTTAAAAAACCAAGTCAGAGTGGCACAGTAAAACCGTAGGAACTAAAGCACTAGTGTAAACATTGACAGTTTTAAACTAAATGACTTCCTTATTTGAGTTTTCCAATTACTGTTTTATTTATTTAGTTTTAATTTTACACCAAGGCAACTAAAAACCCTATAACAACAGCTCATTAATTTGCATTAATGGGGAAATGGTGTGGTGTTTGATACATGAAAGCACTGAGTTTAAAAACACCGAGTGCTAATAGACCATTGGTTCTAGGAAAGACTCAGTTCATCTAGGGGAGCCAACTACACTTACAGAAAATCCTTGTTTCCCAGGCTGGGCCTAACTGTTGCCACCTGCTGGGGGTGGCAGTTCCAAATCCCTCTTCTATCCCGTTGGGTTCCCCAGCTTCACTGCCTTTAGGTACTGGAGAGTGTGGGCCACTGGGGTCCTGGGGTCCAAGTCCTATGGGTTTGGGGCCAATTTCTGGCTTTCTGTGACTCATTTTCCACACTGGTTGTACAGTCTGTTTACTAGAATTAAATGCAATGTTTGTGGAGCAAAGATGCCTTTCTGTCTGGGGCTCTTTCACTTGGCTACTTGCCATGTGCAAGTGCAGTACAGGTTGCCAATGTTTTGGGGCTTTATTTTGTCTGTTAAAGAGGTTTCAAGATGTTGTGGGGTTTAAAGATGATCACATATATGGAGTGATCTGTGCAGTGTCTGACCCACATTTTTGTGAGGTGTTATTACTTATGGCCCAAAGCTTATTAACCACAGGACCCTAGGCAAGTCTCTTCCTTCCATTTTATTTACAAAATAAAAGCCCTGACCTAGATGATCCCTGTGATCTCATCTGATTCTTGAATAAGGGATTTTCTCTAGTGCTGTCTGAAGCTTGGTCTGAGATTAATTATTGTGTATTTGTGTGGTGATAGGAGAGACTGACTTTAAGAGGTTTCAGTTTAACACATCTTGATTTTTGAAAATGAGAATTCAGTTGAGGAAGATGTTAGGAACCTAGACTACCAACAAAGGAAACTGGACCAAGATATGTTAATCTGACTCTATGAAGATCCTTAGAGAGGTTCTGTTGAGCCAGTCAATATATTGGGCAAAATTTGGGCTTATTGGGCTTAATCCCTGCAATTCATCTTTCTATTTGTTACCGTAGCTCCTTCTCCTCTACTTCTGAAATCTGGCCTGTACCTTTGGACCTTAGCTCCCTGGATCCCAGGACTCCAAACCTGCCTTTTGTATATGCACCCTTACCTCCTTACTGGGCCCATCCACCTTGTTTCAGATCCTGGATGTCCAGTCTGTCTGTTCCCCCATCCTCTGGCAACTGTCTGCCCCATCCCACCTTTGATCAATGTTTGGCCCTCCACATTATTGCTGAACCTGATTTGGCCTCTCCTCTGCCTTGTTCTGTCCCTGCCTCAGCTTCATCCTGGGTCCATTATTGATTCCCAAAGCATGCACGGGAAGACTTACCTTATGATTGTAGCTTATACAACTTGACAGTGTGTGGACATGCAATGAATGGGAACAAAAGGAAATGAAATATGAGAAGATGGTCATTGATTTTTCTTTTTTATATTTCTTTTGTTGTCATGACTTTTTTTTTTTACACCTTTTTGCTCAGGAAGCAAAATTGTGGGTAAGTTCATTTCAAGTATAATCATTTCATGACATAATTCATGCTAGTTTGTGTCATGATATTTGTATTAGTGCTTGTTTTTCAAGCACCTGCTGTATTTCAGGCGCTGTGTCTGGTCCCCTTTTGGGCACTGAGAAGGAATGAGTGCTTTAGTGGAGCATAATAATCAGGTACTGAAACTAAAGGGCTATCATAGAGGGTACATACAGAGGTTCTGGGGTATGCAGTGGAGGAGACAACCAATGGTGCAGTGGGAGTTGGGGAGTATTCCCAGAGGGAGTGACATGTGGGCTCATGGGAGAGGAAGCAACACAAAGGTTTGGAAGAGTGAAGGACTTTTGGGGTGACTGGAGGGTCCATGAGTGGAACTGGAAAACAAAGCTGTAGACAGAGCTGGGACTGTGTTTAGAAGTACCTAAATGGTAAGGAGATGGGTAGTGATGGGGAATTATTGAAAAATCTGAATGACTTAGGTCTAAATTAATGCACGGTAACTGTGAGGAGCTTGGGAAATGACTCTTGGTAGTTTCATGCTGGGTATTGTAGTGTTATTTGAAGCCAGCAATCCTGGCTCCTCTCCACAATTGCCAACCATATGTTGCCCTTCTCCCCTTGTCCTGGTACTTGGGCAGAGTCTCATCTTTTCTTTGAAGTCTCTCTGTTTTCAGGTGGAGCCACTTGTTGCCTCCTCCTCCTTATTCTCTCGCTTGGAATGAGATTAAGGAATCTTGTTTTCTTCAGAGCCAAGGCCAAAGGAGAGGCTGTCAATAGATCATTTCTGACTGTATTTCTTCTCAGTGCTGTTTTCTCTCCAGAAAGGCACTATCATTAATTAAAGCAAAACAAACAAAGCAAATCCTAAACAGCTGAGCTTCATATTTTCAAAGACCCATAAACCTCATTAGCATACAATAAATTAAATTTGGAGCTTACCTGGTACTGACATTCATTTTGATGGAGTGTTCCACGCTTTGCTTTATTATCTAGGATGGAGTTTTCTGGAGTTATCCCAGAGCTCTGATCAGTTTTCCCTTCGTAGGACCTGGACAGAAATGCATTCTGTCTCTAGGAGGCTGCTGCAGCAGAGAGGCTAACAGAAAGTTGAGGATATTTGTGGCCAGCCTGCCCCAGGAGCCTGGAATATGTACCTCTGAGCTGTGGTTGTATAGTGCTCTGATCTATTTAAAAGGTGGATCTAGGGCACCTGGGTGGCTCAGAGGGTTAAGCGTCTGGCTTCGGCTCAGGTTATGATCTCAGGGTCCCAGGATTGAGGCCCACATTGGGCTCTCTGCTCAGTGGGGAGCCTGCTTCCCCACCCCCTGCCTGCCTCTCTGCCTGCCTGTGATCTCTCTCTCTCTGTGAAATAAATAAATAAAATCTTAAAAAAAAAAGTTGGATCTGTCTATACAACAGAATTTGGATCTGTACATATCACACTATGTAAGTTATAACTCAGTTATAATTCTCTTGTCCTGCTATGAAAACACCCAGAGTCCCAGCACCATCATTACCTGGTGAAGTAGAAAATTCTAAAAAAAAAAAAGAGTTGTTTATTTAAAAAAAAACTTAACAAAATATGCCTACTTATAGGTACCTTTTCAGGAAAGGACTTTGCAAACCAGAGGGACAATGACAATAATATTAATGTCATTTGTGGCTTTGGGCCAATTACTTCTTTCTCTGGGTAGGTTTCCTCATTCTGCAAAGTGGCATACTATGGCTTTGGATTTTACTTCTGGATCTTATTTCCTCCATAGTGGAATAATAGTTAATAAATACTTTGTAAGAACTGTTTTAAGGTGTCAACAGCAGCAAGCGTTACAGTTACTTACTTTTTAAGAGTTTGACAGCTTGAGGATTACCTGCATATTTTTTGAAAGATCAAAATCAAAATACAAGGCCTGAATCTACTGCTTATTCAGTTCTTAGCATCTTCATCAGTTTACTGACCTTTTCCTTGGGTCATGTGATTATTTGTATGCTGGCCACCTTGGTGGTGGGATATTCTTCTTTCTTGAGTCCTTGTGTTTATTTCTGACCCTACCATTTTGGAGCTAAAGCCACAAGAACCCATGAAGCAGGCATCATAGATACTTTATTGTTTTTATTGGAGTGTAAGTTGCTCTGACCCCTTTTTGGAGAGTTTGGGCAATATGTGCCAAGAAAAATAAGGCACACTCTTGACAAGGCAGTTTCCCTTTTGTAAATTTATTTCACAGTTGCCCCAATACTTGGACTTCTCTATATTGTTTGGATTAATAACAACAGTATACCCAAGTTGCTAGAAACAACCTAAATATCCATATATGACTCATGAAATTATGGTGCCAGGATTTAAGACACTACTACAGAGCTTAAATTAAAGAGAGAGGGACAGAGGAGAAAGGGAGAGGGGTAGGAGGAGGGAAAGAGAGGGAGGGGAGGGGGAGATAAGATGTGCTGTGTGCTGTTGTTAGGGGAAAATGCTCAATATATCGTAAGATAAAAAGGAAGCTATGATATAGTAATTTAGTACGATCATGTTTGTATAAAAAAAAGGAAATAGAAGATCTCTTTATGCTCATAACTACATTGAAAATTTCTGGAAAGAGATGCAAAAGAAAAAGGAAAATAAAAAGAACAAACAACAGCAAAAACCTGCTGATGGTAATTGACTTTGGGATTTGACATTGAAATTCAGAGAATGATGAGGGGTCTTCTGTATTTCACTATATGCCCTTCTGTGTTAATTCAGTTTTCTTTTTTATGCCAAGCATGTGGATCTTTAGAGATAGGAAAACTACTCAATGAAAAAGCCCTCCATTTTTTCCCATTCTCTAATAATGCCTTCACCCTCCCCATATCTGATTCTAGAATTCTGTTTATTTGTATGCTAAATACTTGTTGATTTGTTTTTAATCAAACACAGCTTTAATTGCCTTCAGATGTACTTCTTAAGAAGTAATTACCTTTTGATTGACTTGCTCCAGTGGCTCCCTAGACTATTGACAGGAGAATTGGTCAGGATTTAAGAACAGCAAGGTTTCTCCCTGGTGAGGAAATGCATGCTGCAAGTTTTCAGTCAAGAGCAATGGTCAAGAAAAAGGACTCCCAGGTCACATGGCATGGGTTTATGTCTTGGCTCTATTACTTGCTAGAGATATATGTTTGGGCAGATTTTTTAGCCTCTTTCAGCTTCTGTTTACATCTGTAAAGTGGGGCTAGTTGTAATACCAACCACAATGAGTTGTAGGAATGAAAAGTCATACTACTTAAAAACCACTTTAGAGGGAGTCTGGAACTTAATCTGAATCACATCAGAAATCATTCTTTCATTTTATGTTTATAGGCATGCCCACCTCACCTCAGTGTTTCAGTTTTCTTCCTTTTAATTTAAGACAGTCGGTCAAGATAAAATGGAGTGCCTCTTCTGGTTCAAAATTGAATGATTTACTGTCTCTGTTTCTGGCACACTCTTTATTAAGTCCTACATGGCCTAAGGTTCTGTTTGTAGTGTTCCATAGTGAATTTAATTCTGGCTTGTTTTTTGATCAAGGGCCCTTGGCTGGGTTAATGAAGACAGCGTATTAGGTGATGCACGTTTGTTTGTTTGTTTGTTTGTTTTTTCTCATTGACAAAAATCATATAAATTCTGTATCTAGTAGTGTGAAGTATTTGAGAACAGAAGGAAGGCATAATGTCTACCCTTGAGATGCACAGGGACATATGACTTTAGAATTTAGGGGGAGGGCCACCCATAAAATGGATTGTGTCAATCAACATGTTGATTGAAAAAGGCGGTTGGAGGAAAACTGTGACCAATTCATTATTCTTGCAAGGGTGCTCTAGAGCTCAAGGTATGGAAATTGTTTTTCCCTGAATCCATACTTTCTCTGCCCTTCCAGATTCTAAGTTTTGCCCATGTGTCTGGTTCAGATCCTCTGAGTATAATTTTCTTACTTGTAAAAAGCCAGATCTCAAGACAGCTGATGGTGTCGATAGAGTATCCCTTGAGAGAAATGACACTCAGTGGCCAGAGAACCTGAGGAGTTGAACTTGGTCTGTGATTAAGTCAGGTGTTGGGAGGAGGTCTGCCCTGTGTCCTGGGTCCCTAAATTTGTCATATTTATCTTATTTTCTTCTCACAGACACTCTGGAAGTGGGGCGTTTTACCTAGGAAGAGTGGAGGCTTAGAGAGGTTAATTCACTTGCTCAAAGTTACAAAGTTTATAATTTACATAGACTGGATTGGATGGAGCCCAGGTCTGATCCACTCCTTAACCCATATGTCTTTCTCTCTCTCTCTCCTCTTGGTTAACTTTGCTTTATTTCATGAACCAGAGTGTATGCTAACTCCTTCCCATAGTATCATTAATGTGTCTTGTTGGCTACGAAGGATTAGTTTTGAGAGTGAGTTTGGAAAAGAGCTCAGGGTCATGGGTAAACTCAGGTAAGCTCATGTAGTAAAGGGTGGGTCACCTGAGCGGAGGAGAAGGGGATGACTGTGACCTGGGGCTTAGCTATCCTGCTTTCTGATTCTGTCTTTCCCACTTGCCTAGCTGTGTTTTGGAATAAATAACTAAACCTCAGAGTTTTTTTTTGTTTTGTTTTGTTTTGTTTTGTTTTGTTTTGTTTTGTTTTTTTTCTTTGTAAAGTAGGAATAATTCTACCTTTTTGGCAAGGTTGATGTGAAAAATAAATGGCAAAAGCATATAAAATGTCTCTTGTAGTTTGTGCCTGAATCTGTGTGCCTCCAACTTTATCTTATAAACCTTCAAATGGCTGTCATGACCATGAGGTCCAACCCTTGCCAAAGAAACCCTCTAGCATATCTTTTGGCAGATTTCTGTTAGGACTTCTGCAGGGATCTCTCTGTATGGAAATAGATTTAAAATAGCACACTGGAGAGACACTTCTCCAAACTTAGCCCCCTCCCAGCTCTAGGTAGAACATCAAGAGCTGCTGAGTGCTGCTGAGGATCTGTCTTCAGTTCTTAGTGACTTTCTCATAGAAGTTTTCTCTGCCATAATAAAACCTGGTCTTGTGTTTCTTTTAACAGAGGAGGGAAAAATAAAGGAGTCACATACCAGGTGACAGCCATAGAGCATCTTAAGCATCCTACTGCTTAATCTCTGATTAAGTGAACTGATGAAGTAAACATCAAGAAGCTATCCTTTGAAATGGAATTATAAATTTCTCTCTCTCTCTTTTTTTAAAGATTTTATTTATTTATTTGATAGAAACATAGTGAGTGAGAGAGGGAACACAAGCAGGGGGAATGAGAGAGGGAGAAGCAGGCTTCCCACCAAGCAGGGAGCCTGATGCAGGACTCAATCCTGGCACTCTGGGGTCATGACCAAAGCTGAAGGCAGATGTTTAATGACTGAGCCACCCAGGTGCCCCTATAAATTTCTCTTGAAAAAACTTTTGGACACGTGATTGATTTATTGATTTAAAGATTTAATTTATTTATTTGTTAGAGAGAGAGCACAAGCACAAACAGGGAAGAAGCAGGCAGAAAGAGAAGCAGGCTCCCTGCCAAGCAAGGAGCCCGACATGGGACTTGATCCCAGGACCCCAGGATCATGACCGAAACAGAAGGCAGAGGCTTAACTGACTAAGCCACCTAGGCATCCCTGGACATGTGATTTAAAGGCTTTGAGGACAAATCTATTTTAAACATGGCTGAGGAAGCATACTGTTAGAGGGACAGCAAGCATACAAAAAGGTAAAACTCTTAGAATTCTAAGGAAAAAGAGGCCAGAATAAGGGCCTAACTTTAAAACACAAACCTAGGGTATGATTTGGGGTTGTTACACAGTAAGGCAGTCTGATACTTTTTATATTTGAGAAACTGTACAATTAAAATTGATTTCTAGGAGTGGCTTTGAGGCCCACTAGGTTTCTTATGTATTAGGGAAATCTTCAGTTATTTTCAGAATTGTCCTTAACTTCAAGTTGACCAAGAATTTTCTTAAAATGCTGATTAATGGAAACTTGGTAATAGTGCCAACCATTTCAGTGTGTTGCTATTGGATGGTACAGATAATGTTGCATTATGGTGCTTTCTTTCTGGAAAAGTTACTTTTCTGGCAACCTCATCCATCCAGAACACAATCCAAGTCTGTCCAGAAGCAGATGACAAAAAACCCTTGGCCCCCAAACAGCTACCACAATGCCTAAGCATTGTGCTCTGTGGTTGTGACGGAGTTCAGAAATATATTTCAAAGACATAATGTGGTACTGTTTGGCTTGGGGAAATCCACATTTTTGTAGAGAATCACGCATTTCTCTGTGGCCATGGGAACATCTCTCCATTTAAGCCCAGTAATACAATTTATGTTCATATTGATAGTAAACATGATCAATAAACAGTTCCATTTTCCTCATACACTCTGTTTAAGAAAATCACAAGTATGCAAATAAATATTTTTTGTTCATCCTGGTCAGTGAAAGTTTTGGTACTTAGATTTAGATGACTGTCCTCAGAACAGTACCTGCCTATAAATGTATCAAATGAGTAAGTAAAGGACCTGAGGAATATAGACGTTAGGTTACACAGAATACTTTGTTTCTCAGTACTTGAATGAAGAGTTACTGTAATTTTGAATCTAACACATGCTTTGCTCAAGTCTCTGATTTATGGAGAACTTATTCCCCTACCCAGCCTTCTACATTTTGTTGTATAATGTCTTTTATGTAATTGTTTCGCTGCACCCCTGGTCTCCTCCTATTTTTGAGAAAAGAATATAATGTCATCATAATAAATATTTTTTCATTGTAAGGCAGCTTTATTTGGGAAGGGGTTTTAGAAAATACTAGTTAATGAAATTTTCAGCAGAGGCTGGCTGTAGCCACAAAAAAAAGTGTGATTAAATTTTAATTAAAGTGTACTTAATTAAATCCTATTGGCTGAAAGTAAATGGAAAAAATTATTAACCCTCTTTAATTGTTTTCACCAAGCTTTTAGGTGCCCGGCCCGGGGGGGACTCCTGCTGCTGTTAGGCACAGGAGTCTGACTGGAGGGATGGGTCTATTTTCTGATCTGCCATGGTTCACTGTTGGCTCCTAGTGCCATATTAACACATGGCATTCAGATTCTTTCCTTAATTTTCCAGCAAACTATCTGCACATAAAAAAATAAAATTATAAGACAATAAGCTCTGCACTTTGAATTTTTATGTTATGTAGCAAAAGGTATTGGGAAAAGTGCCTTGAAATCTTCTGACTTCTCCCACTCGCGGATTTTGTGGCAAAATTCCCTTTTGTGGAAGAAATCCAATCTAGAATGCCAATCTTCTCGATGTCTTTCCATATGTTAACCACTTTTTTTAAAGTTCATTTTTTTTTCCTTTTCTGATATGAAACTTCCTGGGAGCTCATCATAGGTAGAAAGAAAAAGGCAATAAACAAACATTTAAAGAAGGGGTCTCTATAAAAAGTAACCACCTTATTCTTGGGACATATTTTGTACTCTGGGTTTTTTTTTTTAATGATTATGTAAGAGGATTTTTCAAAATGTTTGTAAATGTTTCTCCATGGTAACATTTCCTTAATAGAAATGTGATAATCCTCATTCTGAATCTGATCCTAAATACCTTTCTGAGTGCTCTGGGAAATCACAATTTCTGCCCTTAAGCAATTGATTAATAAATTAGCTAAACTTGTCTGAATAGGCATGGGGGACTTAGTGTAATCAGAATTAAAGATAAACATGTCTAGGAGCAAAACATTAAAGGATTCCACTCACAGTTGAAGTAAGGGCATCTCAAGGATAGTGAAAAGTCACTATTTTTCAAAGCCAAAGGTGAGAGATCCTGGAGACAGTATTAAATGAGTCAGGTGAGGTTGCAATAACAAACAGGCCCTAAAATATAAAAAGTGTGAAACACTGTCCTGTACTATGTGTTTTTCCAAGTTACCATCCAACACTGTGCTCCTGGACCGTGGGTAGCTCTATTCCATGTGGCGATTCAGGGACCCAGGCCTCTAGCTTGCTGTGGTTCTACTGCTCCTGTGGGCTTATTGCTGTTTGTATAGGTGGAGAGAGAACATGAGGAAGAGTAGCTGCTTATTTCACGTCTTTCCTCATTAGAGACACGTGTCCTGCTCACATTCTATAGACTAGAACTCAGTCACTGGTTCATACCTCATTTCTGGGAAGGTACTGGGTGCCCAAGAAGGAGGGAGCACAGATCATGGTGAGCATCCCTGCCACAGAGACCATATAGGTGAAAGTTGGCAAGTGGTTGGCCAGCAAGGCATAATGACCCTGTTGGTATGTTTCCTTTGGCAGCACGGTGCTTGTAGAATTTTAAGATTATAGCAAACACCAAAAGATGAGGAGATTTCTTGTAAATATCTGGCCTTCTGGCTTCTATTGGAAAATTTAGATTGTTGGCAGTGTTTGTTTCATATTCTTGCTTGCCACTCTTGTCTAGAGTTGTGTTGAGCTCTATGTATACATAGGCCAGGGGCTCTTTTGTTTGCCATGGTTTGGGCTACTCCCTGTCATCCCGGAGAAGGCCAAGCCTAAGTTTCCACTTGCCACCTTATACCAGGCCTGCTTCTCTAACTCCTAGATGCCTCCAGCATTGGAAACAAGAACACTGATTCATAGCCCTAATCTCTCTCATCTCTCCCTGTATCCCTCCTTCCCACTCCCTCTTTCTTTCTCTCTCATGATACCAAAGGAGACACTCACCTGTAACTTAGATGGGTCTAAGAAATAATATTCTGGTTGATTAGGAAAGGTTTCCATAAGCTTATAGAATTGTAAATGCTATTAGAAGGAAGGAAAGGAGGCAGGAAACAAAGGAGAGAAGGAGAAAGAAGGAGGGAGGGAAATGAAAGAGTGGAGGGAATCCATTCTGGGCTTTTGAAACAAACTTCAAGATCTTTGCATGAACACCTAGCTACTTTCTGCATGAACATGTTCTGTAAGCCCTATTCTGCCCTAAGACTTATAACTGGAAATGGGATCTTTATCCTCTTAAACCAGAGTATAGGAGTAGATTATTTCTTTTTGTGACATTTGTTGTGAGGACTGATTATATACACAGATGGGTAGCTCTAAGAGACCAGAGTGCAGGGAGCTGAGAGAAGGTACTTTCCTTCTGACCCACCAGCCTATTAATGGGGATTTGTGAGGCCTGCCCTAGAGATGCACTGAGTGATTGCTTAGTGATGGGTCACTCATTCTTCTCCTTTGAAGGGAAATGTTAGAGGAAGCTAGAGTCTGGAGGTCACTGGTAGGGGTTGGCTCACTAATCTTAAAGGTAGGAGGAGTCACTGAGCTGCCTCCATCATGAACCAATTGTGGTGGTGATTAAAAAAGAAAACCTCAGGGCCTGGAGCCTGTAATCGCTATTAATCCAGACGTGGGCAGCATTATGAAATGGACGCATTAAGGGAGGTGGTGCCCACGGCTAAGGAAGTCACTGTGAGTTCATCCTCGAGCCTGTATATAAGGGCAGAATATACCTCTTGTATCTAGAAAGAGTTAGCTGCATCCTAAGCCCTGTTGCAAGAGCCCAGGTGGCAGGTGGTTGGGCATCACCGCCATACTCAAGGTATCTGTGGCTCTAAAGATTGAAGGCAGTGGCTTGCAGTCCTCACTGTGGATCAGGATCACTAGAGAGGTATTTAATAATACAGATTCCAAAGTTCCATCTCAGACCTGTTGTATGAAACAGCTTTGCCAAGAGAAGTTCCGAACCACATGTATGGCCCCGTGTATTTTTTTATGGAAGAGTAGAATAAAATTCAAATCCAAGTCATTGATAGGGTGACCCCATGCCAATCCCATGCAAGTATGTCTCTAGACTTCTGTACTTTAAACCACACTCTACATTAAGAGTCATGTAAAACATACATGTTCTATCTATCAATTTAAATTAATAATTATGTTAGTAATAGGGAAAGCAAAATTAAAGAGAGCTTCTATTTCATGCCTGAAGAAAACAAACTATTGATTTACCAAGCCATAATCAAAACATGGTCCTCATCCACCTTGTTTCTTAAAGTATTTGCCAAGGAGTATCAAGGTCACCTGGGAGCTTGATAGACATGCATACTATTTGGTGCCAACACACATCTGTTGACCCAGAATCTGCATTTCAGCGGAATCCCCAGGTGATAACTGTATACACAAAGTTTGAGAAGCACTGCACTACCCAACAGATGTCAGAAGCCAGATACCTTCTGGAGACATAAACAAGCTCATGGTCTTGTCCCCACCAGTGTTAATGTGCGGAGTGACAGTTGATAGAGCACGAGCTTGGGGTTTAGCCGAGCAGATGGCAGAACTAGGAATACCTAAGAAATACAGTGTTTGGTTTGGCCACTTTTGTAGAGTTAGGGTTATTTGTTTAACTTATGATGTCAGGGTTAAAGAGCTAGAATTGAATCCATTTACCTTGGATCATAAAAACAAAAACATGCACTTTTGCTGTATGAGTGTGTATCCAGTGCTTTCTGGGCATGAAGTTGTTTATTGTTGAGGTTCTGCTGGGGGAATTTATAAACTGAATTTGAGTCAGGTCATAGAGCCAACTAAACTTAAATACGTTTTTTATGCCCTGATTATTGTTTTTCTGTTACTTATATCCCTTTCCTGATAACTCTTAGGCAGAATATGATGAACGCAGAAATGCTAAAAAGCCGTAATAGTCATTAGTCATGATGGTTGTTAGGATTTGGGTATTTTTTGTAGTCATACAAGCAATAACTTACTAGCAATAATTATTTCCTTAAGCAATGATTTTTAATTTGCTTTCATGAGGCCTATCACCAGAGTGTGGTTTATAGATGAATTTGAGCAACAAAAACCACCTTGGCAAATGATTTTATATATACTTGCATTTTTTGGTCTGAGTAAAAAAATTCTAAATTTCACCCAAAGCACGCAGGGTCTATTTCGGCATCAGCCTGGTAATGAGACAGTAATTGGTGTGTAAGCCGTTCATTCTCCCAAGTTTTCTCACGGGGCATAATTTGTCTCTTATTTGTCAGGGATGGCTTCTGGGAAACAACACTCCCATTCATGATGGGCAGAGCAAATGTACTAAAACATTATCATAGCTGGGATTAATGGTCCACTATGGATTTATGTCAAGAATGTTAATGATTTGTTTATGAATAAGTGGGCCTGTCGCATGGTCAAACAGTAGCCTGCAGAACTGCTGAATGGACAGTTTGCTTGCAGAGGATTCTTGGAGGAAATAAATACTCTTGCCAGGCCTCTTGCATTTCTTAAATTGGTACTGTGAATTGACTTTGGAATCTGAAATGGCGGCATTTACCTCACCAAATCCTGCCCTTGTTTATCTCACACTTGGTAACTCTAAATTTTCTCAATTTAATTTGGAGAAAAATGTCTTTTAGGATTGAGTCTAATTTGGTTTTGTAAAAGATTGTGAGAAAATAATAATTTAATTAAATCTCTTATTGAGCAAAATCTAGCCCTGTCTTGCTCTCCCTGCCAGATTATGGTAAAACGTAATGAAACTTTCTTAAGTACATGTGAATGTATGGATGGGGATAAGGATTTTACTGGTAGATAAAAGCCACTTATTGCTAGGTAGAGTCCAAGCTATGACAAAAAAAGTCAAAATTATATAATGATTCATATACGCACATATAGATTGATATAAAAGATGTGTGTATGTTTGCATATGTAATAGGTATGTGTGATGTGTGTGTGTGTAGCTTGCTGTGTAAATGTTTATGATGTAATTTAATGATGTCTGTTCTAGCTACTTTTTAAACATTCACCTTTTTATGAATTATGATTTTGCTTTCTCTTAAGAGAAAATTTAAACTTAAATATTATTCTCTTTATATAAAAAAGATTAATTTCTTTTTCTTTTTTCCTTCTTTCTTCCTTTACTTTCTTCCTTTCCTTTCTTTTCTTTTCTTTCTTTCTTTTTTTTTTTTTTTTGCTTTGGAATAGAATTAGTATAGTCAAGTTTTTCTTGACTTACTTTCAAAGGACCTTAATAACTTAAATTTCATACCACAATTTAAGTTTCATACCACAAATTTGACCTAAAGGATATTAATATCCAGGCTCATATAGAATCAGAAAAACATGTATAATAGTTACTTAATGAAAGTGACATCTGTATTTACTAGGCAGAGAAGGTCCATAATGATTCATTCACTTGATCCTTACAGTAGTCCTAGTTGTTTTGTGGCTATAAAGTCATAGAGTTAAGCCTCAAATCAGAACCTTTTATGTCCAGATTACATGTTCTTTCCATTGTGAAATATCACAGGATCAAAGCCCATGTTACCTCATCCTTCGTGTCTCTCTCCCCTTTCCATATTCTAATTATGCTGTGCCAGTAGGTGGATAGACTTGCTGAATGCTATTGGGAAAGAAAAAAAAAAAAAAAAGGTGGGCACAGATGGCTTTCCAGGGATCAGAGAACTCCTAGACATGATGTGAAAATCTTGTGTAGATCTCTTGCTCTTGGGGTTTTGTCTGATTCTTCAAGAGGTTTATCATCTTCCAAAGGATCATTTGTCCATATTTCAAATTATTAACTCAGTGCATCTCTAATCATACTGGGATAGCTGGACATGTGTTCTTTTTTTTATCATCATCACTTTGTAGCACAAATATGATTCTGAAGTTAGGAAACTGACCTTCCTACATACTTCCAATGTGATCTTATTTCTCTTGAGTCATACCCTATGGAGCTTATACTCTACTCTTCGCTGGCAGCTCTGGCAATCAGCAACATATATAGACTTGACTTCTGACCATCCTAAATTTCACCATCTTAGAAGTGACTGAATACAGGCAAATTTGTCTCTTCCATTTTAATTCTGTAGTGAACGTCAATAAGTTCTGTTGTCATTTAGGAGATGGTTAGATTTGGCATACAGTTGTTACCAGAGACAGATTAAAATTAAATCCAGGGGATATGTGTTGAGCATCAACTGTGAACAGGGCAATATTTTCAGTGCTTGGGGATGAGGTGAAAGAGGCCTGGGAAGGATGCCCAAGAAGCTGGTATGTCCACTCATGCATAGATTGTGATCAGGATTCACCTCTCTGCACAGCTCCTTCATATTCTATTGTTCACATTTGTGTCCATTGAACGTTAGCATGCTAAATATTTCAAGGGAAGAATGTTCTACTAGAAATGTTAAATTATAATATACTATATATAAAGTACAGTGGTATACTTTATGTATGCTATATATTACAGTAGAATACTCTCTATGGTATAGAATGTATACATAGTTATATTAATTATTTTTCTTATATTCATGTATTTTGGCTTTACAATTTCCTTCCCCCATCCCCTCTATAGATGTAATTATAATAAGACTGATTCTACAGAGAGCTAAAAACTTATTCCATTACCCTGTAGCCCTACCTTTTGTAGCAGGAGTTTTTCACCTGGCTTTATTGACTTTAAGGACTGCCAGCCTCCAGGACACTTTCAAATCCTGGTGTCCATTAGAATGACTGGGGCTTTTGTTGAAAAAGGAGATATCTTTCTCCTACTCAGGAATCTCCTATTGTGACCAACTCCCCAAATGATTCTGAGGTAGATGGGCTCTGTACATGGACTTTATAGAGGAATGACTGCAAACCTCTGGAACTTTTTCTAGATTTGGATTCTGTTTCTTTTTCTAGGGATAGGATCCACAACGTTGTTTAAAATCTTAAAGGGATATGAAATCCAACAAGAGTGTATGAGCCACTATTATTGTGGCTGAAATGGAGGACATTAATTGTAACCATGCCTCTGTTACTTTCTGTGCTCAGGAGGTAAATGGATTGAATTCATAGGCAGTGTGATGAAGTCATATTGTAATTGGAACACTATTAGAATAAACCACTTTTTGCTTTCAAACTAAAAATACACTACTTTTGGAACACTATTTTATGTCCTTTTTCAATAACACTTAAAAGGCAATACTAGTTGATGACCAGGTGACATTTACAGAAAGATTAAGTTTATGTTATAAATGCAGGAGTATGTTACTTATACCTTACCTGAACCAGATGTGGTAGAATGTGCAGACATTTTATGTTCTTATACTAGAACAGGCAACCTGAAACCCTTTCAGGCAATTAGCTATTCCAGCCCAACATCCCTGGAAGTTTTGATTTTATGCCAAACACCTCATCTGCCATTCATTTTCATAGAAATAGAATGGGAAGAAGGCGTTAATAAGTCAGAGCAGGCATGGTGCTAGGATAGATGAAATCATCATGTTATCAAAGTAATTGGCTCGAATTCCAAGAAAAATTCTGCTCTGAGGTTCAAGGAGAGAAGTGAACAAAAGCCAGGTTGATGCCTGCCCCGGATTTGTAGCCTTGTCAGCTCTTGAAAACTTCTTGGTAATGAGGACTTTTTGCAGAGTAGCGATAAGAACCTCATAGCCTTCAGACATATTTTCTATGCTTCTAGACAGTCAAATTAATAGGTAGTGTTTCTTTAAGGATTAGGTATGCTTTCCTCTTTAAGAAATATTTGACAATTGTTCCCAGAATTGTCAGGGTCCTCCCTGTGAGTGAAGAGGCAAATAATTTAAGGGCTAGCTTCACTTCCATGTCTCTTCACATAATAGCCGGAGGAAGGGAGGAAGTGCAGTCTTAAAACTCTGGGAGCTGCAGTAATGCAGCTTTGGCTGGCTAAGGCAGTTAAGATTTTTCATTTTCAGAGGCAGAGAAAAAAAATACCATTGAAGCAAAACTGAATGTGGTGTATCATTAAGAAAATGCAAATCAAAACTACAAGGAGGTATCTACTACTTCACACCCATTAGGATGGCAGCTATCAAAAAGAAAACCCAGAAAACAAGTGTTGGAGACGATGCAGAGAGAGAGAAATGCTTGTGTGCATTGGTGGGAATGTAAAATGATCCACCTGCTGTGGAAAACAGTATGGCAGTTCCTCAAGAAGTTAAACATTGCCATATTAGCCAGCAATTCTATTTCTGGGCATAATACCCCAAATAATTGAAAACAGGGTCTTGAAGAGGTGTTCGTGTGCCCATTTCTATCATAGCATCATTCACAGTAGCTAAAACGTGGAAGCAGTTCACATCCATCTTTGGACGGATGGAAGCACAGAATATGGCGTCTACTTACGGAATGTAATTCAGCCTTTAAAAGGAAGGAAACTCTGACACTGAACCTGAGGACATTGTTAAGCTAAGTGAAGTCATTCAGTCACAAAAAGACAAATGCTGCAGGATCCCGCTTATCTAAGGTACTTGGGTAGTCCAAATTATAAAGACAAAGTAGAATGGTCCTTGTCAGAGACTGGGGGAAGGGGAAAATGAGGAGTCATTGTTTAAAGTGACAATGTTTTCAGTTTTGAGGGTGGGAAGAGTTTTGGTGATGGAGGACAAATATACCTAATACTACTGAACTGTACAGTAAAAAATAGTTAAGATGACAAATATGACAAATTTTATGTTTATGTGCGTTTTAGCACAATAAAAACATTGAAAGAAAAAGAAAATGATTTAAAGGTGTTTTCACACTTTTTTTTTTTTTAAATGTCTTTCATAGTTCTTTGTCCCTTGTGGGCCAGAGGTCTTTCAGAAATGAGAATTCAGAGTGCAGAGATTTAGGTCAGGCTGGGGTCTGCCAATGAGGATGCCTCAGGGAGCATTCAACTTAGGGAAATGGTTACTGCCTTTATTTAACAGACATCTGTTCAATGTCCCTCTATGTAGGGTGTTGGCTAACATGTGGAGTAGAACTCAAAGCCAGATCCATCTGTTCCTCTGTTTGAACCTGATAGTTCTACCAGGTTTGAGATGCCTTTTTGTCCAAACAATTGAAATATCTTAGTTTTTTGTTTTGTTTTGAAAACAATGGTATTTTCATAATAAGAGATTTCATGGGAGAGAAAGGTATGAAAAAGAAAGCAAAACTCATTAAGACTGTACTTAATGTTTTGGTGTGTATTCTGCATTCTCTCTCTCTCTCTCTCTCTCTCTCTCTCTCTCTCTCTCTCTCTCGTGTGTGTGTGTGTGTGTGTGTGTGTGTGTGTACATGAATAGGCACATGCGTTTATTTTCGAAACAGGAAATAGGCAATGCACTCTGCTTTGTGACCTGCTCATTTGGCTTGATGTATGTAATTTGACATAGTTCCACGACGATGTTTGCTCTCTATTTGCATTTTTTAATGGATAGAAAGACATTTAAGAGATTGTTAGATGTTTTGGTGAACATCGTGTCTTTCTAATGTTGGAGGTAAGTTTAGTTATGAGAAGAAAAGCAACATGGTTGAAATGCAAGAATATGGGTACAGACATAGCAGAGTGGGCATTGGAGCTCATGCTGGTGACGGAGGTAGAAGCAGTAGCAACTGATAAACATGGGAGGTTTAGGCCCAAGAGACTTGGCAGAGCCCTTGTGTTCTTTTCAGATGCTGAGCCTTGACAGAGGGTCTGGTTCTGAACTGCTCATATTCATTTGATAAGCCTTGAGTGTCTGTCTACCATGTGCTTAGCAGTGTCTTAATTACTGGAGGTACTGGGTTGAAAAGACCTTTTTATTTCTCTAGAGGAGCTGCTGGTATTGTGGGAGAGGCAGACACAATCACTCACAATAATGTTCTAGTGAAATATTCAATATATACAGATTCGGACCAGCTTCTCAACAATAAGTTCAGCAGATTCCAGGCCTTGGAAAGAGAGAGTTCCTTTTTAGTGTCTATATGGTATGGGATCCATATTGATTTTAATTAAGTCATCAATTATTTTCCCAGAATCTCTTTGGTGTAAAGGAAAAAAAATAAAAGACTTTTGGATAAATGTCTCCTAAATAGCTCTTAGTATATATTCATTAGACTTTTTGGTTCTGTAAATAAGGGAAATGCAAGCAGATATGCTTACCTGGGGAGGAATATAATTACTTTATAGATGGCCATGTTCTTCCTACCTGCTGGACCCAGGATAAGTTGGGCGAGTGAAACAACAGAGTGACCCTGTAGCTAAAAAGCTTCACAAATGAACACACATTTCCATCTTGAGCCTCTCCCTAGTGGGGGAATCTGTGCCTCCTGTCAGAACAAAGAGAAGTGAGACTAAGTTTTAAGTTGATCTCCTAAAAGTGTTGATAACAATATAATTCCCCAAAATTCTGTGTGTGTGTGTGCGTGTGTATGTGTATAGCATATGTAGGAACATTTTTATTTGATTTAAAAATTAAATTTCTTTGATATATAATATGTTTCATGACATAGGCCCATTCTGACTTGCAGCATATTGAAATATTATTGAAATATTATTATTGATTGGCTTTGATGGAAAAATATTCTTATTTTTCATTTTTAACTAGAAATTTCACATTTATTTTAAAGAGATATCTTCTTTGGAACATTAAGCAGCTTTTTAAAAATTCAGTCATAGAGGGGCACCTGGGTGGTTCGGTTGTTAAACATCTGCATTCAGCTCAGATCATGATCCCAGAGCCTTGGGATCAAGCTCCACATTGAGCTCCACATCAGGCTCCCTGCTTGGCAGGAAGCCTGCTTCTCCCTCTCTCACTTCTTCTGCTTGTGTTCCCTCTCTCACTGTGTTTTTCTCTGATAAATACACAAATAAATACATAAATAAAATCTTAAAATAAATAAATAAATAAAATCTTTAGAAACAATTCAGTCATAGAGTTAGTTTATAGATTTCATAAATCCTAAACCTGCCTGCTTAAGGAAGTCTACTCTAATTAACCTTAATTTTTCCTTTATTATCTGTGTTCTTTTTATCTGAAAAACATAATGTTGTTTAATTATAGTCAACTGCATAAAATGCATGTTTATTGGAAGTCTTCTATGAACCAGGCACTGGTACTGGTACTGGTACTAGAACAATGGCACCAATACAATCATGATGGAGAAGATGAGGAATTCTTGCTCTCCAGGGTTGATGTTCCCATGTTGAAAGACATACAACAAATATACCATTAATAACTGAAAATGTAATATGATATAGTATAATGTAACCTAACAGCAGGTAGTGGTAGCACAGTATAGAGGATAAAATGAGATAACATGATACTTGAGTAGCTCAGGAGGAGAAGCAAGGGCTGTCTGAGAAGGTGCTCTTTGAAACTTGAATACTGAAAAAACAATTGTCTCATGAACATCTAGACAAGGTACATTGCAGGCACAAGGGATGGCATCTGCAAGGGCTTTAGGTCAGGAACAAACTCGGTCACAGTGTCTAGGACATTGCTAGGAAACAGGATAAAAGAGGAAGAAGAGGTTAGAAAAGTAATCAGGAGTTAGACTTTGTCAGCCATGGTAGGATGTTTGGGATTTTATGCCATGAGTGATGGAGAACCGATGGAGAGTTTTCAGTGGAGAGTTGACCTATGATCTCTTCTTTCAGAAAGAGCATTCTCTGTATGTTGGTTTGGAGGATGGGTTGTAGCAAACAAAAGTCGAGGCAGGGAGGCTAGTTATGGGGATGTTGAACTAAACCTAGAGGAGAGATGTTGCTCTAACAGGGGAGGTGGTAGCAGTGGTTGGATATGGGATCTATTTTGAATATAGATCAAATAGAATTATCAATAGATAAGGAGTGGACTTTCAAAGAAAGAGAGATCAAGAGTGTTTCCTGGAATTTTAGTTAAATACATGAATGGTGGTACCGTTTATAGAGATTGAAAGGGCTCCAGAGAGGAGATGACATATTTTTAGAAAAAGATCCATATATTCTCTTTTGGCTATATTAATTTTAACATACTTGTTCAGATTCAAAGTAAAGATACTGAGAAGTCAACAAGTCAACTGTACTAATCCATATCCCAGATGAGAAGTCTTATCTAGGCATATGTGTTTGAGAGTTACTGCAACATAGCTGGGATTGAAAACTATAGAATAGAATGACATTACCCAGGAGAGAGTATGGACAGAGAGGTGGTCTGAGAACAGAACTCCTTTGATGGTTATTCCTGTACTAGACCTTGAAGTTGTTTATTACCACATCAACTGCCACTCAGGACAGATGTTGAGAACATATTATTGTTTTACACCCTGTGAATGTCTGAAAGCTTTTTATGATGCATATATAAACCCTAATAAATTTTGAAAATATCATGCAAAAATTTCGTATGTTTCATCTTGTATCTTTCTAGTACAATGGGAAGGATGATAAATTTGGGAAAGATTTGTGCATATAGTTTAAATATTTGTCTTGTTAACAATGCCTTTTCAGTATGCCTCTCTTTATAGCTTCCTGTTACTTTAAACCTGAAGGCTATCAGGATTTTATATGTAATTGGTTGAATTTTCATCAAGAACTCAGAAAAATTTCATTTCATTTGTTCAGTGGTATTACTGCTTTAAAACTTTGAGTTTTGAACCAGAACACTAGATTTTGAAAGGAATGAGTTTTTCAGAGTTATCTTTTTGTTTTCTAATAAAAAAATGAAATGCGGGGTGCCTGGGTGGCTTAGTCAGGTAGGGGTCTGCCACCTGCTCAGGTCATGATCCCAGGATCCTGAAATTGAGTCCCATGTTAAGCTCTCTGCTCAGCAGGGAGCCTGCTTCTCCCTCTCCCTCTGCCTGCCACTCCCCCTGCTTGTACTCTCTTCTCTCTCTGTCAAATAAATAAAATCTCTAAAAAAAAAATGAAATGCATTTGAGATGCTTTTAAAATAGGAAAAGCAATGATTCAATAAATAGTAAGATTCCATTATTTGAAGAATTACAAAGAAAATGTACAGTATAGGTAAGACAGTGGTGGTCCCATCCCTCTGAGTCCATGAATCTCAGAAATAAAAGCAAGATGAATTATATTAATTTTTCTCTATTATCGTAAGGAATTTTAATCTTGTTATGGTACCACATTGTAGTTGTTTATCATCCACCACAATATGTTTAACACTAAGTGTGCATTGTTTCTGTAATTTTACTTATTTTGTATTTGACATGTATGGTGATCAATCTGTGCCATAAAAATATATGATTTATAGTATACAATTACATAAGGTAGATAAAGCCTAATCCCTAATTACTATTCTTACGTGATTTCACATTCTTGCAATGTATCTTTTCTGTTTGAGTATGTTAGAGTCAATAAGTATATTAGTGTCTGATGACTTTTCACTAGATACTGGGTATAATTTCCAGTGCTTTAAAACAACAATAGGGGCACCTGGGTGGCTCAGTCGTTAAGCATCCCAGAGTACCGGGATGGAGCCCTGCATCGGGCTCCCTGCTCAGCGGGAGGCCTGCTTCTCCCTCTCTCACTTCCCCTGCTTGTGTTCCCTCTCTAGCAGTGTTTCCCTCCATCAAATAAATAAATAAATAAAATCTTTAAAAATAATAACAGTAGTGTTCAGAAGCTTTTTATTTTTTTCTAGCAATTTTGTTATAATTTTTTTTACAGCTTTCCATGTACCACTGAGGGCTAACAATTTTCATTTGTATCAATTAAATCAACATTATTTATATAATCACATTTTTTCTGTGCCTTTTTTTTTTTTAAAGATTTTATTTATTTGACAGAGAGAAACACAGCCAGAGAGGGAACACAGCATGGGTAGTGAGAGAGGGAGAAGCAGGCCTCCCGCCCAGCAGGGAGCCCGATGCGGGACTCAATCCTGGGTCTCCGGGATCATGACCTGAGCTGAAGGCAGTCACTTAACCAACTGAGCCACCCAGGTGCCCTGAAGGTAGTTCTATAAGCAGTTTGATTTGAGTTGTAGGTAACCAATCTGAGAAAGTTTAACAAGATAATTTGACACATTTATATTTATTGTTACAACTGGTGTACTGGTAACCATTTTGGTCATCTCATTTTGGGCTTTGTTTTTTTGATGCTTCTTCGTACTGCACATTTTAATTATGTTTAATTCTGTTTTCTCTGGTGATTTGGAAAGGGTAGTTTCTTTATCTTTGAAGGTATATATTCTTTAGTTATCTTTGAAGAATATTTTTGAAAAACCTAACCTATATTTATTTTCTTATTGAAATTAACAATGAAATTGTGTCTTCCTCTAAGTATAAAAAGGAGTTCAGAAAACTTTTGATTTCTTCTCCTCTACTTTCCAATCCTTTAGAATATAACCTAAGTGTTTTATAACCAGGCTATTATTATTGGCTTATTTTTGCTTTTTTACATCTTCACTTTGAAGAAAAAGTTTTGAGATTTATCTTTAGGGCATTATATTTATCTATTAAGAATTTTTTAGATTCACTTTGATGTTTAATTGTTTAGTGATCAATACTCCTATTATTATTCCTTTCCTACCCTTGGATTCTCAATTTTGATAGTTTTCTCAGTTCCCATCTTTCACTACATTTATAAGAAGAGAAGGAAATGTGGGTGAAATATATTTCAAATACTTGCATTCCATATAAACAACCTCTTGGGCTGATTCTTCATTGTTTTTATCAAAACTTGGTATATTCTGGCTGAAAAATCTCCAAAGATAATCTCAGGGCTATTCATTGCAACATTGAATTAGCAAAAGCCTGGAAATATCTCAAAATCCATAGGGAAGGGACCAGTGTAATAAACCATGGGACACCCATGCTCTGAGTAAAATGCATTTCTGAAAATAAATTAAGAATTACCTCTGGCATATATTGATAAGCTAAAGAAAAACCAAAGTGGGAAAGACTGTGTACAGTATCTTCTTGTTTAAGGAAGAAAAGGAGAAATATGGATGTGTCTGTGTGTGTGTGCATGTTATATGTAGCATGATAAACTAAAGAATAAAAATGGGTGTTACTATGGAGGAAGGAGGGACAGAGTCAAGGGACTGGGGATAGAAACTAGAATTTTATAACTATAGCAAAATTTTGTAAATAATTTATATAACATAGATAAAAGTGAAGCAAAATGAAATATTTAGTCTGTAAAAACTGAAAGCAATATTTATTTATTTTTATTTTTTTGAAAGCAATATCGAAACAATGAAAGCAACTCTGTGTCAAGTTGGTGATTTAACCTTATAGAAAGAATTTCATCTGTCATTTACTAGTGAGATTTAAACCTAAAAACAAAGTAACAAGACTGCAGAGATATCTGAAAATGCTTTTAGTCATGATTTGTTTTACTGATCTTTTATAGTAATGAAGTTGGCATTGTTATTCTGAGCTGAGTGGGTATGTTTCTTTCTACACCTGTATAATATATTCATGTATATATGCAAGGTATATGTATATGCATATATTCATAATGCATATATACCTAATCATTGTTTTATTCTAATACTGTACAGTATTTTTCCTATATCCCTCCTTTCCATTATCCTGTGTGGTCATATACTCACACTCATATATACTGAGAGATATATAGTAGAATATATATAAATTCTATTATATATGTTGTATATAGATTATAAAATAAAGCAAATTAGTAATTATGTGAATATGACTAAAGAACCCAAACTTTAGTAACTATATATTCCAAGAATTAAATGTAAACCCTGTAATCCTAAATTTGATTTGGAAATATCTTTGTATTTAGTGTAATCTTGCTATTATTTCAATTTACATTCTCCTTAGTTTTTAAAATTTCTTTCTCTTGGTACATTTTTTCAAACGCTCTGTTTTGTTACTTCTTTTTGTAAGAGAAATGCGTAAATTCATAAAGATTGAGGTAGTAATAAATCTGATGTCGTCCAGTGCTTTAAACCAATTATTTAGTTTTTGTGTGCATAGGTCATTTTTTTCCTCTTCTGACCTTGAGATTAAATAGACATTTTGAAATTATTTTTTGAAAACTCAGAAGGTTCAGTATTCCCTTGGAATAGCTGTGGGTCTGCTCTAAGCCCAGAACAACAAATTAAATTTAATTCCCTCCTAGAGTTTTCATTAGGTTTTCTGGACCATAGCTCAGTGGCAAGGGACTGGAGATTATTCTTGTTATGCATGGAGGTAATAAGTCCTCTTTGACAGTGTCTTTCCATTCCACAACTTCAATACTTCTTCACAATATTGCTTGCCCTCTTGGGAAGCCATTTTGAAAATAACATATGGCTTCTTTTTCATTTTGTGAAACCAATGTTTAATTTGGCTGGGAGCAAATTGTACTTGACATTAATTCTACTTGTTTTTATTTCTGGAAAAGTGACTCTGAAAGGTCATTTTCCAATAAGGCTACAATATAATTTTATTAAGTGCATAGTATTTATTACATGGTAATTAAATTCTTCATGCACACACGCGCGCGCACACACACACACATACATTCACACAGGACATGACAAATAACAAAACACAGCCCTTTTCTGTAATTCTCCAAAGACCTGACCCGCAAGAGCACTGATAGTATCATTTGTGTTTACTTGCAGTCTGTGTGGCGGGATAACAATGGCTGCACATTTGTTGCTACTTCTCCGCTTGGTGGGTGGAGTCTAATCCCACTATCCTTTAAATCTGGCTTGGCTTTATGACTTGACCAATAGGATATGGCAGAACTTCCCGAGACTCCTGATGCTGGGTTAGGAGCAGTGTTATAGCAACAGCTACTGCCCAGCCTTTTAGAACATGCTCTCTGCAAGCACTGAGCCACCAGCTGAGGGTCAGCCTGGGGAAGCCATGTGCAAGGGTTCTAGCCAACTTGAACCCAGCCTTTCCAGTCCTCCCTGCCGTGTATCCACGCATTATCTGATTTAATTCCCACACCAGCCCTGTACGTTGTAGCTGTTATTATGATTAATATGTTTACAGACGGGGAAATAGGCTTAGATAAGACAGGAAGCTGCTTATATATGCTCCATAAAATACATCTTTTAACCTCTAGTCTTCCATATGCTGTTTCTTAGATTCTTCAAACTGTGGCTTATGAATTACAGTTTCCTACTGATGATAGTTCAAGAATAATTTCTTTTTCATTGAACCAAAATAAGTTTCATAGTTATAAAGTAGTACAAGATCAGTTTTGTAAAGAAAGTGTATTGTGTTCAGTGCTCTTGATTCCACTGCTATTGATATGTTGGGACATGAGAAAGAGCCAGAAGCGTCAAAAGGTCCTTCTTTCAGTCTTTGAGCATGTGGTAAGGAGGTCACCCTCGAAAGTGTCAGGCACACCTTCCAAAAATGGACTAAAGCAGCTGACACACAGTCCATAGAGATGGATCTTGGCAGAGAGGGTAGAAAAGGTACTCCAAGGCCAGTTAGTGAACGGTTGTTCATAGAAAGTACAATTTCTTCATCTTAATTATTAGTAAAATAATAAATTATCCATATTTTTTCATATTTTTTAGTATCCCCTATTTTCTGCTGACAGTTTTTTCTTTCTTTCTATGCTCTTACTTATACAGTGTGTGCTCATCTTCATGGAAAGAAGGAAGAAAGGAGGGGAGGAGACCAGGGATGCCACTAACATCCCTTGGGTGCTTTTAATTAGTCAGGCATTCTGCTGGGTGCTGACACCCTGATATTAGCACAGAACATGTGTTATTTCAGGTTTAAATTTTAAAGCATTTAACATTTAAGTTTGTGAGACTGATTGGATTTTCTAAAGCTACGTGACTTGTACAAGGTAGAACTGCATTCTGAATCCTTCTAAATCCCCATTTCTGACGATATGCCTCACTATCTCATAAGCCTGCTTTTTGGTTGGTGAGATTTATTTTACTTACATTTGACTTACTCATTCTTTTAAAAACTCTAATCCAATTTAAGAGCACTGATTCACATATTGCATGGCATTCCCCGGTGCTCTGAACTTATTAATTTGGGGGGAAGTATTAAGAGTGTCTAAATATAAGCTCATGAATGAACTTGCTGAGTGGATTGAAAAATACCCCTAAGCCTTTTAGGTCTTAGTTGCAGGGCACAAATTAGCTGCTGAACTCACACTTACTCATGGTGAAGATCTCTTTGAGGTCCTGGTGGATGTATCATTTCATGTTTTTAGTGGGACTTCCTTTATAGATGGAACTGGGCTGTGCACTGTGCCTAATGAGCCCTGGGAGAGGAACTTGGTTATATAAGAATCCTCTTCCGTTCTCATGATCGTGTTATGTTTGCATCCTTGGAAGCACCGTCTTCCCAGAGCACTGGGCCATGTGGCTGAGCTGCTGGCTCCGATCGCTTGATACCTATGAACAGTTTTGTCTGTCCCAGTCGTTGCTGATGGGAACCATTTTGCCCTCCTTCCAGGAGGTATTTGGCAACGTTTGGAGACAACTGGGAAATGCAACTCTTATCTAATGCTCAGGGACCAGGGATGCTTCTAAACAACCAATCATGCCAGGAAAACCCCACAGCAAATATTTTTGGGGCCCAAATGATTTTTGCATTATTGCTTCACTAAGAGCCTTTTAAGATCTTTTTCTCTGATAACACCCTCCCCAGTGAATTTTACTATATGATACTATGTAATGGTTTATATATTGAAGTTATAGCTGTGCTTCATATATAAAAAGAATAAGGCTTTTTTCAGCCCCCCCCCCAACCATTTTTGCCCCCATAGGGGCCATACAGCCCCCATTGAGAGTGCATACTCCAATGGGAAGCATGAGAAGAAAGAGGCTTGGAAGTAACCCAGTTCACAGTCAGTCCTTGAATAAGGTTGACCAGAAACCAAACCAAACCAAACAAACAACAAAATGGGAAAAGCCAGTATGCCTAGGAAATTAACAAGAGTACTTGGAAGCAAACTGTCTGTTCCGTCCAATATCATCAGGAGTCAACTGTGAGTTGCAGATGGGTGGATGAAACAGGTTCTTTCTCTTTCTCTGCCCCTCAACAGGCACAAAAGCCCCCAGGTTCTCCTTCCACACAATCTACAGAAAGGAATTCAAGGATCATGTCTTGTCTCTACCTATCCATCTCCCCTCTGTTTGGTCAATGAGTGGGCATGTCTGTTTCTTTAATTCATTTTAACAGTCCTCAGTGACATCTGTTCAATATTTAACAGTGTACCCGAAGCCGAGTAGCCCCCAGACAGACAGATGTGGGCCTGTGCCCCATGCAGCCTGGTGGTGTAGCCCAGTGTGGCCCAGCTCTCGAATCACTTTGATAATTTGTGCCATTCTCTGCCATTTTTACATACCTGGATGCTGACCGAAGTATTTATTCCCCAGTGTCATTAAATTGACCCATCTTATTAGGCTATACATTTATTTATGAAGAAATATTTTTGTCATTGCTTTCATGGGAATCCCATCTCATTGCCATGAATAGAAGGAAATGATCAAAACAAGGTAGGAAAAAATAATTGACAAGATATTGTTTTTGTTTTGTTTTTTAGATTTTATTTATTTATTTGACCCAGAAAGAGCACAGGTAGGTAGAGCGGCAGGCAGAGGAGAGGGAGAAGCAGGCTCCCTGCTGAGCATGGAGCCCGATGCGGGACTTGATCCCAGAACCTTGGGATCATGACCTGAACTGAAGGCAGCTGCTTAATCTACTGAGGCACCCAGGCATCCCAAGATATTGTTTTCTGAGGGCTCTGAGCTTGGAGCCGTTACTCTGGGCTAAGAAGGAAGATGTATATGTAAGAAAGGTATTTAGGAAACTGGCACCAGACCAGACTCTCACCTTGGTATGATGTGAAAGGGAATTGAAGTGGACATGACTTTCTCCTGAGGTGACTCAATACTACGTAATACTGTCTCTGGGTACTAGAATCGTCTCCTGTACCCCAAGGGTCTCTCTTATATTTTGGGAAATACTTGTCAGGTTCAGCCCAGTCAATCTTATGTCCCTGCCTTCTCTGCCCCTGACCGGCCCCCATTGCATGTGGTTGCATCAATAGTGAACTGTGACTATTAGAAGTTTCTTCTTTTTTGTTGTGTGACGAGCCCCAAGCACTGTGTTCAGCATGGAGAAGCGGCTCAGGGTTTACCTGTTACTTGCAAGGTCCAAAGATGTGTCCTCAAGGTGGGTGGTCCCAAGTACTCCACAGGGGGCGCTGCTCGGAATGAGGGCTGAGTACAGCTCCATGTGCATGCGCTAGGTGAGTAGAGCTTGGCGGGGGGGAACCTCTTTGCCTCCAGCTGCCATTGGCTGAGGTTGCCTTGTGCAAAGTGCAATTTACACAACCACACACGGCTGCTCTGTATAAGGGAAAGGAGATGCAGATTAGTAGATAAGGAGGGATTTGTGCTTTTCAGCTATACCTCAGAAGGCTTCTGTTTGTTTTGAGGAGCACTTACCAGTAGTTGTCATTGAGAGCAATCTCATACTGAAGAAAAACAGACTTTACATAAATATTTAAAAGCAGGCTTATGAAAGACTAGGGGGATTTAAGGAGCAATTATTTCCTATAATCATCTCTTGTGGTGGGATAAGGATATAAAAACCAATGTGTCTTTAGCCAAACGGTGTTCTGAGCAGCGCTGCCTTCCTTCCCCTCCTTCCTGCATTTCCTCCTCTCCTCTCTTTCCTCCCCGATTCTTCCTTCCCTCCCTTCCTCTTTCAGGAGAGCAGTAGATGCACCACAAGTCACACAGCTGTCTTCCTCTTGGGTGGGGGTACTTCTTGACCTTTGTGACCACCAAGCAGGAAGGGTTCTGGGTCGATGCCTAATTTCTCTGTTTTCAAGATGAAGAAACCTGGAGAGAATGAATGACCACGCTCAGTCACATGCTTGTGTGGCCACAATTGTGTGTATTTGGTGACATGTAATTTGTGACCTGTGTCATGACTGATGAGGTGACTGTGATTTTAAAAGGTAATAGGAAAAAGGAGGAGTAGGAACAGAACTAGTTTGCCATTCAGCACATATTTTTTGAGCCACTTCAGAGGTTGATGGTGTAACTGCCTGATGAGAGCAGCAGAGTGGAACTGGGCAAGAAGGCAAATGAACTCAGGAAACTCGGTTTTGCTCTGGAAGAGATGGGAGAGCTGGGAAAGATGGCTGTTGGGGGTGGGCTCAAGAGAGGATTTTGTTTTAGCCAAAGAAAATTATAGCATGTCTCATGCTTATGGACATAAGCCTATGGAGAGGGGACTATAACAGTTGGGAGGGCAGAGAAGAGCTGGGATGATGTCCCTGAGTGGGTAGGAGAGGATGGGATCTGTGTTTAAGTGGATGCATCAGTGACACCCGGGGTGCAGTTGTGGCATCTGGAGAAACATGAGACAAGACAGGGTCTCCCAAGGACAATCCTGAGGGGTATATGCTTAGAGGGCTTCTCTTTTGTGGGTCACCAACTTAGAGAAACTGGAAGTGTATTAGTTTCCTAGAGCTGCTGTAACAAGGTATCACAAACTCGGTGGTAAGCATATATTTATTTATTAGAAGGAATCTGCTCATGAATTAAGGGAGACTGAGAAGTCCCAAGATACCAGTTGACAAGCTAAGACCCAGGGGAGCTGATGGTGTAGTTTCAGTTGGAGTCTGAAGGTCTGAGAACCAGGAAAGCCAATGGTATAAGTTCCAGTCAGAAAGCAGGCAGGCTCAAATGCAAGAAGATCTGATGTTTGGGTTAGGGTCCAAAGATAGAGAAAGATCAATGTCTTAGTTTGAGATAGTTACATAAGAGGAATTCCCTTGTAGTTGAGGGAGGGTTAGTCTTTTTGTCCTACTAAGTTGGACATGATCTGCTTTATTAGTCTACTTGTTTTAAATGTTAGCCGCATGTGGAACCCCCTCACAGAAACACACAGAATAATGTTTGACCAAACATCTGGGCACCTCACAGCTCAGTCAAGTTGACACAAAAAACGAACCACAGTAAGTGGCTTAAAGCAATAATTTGTTCCCTCACAGTTTTGGAGGCCCATGTGTCAGCAGGGTTTGTTATTTTTGGTGGTTCTGAGGGAGAATCTATTCTCTGCCTCTTCCTTCCCTAGCTTCGGGTGGTTGCAGGTGTTCCTTGGCATTTCTTGGCTTATAGATGCATTAAGCACTCCCGCTGTGGTCACACAGCATACCCCCATGTGTGTCTGTGTCTGTATTTTCCTCTTCTTAGGACCCTGATCATTGGGGTTAGGATCCACCCTAATCCAGTGTAACCTTACTTTTACCTACTTACATCTGCAAATCCCCTATTTCCAAATAAGATCATATCCGCAGGTTCCAGAGGAGCCCGTGGGGGGAGGACACAATTAACCCATAATGGAGCAAGACTTGCAGCTGAGAATGAAGATAGGGAAGAGAAGGCGTAAAATAGTCAAGTGAGACTGTATGAGGGTAAATAATTAACAAAATGCAGAGAGGATGCTGAGAAGCCTGATGTACCTGCTTGGTTTAATGGTCGTGAACTTCATGCGAGACCAGCCAGCTTGGTCTTGTGGGTTTTTCCAGCCGTATGCATCTCTGTGCATGAAGGCTGGTTTTGCCAGGGCTGGTTTTCCAAGGGAGTTTGATGAGGTGGGCATTACAGGTGAATGAAAGGAAGTTGTTAGGAGGAGGATTGGCCTCAGATTTTGAGCTGTTCGAGGAAGGCTGAAGCTAGGAGAAGGGTGGATTACAGGAAACAGGTGGGGGATGATTGGGTTGAGGTCCCTGTCCAGTTGAAGATGGTAGGAGTCCTAGGTATTCACTGGAGTGAGCTGAGAGTAAGAGATGGTGTAGCCAGAGACTTGGATGTTTAAGATGGAGCCTGGACAATGACCTCTGAGAATCAAAGATTTTAAATAAATTTTCTAAAACCGTTCTGCTATTGTTCTAGGGAGCCTCGTGTTACTTCCAACTATGGCGTTTCATCTCCTTGTCCTAGGCAAATTCAGATGGTTATTAATTTTCATAACAAAAAAGTAATCTGTTCACACCCGTGGTGCTTGCTCTATTTCTTGTCTTCATCACTGAAGGGAGAGACATCTCTGGTCATGTTTACAAAGAGAAATAAAGCAGAATTTCATTTCTGAGCTGTTTGATTGCAGTTCAGTGGTTCATGACTCAGAAACATTAAAGTAAGTTGCTAAGGATATCATAGTTAGGAATTGGAATCCTTTGATTATCAGTGGAGATGATTTCCTTGTAAGACTATTTGGGGATAAAGCCTTAGTGGGACTTCCTGGCTTCATTGTCATCTTTTATTATTTATAATGTGGTAGCAGATCTGATTCCCAAAGATATTTACTGACAGATAGTTTGATCTTATTGGACTCTTCCGCCAAATTCTCATGAACCTCTCCTGGTCTGCAGAATACAGTGTTATTTTTTTCTGACCTGTTTTTTTCCAGCATCGCCTTCTGTGTTCACCTTTTTGTACCATGTATTTTGGCCAAACTAGACTACCTGCTGGTTCCCAAATACAAGGTTTGCTTCTTTCGACTGGAGTATGCCTCTTCTTGTCTTTGGCCTTGTCCTGTTAACATCCTGTTCTCTCACAGGACCTTTAAAGCCCTGATCAGAGACTTCCTTGTGTATCAGGGTTCCTTTTCCATCTTGTGGCTCTCAAATAGTAGCGCGTACCAGAATCACATGGAGAGGCCGTGAGAACATAGATGACCCAGTCCCGTCCCCAGAGGTTCCGATTCAACAGATCTGGGAGTGGGAGAGCCAGAGAACCTGACCTTCCAATGAGTTCCCCGGTGACACGGATGCCGCATGGTTGGAGGCCACACCTCAAGAGCTAGTGCTAAAAGTTGAAATCTTTTTGCTTACATTGACATTCTGGAGACTTTTTCCTGGTCTAGGACTTCATTCTGTCACGTGGCAAGCATAATATTAGAGCTAGTTATTAAGCAATAATGACTTATCTCATGCCTTTTCTATGCATACAAATTATACACATTGGATGGATTACTTGTTTCCAATCAACCACAGTATTTGTAACACTTGAGATTTTATTGAGCATAATTTAATCTCAGATGAGTCAAGAGGCACCTCTGTTCTGTGTGTTGCCTAAGGTATATTATTATAAATGTCAATCACAACTTTATGGTACGCTAGATAAAATTAGGTCATTTGAAGTTTTTGCAAATGTTGATAAAGCAGAGATTTAAAACCCAAGGGAGACTTTAGATTTGGAGCACATCTACAAAGTGCATATGGATGGAATTATTGGCATTTATTAGAACTACAGGAGATTTATCCAGTCCTTTGGGCCTGGCACTTGTGTTTGGTGCAGATTTGGGCTTGTGCCAAGTATATGGGGGGGGGGCAGGGGGACAGGCATGTCTTGTGAGGAGCTCTGTTGAGAAAAGAGGGATAAGGTGAGTCCAGACAGGGGGCTGGTTCTGAGCAAAGGTCCTTCCGGTCAAGAAGGGTCCAGCCTCTTTTGTGGCTTTGTGCCGCTCCATGCACAGCTAAGTCCAGGACAAACAAATGACCTACATGCAGCTGCCTTTGCTTAAATCAGCTCAGCAGACTGTGTTCTCATGCAGCCAGATAAAATCTGGCATTTACTTTGTATCTAGTGACCTTTGCTTTTAGGAGAGACTTTTTTTTTCTTTTTTTTAAATCTGGGGATCTTGCATGATTGAGTTTTATAATAATGTTGCACTAAAGGGAAAACACAATTTCCAATAGGTTAGTAATGAGAATGGTTCATTTTTTAAAAAAAGGACGCCATCACCTGTGTATAAATGGTATCAAAATTTAAGGGCATTTTTTACTTAACGCTTCTTTTTGCTTGTTTTTCTCCCTCAGCTTCTTTCTCTCTTTCGTGTTCCTAATTCATCACTCCAGGTTAACAGTCTGGCTTTCTAGCTCTGAATGAGAAACATTTTCCTCTTGGGGCATAAGAGAAGCAGCTTGAGGAGCACAAACTTGTGTTAATGTCTTGGAAGAGATGGAAGTGAATTAGCTCCATGTCTGAAGGGCCGGTGAGGGCTGATAGGAGCCATGAGGGTCCCATGTCCAGGCTGGTTTTCATGGACCAGCCAGTCTCTGGCCAGTTCCCTGCCCTTTTGCCTGGCTTTGTGGGAACTCCAGGATTTGCAAACCTTCCCTGAGTGGATAGGGTGGGGCACGCCTCAGGCTAGGGAGAGGTGGCCTTGAGTTCAGGAGCCCCCAAGAGTTGCTAAAGTTCCTAGGATCAAGGCAGGCGAATTTTCACCCTGTCTTTCCAAACACATGCGAAGCAGAGGAAAGAGTGTGCAAAGGAGCCAGCAGTTGAAGGGATTTTTTTTTTTTTTTTAAGATTTTATTTATTTATTTGACAGAGAGAAGCAGCGAGAGAGAGGGACCACAAGCAGGGGGAGCGAGAGAGGGAGAAGCAGGCTTCCTGCTGGGCAGGGGGCCAGATGTGGAGCTTGATCCTGGGACTCCCAGATCATGACCTGAGCCAAAGGCAGACTCTCAACAACTGAACCACCCGGGTGCCCCAGTTGAAGGGATTATGTACAGTTTCTTTGGACAGAGTTTTCACCTCTGACCTTTACAAAGGGGGCCTAGCATTGGTCCGGGCCTTAGTCTCTATAAAAGTCAAGTTGAGCCCTACCCTGAGCTGGTGGACACTTTACATGATCTGTGAACATGCTCTGCCATCTCAGCCTTTCCCTACTCCAGTCCAGTACGCAGACGTGGCCTACCTCTCTTTCACATCTTCTTCTGATGTCCTCAGAGCATCAGAAGACCCTTCCCTCCTCTCAGTGTTTAGACACACATAGTTTCTAGCACATAGTATGGCTCTATGTATTTGAAACAGAACTGGTAAGAATTAATTTCAGTTTGGGCAAGTCACAGTGCCTTTGCAAATAATAAAATACATTTAACTGAATATAATTAATAAACATACACAGTAAAGGAAGAGAATGTTTTAATCCTGGCTAATTATAGGTAACAAATCATACAGTTTAGGACACGATTTCCAGGAGGGCTTGAGTAGCTGAGAAAAGATGGTTATATAATAAAAATCAAGGATGAAAATATAGAACAGCAGCAATGAAAAAAATCATTACTTGTATTTTTTTTTTCTTTAAGAAAAGTGATTGAAGAAAATAAAGCAAAACCTTTCATGACCACTGTTGAATCAAGGTGTCATGAGATCATCAGCTCATGAGTTTGGGATGCCAAGGACCATTGAGTGCCAGACTCAAGGGAGAGCCCAGCATGGTCAGCTCGGGGCTGGCTTCCCCTCTGTGATGTTGTGGTTCTGCTGTGCTCACTGTCCTGAGGATGCAGAACCCCAAGGGGCAGGGGGTGTGGATCACCTCAAGTAGGAGAAGTTCTCCTTCTTTCCTTTAACTTCTGATACATAAAAGCATAGTAGTGGAGGGATTTTATAAAGAGAATTGGCTGCATATTTTGATCTAGTGGATATGCAATTTTAGAAAGAGGGAATAGTAGAAACCCAGCCCTGGTCTCTGACTTTGACCTCTGCTTTGATGCTGGGGCTGAAATAGGCATGTTGGAGAAGCCGAGACAGTTCCTGGGGAGGGGCCCTGGGGAAGACAAGTAGCCTAGGCTTGGGCATTTTGATGTCTTTCATGTGAATCCTTTTCTTATCAGAAGCTAAAATAGCCATCTTCAGAATTTACCCATCAATGAATAGATCATGGATGGAAATAGACCACTTGGTGTTTCAGAGTGTTGAAATGAATAAATATTGAAATCTAGTATAGTGAGGAAGGATTGAGTAAAGCAAAAAATAAAAACACAACACAACAAACAAAAACCAGAGGAAGAAAGGAACAGTCCTGGTGTGGAATGTCAGTGACTGTGGAGCAATGATCTGTTTTATAATAATTGCTAACACACCCAGCTCTGACCCGTGTCAGGACCTGTGATGCTAGCGGGCTCTTCCTGTGTTACCCAGTTAATCCTCATGTAGCCCTGTAAAGTGCAGACACAGTCTCTGTCCCCATCCTAGATGACCAAACTCCAGCTTGGGGAGGTTAAGCCAACTCCCAAATTCATGCATCTTCTCTTTTACATGAGAGGGTTGAAAAACATCAGTGGCAACAGATGGCACAGAAGAGAACGTCCACCAGGCATCGTTGAACTTAGACTTGATTGTTCTGTATGCTGTATGTTACAGGAAAAGACCTCGTATTATTAAATATCATGAGTACTATCCGTATCGACAAGGGTTTTTGAAACTTGCTGGGATACAGGCTTTTGAATTTCAGGGCCTAGTTACCTAATAGAAACAACATATAGCACAAGTTACATTGGGAATGTGTGCTGAATCCAGGAACTAAAAATCATATGCCCCCCGGGCAAAGTCTACTGGCTGTGTGACTGCGAGTGGAGGCAAGGCAGGGAAGCTCAGAGCTGAATGGAACCAATTAAGGTACACTTGGACATAGACCTGAGGTTGTTTACCAAGCCCACTTGCTGGTGGAGAGTCAAGCTTCTTTATCCTTCTTGTTTGTGACTTAATTTGTTAATTATCTTTAAGGAAAAAAAAGGGTTGTAGGAACTTTGGATGAAACTGCAAAAATTCAGATTTTATGAGCATGTTGAATGCAACAAAGGAAATATAAAGTTGTTCTAAATTTACACGCGGAAGATGTGCCTGTTTTGAATTTGTAACTTTGAAAGACGTCACGTTTTGGAATACGCACAAGGAGCCTGTGTTGCACTTGAGGCAGGTAATAGGAGGCGGCAGGCATGGGGTTAGTGGAATTAATCTTCAGCAATTGCAGAATTCCCCTCCTGCCTCCACAAGTCCCACTTGGCATCAGTAGAAGATTTTATGGGAGAAATTGCACCTAGCTCTCCCAAACTTACCTTTGTGGCTACAGATATAGCAAAGTCCATCTGGGTCTCTTTGCTGAGAGACAAAATGAATAAAATGTGTGTCACATGTATCATGCAGTTGTAATACCATGATTATTCATGTTCCTGCTGCAAAAATATCTTTTTTTTTTTTTAATTATTTTATTTATTTATTTGGCAGAGAGAAACACAGCGAGAGAGGGAACACAAACAGAGGGAGTGAGAGAGGGAGAAGCAGGCTTCCCGCCAAGCAGGGAGCCCGATGTGGGGCTCGATCCCGGGTCTCTGGGATCATGACCTGAGCCGAAGGCAGTCGCTTAACCAACTGAGCCACCCAGGCGCCCCTGCAAAAATATCTTTTTAAGTAACTCTGAACTATAATGTTGTGTGGCTTATGTTTAGGTCAGTAGGTCAGTAGTTGACTGAAGGTAGTGATTGGGGGCCATGATAAGAAATGGTCTTACTAGGGTTCTTACTAGGGTGGCTTAGTTGGTTAAATGTCTGCCTTTGGCTCGGGTCATGATCCCAAGGTCCTGGGATCAAGTCCTGCATCAGGCTCCCTGCTCAGCAGGAAGCCTGCTTCTCCCTCTGCCTGCCATTCCCTGTTTGTGTTCTCTCCCAATGTCTCTCTCTCTCACAAATAAATAAAATCTCAGAAAACAAAAAAAGAAATGGTCTTACTTGTCTTAAATCAAAAGAAAATTTGTTTAAACCTATGGTCCTCAGAGGATGAGCGTGGTGTGAGGGTGGGATTATATTAGAATCACTCCCCTTCCCTGTCCATTCCGTTGTCCTGCAGCATGGGTGAGGGAACAGTTTGCCTACCACATGCATTTGAAAATACTTTCTACTTGATTCTGTCCTAGACTCCTCTTTTAGGGCTGGCTGTTTTTGTTTGTTATTTTTTAGTATTTGGAAGTATTTATTGGTGCTGGGAAATACAGTAATGTTATTCACAGAGACCTATGATAGTTTTTATTGACAGGCTAATTGATAAACAGGAAGAGCTTGAAATAATAAAAAAAATTATAATTTGACAAAGAAAGTATGGCGTGGGACCCTAATAATGAATCACTCACTCAAGAGCTCTTTGTGTGTCTAATGTTTGCTTGCATTCCTTATTATGCAACGCAGTGAGCACTGAGGACAGCCTGGGAAGAGTGTGGTGGGGTTGAATTTGTAATGACTTTGCTGTGAGATTTGGTAGCTTTAAATAGTTTTCTACAAGCATGATGTTCTGGTTATTTATTGCTTTGTAACAAATCATCTCCAACATTAGTGGTGTAAAAGAGTAACAGTCATCTGTTTTGTTCACAAATCTACAGTTTGGACAAGACTCTGGTGGCGGTGGGGACGGGGCTTCCAGCGGAGGCAACTCGGCTGGGGCTAAAGGGGCCGTTTCAAGACGGCTTATTCACGTTGGTGCTGGGTGTCAGCTAGGAGCTGAGGAGGGCTGTCCTGTTCTCCACAGACACCTCTCCTTGGGGCTCTTCGAGCTTCCTCATAGCAGAGCAGCTGGTTTCTGAGATTGAGTGTTGCAAGAGCAGCAGCTGGAAGCTGCCAGTCTCCTAAAACTTGACTAGAGAGGACATAGACCCCTCCTCTTGAGGTGAGGGGTGTCAGAGAATTTGCAGCCATCTTTAATCTACCACAGACGAAATTAGCCCACTTATCTTTGCCTCTGTAAGCTGTTCACTTTTGTATCTTTTGACATCTCTCAGGATACTTCTTTACCTGTACTGTCTCTCTCTAACTCCTGACCTTTTTTCATTCATTTTTCAGAGAGGGCAAAAATTGATTCTTGAAGCGGGGAGGATCATAGATATTACAGTGGGATACAGTTCTGTATCACAGAACATAAACAGATACAGTGTATCTGTAGTATTAAAATTTGATGGGGGTGAGGGAGAAAATTGGGAAAAAAAGTCTAAGAAGCCTCCCTCGGGAGAGAGATAATGTAAAAAACTTTGAGAAACACTACTTTACTTCTAGCCCAGATGTGTTATCTTCTTTTCCATAAAGCCTATCCGAATCCAATCCCAGCAGTTAATTGTTCTCTTTTTATACTCTTATAGACATTTTATTTATGTCTGCTGTGTATTTAAGTTGATGGGATGATGCCTTTTTCTCTCTTGACTGAGAATTTCCCAGAAACATGTACCTACATGTACCTACAGCATGTACCTACAGCATACCTATAATCCATATTCAGTGAGGTGAATTAAAATGGACTGAGGGCCACATGACCTAACAATTCCATCACTGGGTATTTACCCTAAAAGATACAAATGTAGTGATCTGAAGCGGTACGTGTACTCAAATGTTCATAGCAGCAATGTCCACAATAGCCAAACTATGGAAGAGCCTAGACGTCCACCAGCAGATGAATGGATAAAGAAGACGTGGTATATATACAATGGAAAACTATGCAGCCATCAAAAACTGAAATCTTGCCATTTGCAACGACGTTGGTAGAACTGGAGGGTACTATGCTGAGTGAAATAAGTCAGTCAGAGAAAGACAATTATCATATGATCTCACTCATATGAGAATTTGAGTAATAAGACAGAGGGTCATAGGGGAAGAGAAGGAAAAGTGAAAGAAGATGAAACCAGAGAGGGAGAGAGAAACCGTAAGAGACTGTTAATCGCAGTAAACACACTGAGGGTTGCTGCAGGGGAGAGGGGTGGGAGGGATGGGGTGGCTGGGGTATGGACATTGGGGAGGGCATGTGCTATGGGGAGCACTGTGAATTGTGTGTCAGGCTGATGAACCACAGACCTGTCCCCCTGAAACAAGTAATACATTGTGTGTTAATTTAAAAAATAAACTAAGGGGCTTTGGTTTTATCTTGGTTTGGGTTCCTCCAGAAATAGACCCTGAGGTAGGTATTTAAGCGTCCAGTGCCTTTTGGAAAGTGAAGGAAACAGGGTGGGGAGCGGGGAGGTGGGGCGGGGAAGGAGAGGAAGCCCATGGAGGGAATGCTGTGAAGTCATCTACCACCCGTGACCAGGGCTCAGTCCTGTGGGGATATTCTCAGCGATGTAAAAAGCCCAAACCAAAACTAAACCCAAACAAAAAAGCAGCAGAGCTGTTGGGCTGAGGCTGTGCTATTAACACTCTCACTCTCCGCCATTCATTGTTTGAGGACTCCCAGGGTTGTTAATGAGCTGCACTTGGCTTCTGGGGCTTTGAAACAAGCCTTAGGCAGAGAGCCGCAGGCACTGATGGTGGAAGGGAGGAGGGGGAAGGCCTGAGGACCCAGGCAGGGCACCTGGAGCATAAGCCGGGGGCTTCCTTACCACCAAAGCACTAAACTAGTCAGGAGAAACGTGATGAAAGGTTTTTGTTGGAAATGGGGACTCTGACTTTCCCATCGTCAGTTTCCCTGGTTGACGTTCGGCCGCATGAAGACAGGAAGCATGCCTGTCTTCTTCAATACTATGTACTCAGGAGAGTCCCTGCCTCAGTCAAAAAGAGTACTGATGAATGAATGGCTGAGTGAACCAGCACTAGGATTTAAGAGGTATGTTCTTTACAGTGTTCAAAGGAGGTCAGAACAGTTAAGGCACAAGCTGGTAACGAAAGCCGACGAGCGTCAGGTACAATTTGCCTTCAAGAAGTCTTAGAAAACAGACGGCCTAGCCATAAGGTGGATCCGTTCCTGGGGGTGGCTTGGGCTGCTTATTGAACCGTTGACAATTTTGCGACTGAGACTGAGCAGTCGAGGGTCAGATTCAGGTCCACTGAACGCAGACAGGCCCGGACCAGGTCCTGCCCAATTACTTCGGTGTCTTGTCCTGAGGAATTCAACATCCTTGGTTCAGGTGCAGTGAAAACAATATTGACTAGTCGGTGAAATGGCTATGCTTGGATGAGCTTGTGATCTTGAAGAATCTGCATGGTGTACATCTTTCCTTTCCATCATGGGAAAAAAGATATCTTGAAGTCCTGATCCCTAGTCCCTCAGAATGTGACCTTACTTAGAATTAGGGTCTTTGCAGAGGTTAAGTTAAAATGAGGTCATTAGTGTGGGACCTAATGCCATATGGTGTCCTTAGAAATTTAGACTCGGAAGCGACACACACAGAGGGAAGATGATGTGAAGACATAGGGAAAGGGTAGCCATGCTTATATATAAGGGATGTATCCACAAGCCAGGGAATGCCAGCAGGATGAGCAGCTAGAGAAGGCAAGGAAGGACTTTACCCTAGAGCTGTCGGAGAGTGTGACCCTGCTGACATCTTGATTTTGGAGTTCTAGTCTCCAAAACTGTTAGACAATATATTTCTGTTGTTTCAAGCTACCAGTTTTTAGCCCCTGGTTACAGCAGCCCTAGGAAACTCATACACTTTCTTTTCTATTTTTTGACAAAGACTTTTCCAAATGGTTGTCCCCTTCTTCTCTTTCTTCTTCCTCCTCTTTGCTTGCTTTCTTACATATGCTACACCGATTAATATTTGATATTTGCCTTTGGGATCCCTTGGCTTAAGAAGGGCATTCCATTCCTAAACCCTTTGGAGGACAAAATAGAGGCTCTTCTTCAGATGTTTAGACCTTTTAGCTGTAGCTCAAAAGGGGGTTATTTTTCTCATTGAACTGATTGGCCATTGATACCAGGACTGGGTGGGAATGAGCCTTTCTTGCTGTTGGGGTGCGGTGGGACAGGCCTACCTGTTACTTACCTGTTGCTTCTTGTGGGGCTGCAGGCGCACATCCCATCCCTTCCCTTTCAAGGAAACTTAATGGATTCTCCTGATTTCAGGGGACCCAAATGGGCCCATCAGTCCTGGTTCTTGCGGCTGAGAGTTGCTGGCTTCCTGCCAGGGTGGTGGGACGTTTGTTTGGTTGTGGATCGGGACCAGAGCTCCAAGGTGATTTGCCAGGGTGATTTTCAGAGAGGCGCCGTCTGGCTGATGGTTGTGGGAGGAGCCAGGGAATCAAGGAATGGAAGAGAATCAGCTAAGATGAGAACAGTGTGACTCAGCATGTTTAACTTTGAAGGCATTTTTTTTTTTTCATTCCAATAGTGTTGTTTTTCTTCTCTTAATTGTTTCTCTATTAAGCTTATCTCCTAGCTGCTCTGTGTTGAGTCCTTAGCTGGGACAAGGGCTACAGAGAGACAGGAGGGAAGCCTTACATTTGGGTGTGACAAGGGGCAGGAAAGTCCTGATTGTTGTCCATGGCCCAGTTTAGGCAGAGAGGAAACTTTTACCTGAGCTGGTAAGGGAGTTTCAGGAAAGCATTTATAGCTGTGATTCTAACTGAGAGGAACACCACCGAATATAGGAGCTGTCTTCCTTGATATGGACAACTTATTAAGCCTTTTTTAAAACTCTTCTAAAGGTATCATGTATAGCGAATGAATTCTTGGTTCTCTGTGGATGATGCGGCCTCGTGCTCTCCGCTGAGCCCTGATTAAAGCAAACTCTGGCTTGCCCAGTCTCCGGCATGGTACCTTACAGACCATTTGAAGCCTGGGGACGAAATTATTTTTAATTTCTCTCCAACCTGCCAATATAATTTTCAGTAGTGTATCCACCAAAATATAGTCCTGCAGAGGAATTTTTTCCTGGTGAAAATAAAACCGAATGAGTGGGGACAGACATGTTCATAACATGTATGTGTTGTGTCCTCGTGGGCAGAGGATTCACTGACACCGCGAAGCAGGCATTCCATCTGGAATGTAAGGATGTCCCTGGGGCTGTACTCAGGGACTGAATGAAGTCCCTTGGGGAAACAGAAACAGCCTTTGTTTTTGTTGTTGTTGTTTTTTAAATTATATTCAGTTAGCCACTGTATAGTACATCATTAGTTTTTGATGTAGTGTTTGGTGATTTATTAATTACATATTACACCCAGTGATCATCACAACACGTGCCCTCCTTAATGCCCATCACCCTGTGAAATCTTAAACTCATAATGCTTGGTTGGGGTTCCACATCTTACCTTGTTTTGTCTGACTTCAGTCTTCTAAAAGTGTGTTTATGCTGCTTTGCTTTTATTCTCTGCTCTGTGCCCTCATTTATTGCTTTGGAGGAAGACAAGGACTTGGGGTGTTTCTTGCTGTGTCTCTGCTGTGCTTTCGTCTGGGCTTTAAAGGCTTGCCTTGTGTTTCACTCACATGCTTGTGTGCTCCAGAGAAGGACGTGGTTAGGCAGCTACCTGATCTAGATAATTGCAAATAGCTCACATTGAAATTTACAGAAGATTAGTAGCAGTTGGCTTTTAGCATGATAGAAAATATAAAGTAGCAAAAGGAAAGAGAGCAAAGGAAAAAAATACGTGCAATTCAACAACCTGGAAGCAGTACTGCTTATGCTTTTGTATATGTGGTTCCAGAACTTTGTTTTGTCTTGTTTTATAGAGAGACAGTGAGAGCCCACGCATGTGTGTGAGCAGATGGGGGAGGGGCAGGGGGAGAGAGGGAATCTTAACAGACTCCAAGCTCAGCGTGAAAGCTGACATGGGGCTCAATCCCATGACCCTGAGATCATGACCCGAGCTGAAATCGAGAGTTGGGTGTTTAAGTGGCTGAGCCACCCAGGTGCCCCGAAGCTTCCGGATAGTTTAAAGTGGTTGTCTAAATTTAAATGGCAGAAAATAGGGAGGGAAAAGAATAAAGATAATTTGTGTGTGTGTGTGTGTGTGTGTGTGTGTGTGTGTGTATACATGTACCAGTCACTCCTCTAGGTATTTAATGTACATCACGGGGAGAAATGCTGCAGGATTTGTTAGAGACTCAGGGCCTTGACATCAGAGTGCCTTAGAGCACATCTCCCTGCTTTATTCAGAATGTTATTAAACAGTAAATGAGGTAATCCTTGTCAAGTGCCTCCAGCACTTGATGAGAAGTGTGGACCCATCTCTCTCTCTCTCTCTCTCTCTCTCTCTCTCTCTCTCTCTCACACACACACACACACACACACACACACACACACACACATGCATACGCTTTTATATCAATCACTGCTCCTCTTGTATGATGAGTCATATATTTAGACTCGTGATTGAACCTAGGATCTTCTGATTCTAAAACCTCTCATTTCATTCCATGCCTTATACTATTGATTACAAAATGTAATCTGTCATGCAGTTTTACTTATTTATTTTTAAAGATTTATTTATTTGAGAGAGAGGGAGAGAACAAGTGAGAAGTACAAGCAGGGGGAACAGGAGAAGGAGAGAGGAAGCGGGCTCCTTGCAGAGCAGGAAGCCTGATGCCGGGCCCCATCCTAGGACTGTGAGATCATGACCTGAGCCAAAGGCAGATACTTAACCAACTGAGCCACCCAGGTGGGGATAGGGCCATATAGGCCACCCTATATGCAGTTTTAAAAGATAACACAGCAGCAGCCTTATCGACTCTAGGCGGGTATGGAACTGATCTGGGTTGGCATGCTGGTCAGGGGGTCATTATAGGACTGGGCTCTGGGCCTGGCTGTCTTTGGAGCCTATAGCTCAGGAGGACATTGGACAAGTTACTTCACTTTTCTAGCCTTCCGCTGCTTCATCTGTGAAATGAGGGAGTTGGTCTAGGTCATCTGAAAGGTCGCTCCTCTTCTTAATATTCTGCATTTCTGGGTTGTGATTCCTCCTAGAGAGAGTTTCAGTGTTCCTGGATCCACATTAGTTTGTGAGGGAGCATAAGGCCAAAGCAGGAGAGGAAGCGTCTGAGAAGGGAGGGAGGAAACAGATCATAACCAAACAGTAGTTAGGATCCACGGACCCATAAATATCCAGCTGGAAAGAAACAGGTTTGGGGGGAAAGGACTTTTGGAACTTAAGGGTAATGCTTATATGTATTTCATAGCATTTTATGTGTACCTTTCCAAATACAAAGCAATTTTCAGCACACTTAGTTTTGGTTGATTAAAAATACAAATTTGACTCTGACTTCTGCCTGCAATGAAGACAGCAAGAACATCACCTTCCAGCCATTTTTTTTTTTTTTTAAGGATTTTATTTATTTATTTGACAGAGAAAAACACAGCTAGAGAGGGAACACAAGCAGGGGGAGTGATAGAGGGAGAGGCAGGCTTCCTGCTCGGACCTGAGCCAAAGGCAGACGCTTAATGACTGAGCTACCCAGGTGCCCCCTTCCATCCTGTTAACAAGAAAAAGCCAGCTAATTTACAGAATCAAACCTTCTCTTGAACCCATCAAAGAGCCAGGACATAGTACATCCAACTGGCCTGAAATATATAGAAATCAAGGCTGCCAAAGGGAAAAAAAAAAAAAAAAGTCACCACATGAGTTATGGTTCATTTGCAGAGGAGAATGGTGGAAGATGGTTTATAAGGCAAAGCGGGTAAGAAGAATTCAGTTATCATTCTTAACTCATTTTTAAAGGTCAGTTGTTGGCTAGTACTGGTATGAAGGGCTCCAGGTTACTCTTCACTCGAGGGGAATCTGCGTTACCTCATAGGCCCTTCTAAACAGCACGACTGGGACTCAGGAGATCTTCTGACAGCAGGCTGGAGGCCAGAGCCTTTGATGGTCTCAGCCTAGGGGGAGACGTGTGGCTGCCATGGTCAAGGCCATGCACCCCGACTCTTTTCTTCTAAAGAACACGAGACTGCAGAGCTGGAGAGGGTGAAACACCCCGTACTCTGAGGGCATAGGTGAAGACCCACTGTGATACATGGAGAGGAAGAGAAAAAAGTCCTCTGCATCCGAATGAAAGGCAGGGAACCACCCTGGATCCAGACAAGTAGCCATTTCTGGACAGTGGGGACAGAGACAAGATCACTGAGAAAGCCTAACTTCCAAGACCATTAGGACACAGGACCTGCCAAAGGCTGAGGTGGAACAAGAGGGAAGAACCTTTCCTTGCCCTCTGCCAATACACTCGCAGGCTAGAAAGCATCTAGTATTAAGCAACTGCATTTAAGCTATGGGGGCAGGGGGAGCATGAGAAGGGAGAAGCTGTGAGTCCCAGGGGTACAGAGAAGTCTACAAGATGGAACAGGGACATTGAGACACACCTCCTAATGAAGACAAAGTCATTCTAGAGGAGTTGAAATCTGTGGTGCAGCAATAAAACCCATGCCAGACCAGTTCCAGATGAGATTGACTTGGAGCACGACACTGATGCCCAAGAGGGGGATGTGATCAGTTTCAGGTTTAAGCACTATTTCTCTGAGACTCTACTGCACCCGATGTCCAGAATCCGATAGAAAAATAGGAGAGTCACAAAAGCCAGGAGGAAAATGATCCATAGTGAGAAGACAAAGCCATTAACAGAACCAGGCCCATAGATGACTCTGATAGGGAATTTAAAATAACTGGTAAATATTTAAGGCTCCAGTGAAAAAAGTAGAGAACAAGGATGAACATATGGGGAATTTCAGCAGAGAAAGAGCCACATAAACGTGCTAAGAAAAACAAAAATAAGAAGGAAAACAACCACAGAGTTAACAGAGATGAAGACTTTTAATGATCTCATCAGTAGACTCAACAGACACAAAGGAAGAGTAAATGAATACACAGATAGGCAAGTGTATTGATTATTGATTTTCTGTTTTACTTTGTTGATTGATTTTTTTCTTCCAATCTTTATTACATGGTTTCTTTTACTCACTTTGTGTTTCATTTACTCTATTTATTCTTCCTTTTTTTTTTTTTTTTAAAGGTTGAAGCTGAGTTTGTTGAAGAGAGTACTTTCTTCTTTTCTAATATTGGCATTTTGTGCAATAAAATTCCCCTTACGTATGTTTTAGTGGCATCTCAGAATATTTGATGTGTTACATTTTCATTTCCATTCAGTTCAAAATACTTTCTGCCTTGTCTTTTGATTTATTCTTTGATTTAGGGGTTATTTGGAACTGTGCTAGTTTTGATGTATTTGAAAATTTTACAGAGATCTTTCTGTTGATTTTCCTTTGTAGAATTTGAATCCTGAATTTACTGAGGTGTTTTTTATTTTATTAATTTTTTTTTATGGTCCAGAATTTGGTCTGTGTTGGTGAAGTGTATTCTGTACCCTTGAATTCTGTTGTTTTTGGTAGAGTGGTCTATAAATACCAATGATATCAGGTTGTTGGGTGGTGTTATTCAAACTTGAGAGATCTGTGCCACCTTTCTGTCTATGTATTTTATCCATGAGGGAGAGAGCAGGATTGAAATCTCCAACCATATTCATAGCTTATGTTTATTTATCCCTTGTGGCCTATCAGTAGTATTCACTTCTCTATATTTTGAGTAAAATTCTTGTAGGCAACATAGAATCGGGCCTCCCTCATCAATTCTCAGTAAACCTGCTTTTGTTTTTACTAAGGGTATCAATTTTATAGATTTTTAAATCTCTTGCTTTATGCTTTATTTTGTCTTTGTCTCATCTGGGTTTTTATTGTTACCTTTTACCTCTCCTGCCTTCTTTTTTATGATTCTGTTTTATCTCTCCTATTAGTGCACATAACTTCAGTTTGTTATTTTCGTCACTGCTTTACGGTTTGTACCATACACATTTATTTATTTATTTATTTATTTCTAAAGGAAAGATTTTATTTATTTGACAAAGAGAGAAAGAGCACAGACAGGGGAGAGGCAGAGAGAGAAAGAGAGGGAGAAGCAGGTTTCCCGCCGAGCAGAGTCCTCCACGGGGCTTGATCCCAGGACCCTGGGATCATGACCTGAGCTGAAGGCAGACGCTTAACCCACTGAGCCACCCAGGCACCCCTAGCATACACCTTTAACTTACTGCCTTCAGGTGATCGGACACTGATACCATATTTCCACTTCACTTTTTGTGACCTTCATACTCCCGTGTACATGTGCTGACATCTTCCTCCTCCCCAGTGAGATCGTCACGAGCCTTGGGGGCTTTCTGAGGGCTCTGTGGGCATTGAGTTATTTTTGTGCCTCTCCCACATAATCTCTTGAGAGAATCTGTGATGTTCAAAAGAAATGCTTCCATAATTAAAACTGCATGAATAAATATGGGTGTGTGAACATGAGTATTTTCAGTTAGTTTAATAATAGCGATCACTTTAACTGATATAGACAACCTTTTAAATTTAGGAGTGTCTGGAGGTAGGCCTTTAAAATTAAGTCGAAACTTTTTTCAATAAGGCAGTTACTAGGACACTATGCAGCAAGAAGGGAAATGCCAGACCACTGCAGGTCTTTCTTTTCTTGAAATACCAGATCAACATAAACTGCATTAAAAAAATTAATCCTCGAAGTGAAAGAGTACAATTTTTGAATATGTTTGCTGGCTTTGAGGCAGATTTTCCAACCTGTTTTTCTTTTTAAAAAGGACAAAAATGAAAACCGAAATCTTTGCATTAAAACGTACTCACATGAAAATTGAATGTATGTAAAATTTTCTGTTCATTCATGTGATCACTCTTAATCATATAACAAATCATTTGCTGTTTCTTTAACAGGAAAGTATTTTTTTTTCTTGCTTTTATGTTATTTTTTTGCTTTGTTTTGTAAAAATGCCAGAATAAATATTTAAAAACAGAAATCTCAAAATTTACATTAAAAATGGTAAGTGAGATCTTCTGGAAAGTGACAGTGGAGTATTGCAGTGGTTTCTTTTCTCATACTTGGGGCTTGAATCTACCTTTTTAAAAATAAGTGGTATAAAATGTAAGGAAACCACAACAAAGTTTAATTAATTCTTACATACTCCCCCAAATATAAAATGAAGTGTGGTTATGAACAGAATGTGAAAGCCCCACTGATTTTTGCACGCTGGTACAAATTAACATTTGTTTGGGGTACTGAAGTTTTCCATTTATTTGGCTCACCCACTTGTTCCTTGTGATTCTCTTCAGGAGAACATTTGCAATATTTCTGAAGCTTGATTAGGGCCTTACTGAATCAGTAATTTGCAAGTTAAAACTGACCATTTTCGCCAGCCTTCACAATGCAAGGATGAACCAAGGATTAAAACCTTAATGCCTTTTCTTTAATTTGAGGGAGGATAGTGTTCCAGTTATCTTAGAAAAAGAGGAAGCAGGATTTGCCTTCAAAAGATGCTTTATATTTTGGATACAGAGTCAATACAAAGGTGAGATACACCCGATTTGAATTGGTAAAATATGTAAATCCTTGCCTGCTTAACTGTCAGAGATTAATGTCTGAATAGGAGTAGGAAGCGCCAACTGTAAAATTATACAGGGCATGGCGATTACCCCGTCCGCATAATGGGGCTTGATTTAGAGGCTCTATTTTAGGGTTGCCCATAAAGCACCCAATGCAGAAAGCCGAGCTTTGTTTAATTTGTCCGGGGCAGTGCCTTAATTTTCTACAACACTATTCACTTCCCTCCTTTAAGAATGAATAACACATTTTCTGTATGGAACTCTGTGCATCTTTCATTTGGGAGCGATCGCTTTTCCAGACTCCTCTATTAGATTCCTCTTTTGTTGCCTTTTTATAATGTTCCTGGATTATGGTGAGTTGCATTGTCATTGTTGCACTGTCTACCCATGCAAAGAACAAGCAATAAATACCCTTTGGGATACGGCATAACTCTTTATACTTGACATGTGGGAAAGCTAAGACCTGGGAAGTATAAGGCCATGGGGTTCTTCTAGAGCTGGTTGTCTCTTCTCCATCTTTGCTACCCAGCAAAAGCCTTTGCCACCTGAACGGGTGTCATGGTATGCTCTTTGACTATCTCTGGAGACGCGGAATTCATCTCACTTTGGCAGGAGCTTAGAGGACTTTATTGTAGACATGAATGACTTGGGGACTGTAATACTCATCCTTTCGATTATTAATGGTGTTTTATCATTAAAGCTCAGCCTATTCAGGTAACAAAGTGCGAGATTTACTGTGTGTGTGTGTGTGTGTGTGTGTGTGTGTGTGTGTGTGTTAATACAATGTTGCCCTTGGCTTCTGCAGTTCAACATTTATGAAGTCCTTTTAAAATTTTGTTAGTGGCACCATTTTATTGTCTCAGGCTATTTTTCTTGTCATCAAAAAGTAATTTGTGTTGGCGAGACTTGTAGTTGCAGGGGTCAGACACCTAACCCGAGCTCGCTGAAGCATCTCAGAGATGTATTGGTTCATAATCTTCGTTAATACATGGATGGATCTGAGTCAGATGAGGCTGGGTCCAGGGCTCAGCAATGTCAAGTCTGTGACCCTCCATATCGTGGCCCTCTTTGTCTCTGTGTGATCTCATTCTTTGGCTGACCTTGGCAGGTGAGCAGATCAGCATCAGTTTTGTACTCACATCACCTTGGCCTGGAAACTTGGTTGTTCAGGCTTCTGGAAGAGTCTGTTCAGCCAATCTTGAGTTTCCTCTGAACCAATGCCTTTAGCCATGGACACGTGATACTCACGTAGTCAGCCTGTGTCCCATGTTCTTCCTCAGGGTCACGGGACAAGGGCAGCCCAGATCTACAGAGCAGCTAGAGAACAGGGGAGGCATTTCCTCCAACAGGGCACGTGAGTGTTCTTATCACAAATGGCTAAAGCTATCACACTTCTACCTCTGGAAGATTTACAAGAGCAACTCAGACTTACATAAAAATGTTAATTTCCTATAAAAAGACATATTATTGTAGACTCAATGACTCATCAGATAATTCACAGTGTAGTTCCCTCTTTACCTTCATCCTTTCACTGTGGGCAAAAAGGACAAAGCCATTAAAGAAAAAAAAGTCATTTAAAGAAACATTTTTTTTAAAAGGTTTTATTTATTCATCAGACCGAGAAAGTGAGAGACAGCACAAGTAGGCAGAGCGGCAAGCGATGGGAGAGGGAGAAGCAGGTTTCCCACTGAGCAGAGAGCCCGCGGGACTCGATCCCAGGACTCTGGGATCATGACTGGAGCCGAAGGCAGATGCTTAACTGACTGAGCCACCCAAGCATCCAAAAACCCATTAAGGAATCATTTTTCTATTTCACATTCAGATACTGCCTTAGCATCTCTCTTCTTCTGGTCTGATGAACTCACATGATTTGCGGTTGTCATTTGATTTCTTAGTCTCCAGCTACTGTGAGAACCCCTTTCAGGCAGAGGCTAACATTTGATTTCTGTTCCATCTGTGTCTGCTGCCACAATGTGCGGCTGAGCACTGGCGTTCGGGAAAGGTGCCCGCGGTGCGCCCGTGAGCTAATGCGGGGCACATGCCTGCCTGGTGGGAGATGCCAGGGCTCTGAAGTTAGGCAGCTCAAGTTACACAAGCCCGTGTGGTGAAGTTGGCATTTGAACTCCATGATCTTTCTGTCCCCAGTTTAGGATTTTAAAAATGTTTATTTTTTCTTTTACTTGGCTCTCTGGCTGTGCGTGTGTGGGCCAGTCTGCAACTTCCTGACTCTCTCTGTGCTCAGTGATGGGACCAATAGCCATGACATTTGGTCCCACAGTGGGGGCTGGAGGACACTCTCAGACCTTCTGGCCAGTGTGGTGGTTCAGCCTTCATGAGAACAGAGTCACCTCTGGGGTCATCTTTAGGAACTTACTGTGTGGCAGGAGTCAGGCAGAGTCAAGCCGTGTACTTCTCATCAAGCTGAAGCAAAATGCCAGGCAGGGGATGGTGCCCCCAGGTGCTCCTCACCTCGTCTTCCGAGCCACTCTCCCCTTTACCCTCTTCATTGTATGGCCTCAGTTGCTATCCGGCCACCAACTTTGCCTCTCACTCTTAGATGTCTGTGGTGCTCCTCACAGACATCTTTGTAACACCCAGTGTTGGGCAAGAACTAATTACGAACTAAGACAGAAGCTTCCAGATTAATATGAAAACTTGCCTCTATGTTTTTTAAAAAATTACAAATCAGTACTCACTGGGAGATGGAAGGGTTACTCTGTCTTCCATCTGAAGAAATCCCAGGCAAAGCAACTCTGACCTAAAGGTAGCAGTGTTAGGGTTGGATCAGAGAAACAGAACTAGTAAGAGATATGCAGCAAGATTTAGTCAAGGCACTGGCTTATGCAGTTGTGGACGCTGGCGAGGCAAGTCTGAGATCCCTGGAGCAGGCTCTCGGCACAGACCCAAGCTGCCATCCACAGGGAGTTCTTCCTCCTCAGGGAAGACTCACCTCACCTGGTAAGGTCTTTCAATGGATTGAATTGAGTCCATCAGATTATCTAGGATATGTCTGCACCTCAAATGATTATGGACTTTAATCGTACCTACAGAATATCTTCACAGCAACACCTGGATTAGTGTTGGATTGAGTAACCGTGTAGTAACCTAGGCAATCTGGTACATAAAATGGAGCATCAGCGTGGTCAGTTGGGAGTTCTAGCGGATTCTGCATGGATCCATGAAACTGTTTTAGGCCCTTGGGATCCTTCATTGAATAAAACATTTTCTGCTCTTATGGCATTTGTATTCTAAGGGAAGATGACAGAAAATAAGATAAACAAAATACATAATTTTGTAGTGGTGATTAGTGATGAGAATAATTAAGCAGAGGAAGGGACTAGATAGTGATGAGTGTCTATGTGTGCAGAGCTGGCTCCATAACTTTGAGGCCCAGGGCATAGTGAAAATGCGGTATTCTCTACTCAAAAAGTTGAAAAAAGTGCCACTGAAGGTACTGAAACATAAAACTTTTTCCTTTCTTTTTTTAATTATTTTTTAATTTTTTAATTTTTATTTTAAACTTTTTCCTTTCTTTCCTGAATCAATATCAATCTCTCTCTCTCTCTCTCTCCCTCTCCCTCTCCCCCTTTTTTCCTGTTCGGCTGGTTGCTTGCTTTTGCTATTTTATCTGTTGTAAGTAAAGGAAAATTCCAAAAATTTAGATTATTAACACCAGTCTGTCACTCATCACTAGGTTGTGCACCTTAAATGCAAATATAAGAGTGGAATCATTGAAATCACACGACCTGCATTTCTTAGTTCATGGGTGCATCTGAAAGTCGTGCTCACAGTAGAAACATGCTACAAACCCAACTCATTTGTTTTTTTGTTCATCTCTAATTTGTGCACATTTCTCCACACTTTACATTTGGTTTGCAGATTCCTGAAGAGGGATGATGGGAGGAGGAGAGCAGTAGCTGCCCTGCCTGTCCCTTTCCTTCTCTGTTGTCATCTTCCGTGTAAGTGGTTGCCTACTACAGGAAAGTCACACAAATAAAAGGGACACCCTACAGTTCCTTGACACTCATGTTTGTTAGGGTACAACTGACTTCTTTCTGCACTTGAAGCGAGTTGTACTTCTAAAGCATGGATTCTTGGGGCTGCCAGTGCTCTGCTTACTGAGCCATAGACTTAACATGCTTACCTTGTTCTCATTTGGCATCCCATCAAATTCCTAGGCATCAGGGGACACACACACCGTATATATCTCTTCTACTCACACAGGTATGCTACCGTCTCATTGGACTTAGCTTATGAAACACAAGTTCAAAGGTAAAGTTATGAGGGATTTCAAATTGTGACTTTAACCCAAGAGCATCAAAGCAAGCATGGAGTTCTCCTGAGTGTGGGACCCTGTTGCAATCTCAAGTTGCGTGCCCATGAAGCCATCTGTGCGTGTCTGTATGTGCACACACTCATGCTATTTTAGATAATGTTGATCAAGAAGTAATGTTCCATAAAGTGACATTTGATCAGAGTTCTCAAGAAGGTCAGGAAGACAGGCATGAAGGTACTCGGGCAAGAGTAGCATGTTCAGAGTTTCCAAGGCACATGAGTTTTTGCCTTATTTTCAGAAGAATAAAGAGGCCATGGTGGCTGGATCGAAGTGAGAGGGTGAGTGGTGGGAGATGAGGTTAGAGAAGGAGAGGTCCCTGAATGGTGCATGGGCTCCAAGGCCAGTGAATGGACTTGGAATTTTTCTATGAGAAGAAGGGAATGCTTGGGAGATTCTTAGCCAAAGGATGACACACCATGATTTAATCTCCCTTTAGCTGTGCTCTGGTAATACTCTGCATTGGGGCAAGGTTGCAAGTGGTTGGACCAGATGCTATGGTAGACCAAAGATGGGGCCTGGACTGGGTATGTACATAGCACTGATTAAATGTAGTTGGATTCTGGGCATATTAAAACCAGTGATAGTGGAAGCTGCATATAGAAAAGATATTTACCTAGAGTCCAGCAGATGAAATGGTCTATTGAGAAGTGGTAAATTTCATAAAGTTCTTCAGCAGAACTGGGGAAGGAGAGCAGGAGTCTTGTGTTCTTTTCTACTGGGTCTTCTCCTTTTCTATTAGCTCTAGACTACATCCACTTACTCCCTGATAACTCTGTTAACATCCTCTCCTGAATATCTTCTCTTATTTGGCTGAAATGGGCATGGTTGAATCTCTAGAATTCTAACTCTAGGTATTGCTTTGAAAGAGCTTCTCAGAGCAAGGTCCTAGGTGATTCTCTCACTACCCCATGTTTCTGTGGTCTCAGCATGGGGGCGTTGGTGTCCTCACAGTCTTTTCCCTGCATTTTCCGAAGTATCTCTTGACCTCCCCTAGTAAAACAGAGTTCATAAAGCAAAGATTATTCTTCTGGGTTTGATGTACAGTTGCACCATGTACAATGCTAAAAACTTAACTGTAGTTGGCTTGCTTATTTATTTATTTATCTTGCTTCTCAGCACTTTCAGACCATGCTGAAGTCCAAGTTGAATGTCCTCACACTGAAAAAGGAGCCCCTGCCAGCAGTCATCTTCCATGAGCCCGAGGCCATTGAGCTGTGCACCACCATGCCCCTGATGAAGACCAGGACTCACAGTGGCTGCAAGGTATGTGCCATGTGGCTAGCAGGGGCCCTCTTGGTGGGGCAAACCAAAGGACACGTAACCTTAGGGCACTTGTTTCCCAGTGGTGACTTTTGAAAGGAATGAAAATGTAACATGACTATTGAGCTCCATTGAGTGATGGTGTGATGAATCCATATCTGCTGTATTTTTAGCAGTCGACCACTCTCCATCATTTCCAGGTATACGTTAAAGATGTAAGTTCTAGTATTTGTGAATAAAATTGTTTTCTCACTATATTTGCGGTAGCCCTGTGGAACTTCGGGGCTTCCCAAGAAAAGTTCTGTTCTTAGTGATATTTCCTTCCTTTGTATTTGCACTTTGAATAAAACACATCTTAAAGAATAAAAAACAAGTTTCTCACCAGTGTACTTCTCCTTTGGAGATTATTTTGCATTTTTTGTTTGGCTTTAGCTCTCAGAATCGATACTAATACTCATGCCTCAAAATCCATTAAAATTTTTTTTCATTCATGTAAACTGTAATGCTAACATTAAACCAACCCTAAAAGTGGAATGTATAATTTTGGTAGACTTTTAGGTTCTTTCTCGCGTGATATTCTTTTTTTACATGAATTGATGAATATAGTGATCAGTTCAGGAGTAACAAAGAAAATATGATGTTTATGCATATTTTGTCATCAGCTATTTGTTTTGAGGAGTAAAAAATTAAGGGGCAGAATTTTGTTTTAAGTAGTGAAAATAAAATAAAACAAAAATATATGTTTGCCTGTGGGTTTCTATTATAATCCTGTGGACACACTCCTTATTGCGTTTCTAGGTTAGGGAAGTCAAGGCCCATCAATCTTTCTTGCCAGAATGTTCCATCCCCTCTCCCATTTTGCATCACTGTGGTCAGATTGGAGCCTACAGAAATCTTGAGTGATGGCTGTATACACAAAACACCACACATGCTCATCCATCCCACAAATACCCAGTGGGTGCTCGGTGTCTGCCCAGCACTGGGGACAGTGAGAGCACCACCCTCCAGCATCTTTGTAGGCTTTACCTTCTACCTGGGTAGGAGGGAGGAGAAAGTGTGGGTAAACAAGCATTGGCTGTGGAGAAAGCCAATCGGGAAGAACTTGTGGAAGGATACTTCAGGCAGAAGAGACAGGGAGCATCAATTCTCGACGGTGGAGATGGTCTGGATGCGTTTTGTAATGGAGAGGAATGAGCAGTGGAACCGGGAAGTTGAGAAAGTTGTGTTCGTGTTCCGCGGTGTGGTCAGGCAAGGGTCTGGGTAAAGAATGAGCCTTGTCATCGCGATGGTGAGGAGTTTAGACTTTGTTCTAAATTACTGTGGGAACTGTCAGACTTAGGCAAGGGAGTGATATGACTCCATTAAAAAAAAGTGATTTTAAATGGTCATTATGCTAAAGTGAACTTTCAGCTTCCAAAGAGTATTCGCCAGAGGCTCTTCTCCAACTGGAGACAGTGGGTACCTAGAGGTGGCCTTAGGTCTCCATGTGTGTGATGCTTTTGGTGAATTGATGATACAAAGGAATTATTAAAATACTTATTAAATTTAGAAGTGATATGAGATCAAATTGTATGATACATACTTTAGAGACTTTCCTGGAGTCGTTTTGAGTTCTGTTCCTGTTGGGGAAAATGGTCCCTTAAAGGCAAGATGAAGTCAGTAGCGACAAATGAAAGGAGGAGAGTTTCATTTGATAAAGGCTGCAGAGTCTGTTTAAATGGGAGGGAAAAATGCAGTTGCAGAATAAAAGACCCAGAAGTCCAATTGGGATATGGAAGAAATGTGTGTGTGTGTGTGTGTGTGTGTGTGAGAGAGAGAGAGAGAGAGAGAGAGAGAGAGAGAGAGAGAGAGAGAGAGAAAGGGAGAAATATTTGCTAGAGGGAAAGAAATATTGCTAGGAGAATAAAAACTATCATTTTCCTTAAAAGGAGCATAAATTTCAAGATTCATGAAGTAATTTTTTTTCCGTGTATTACCTTAGGTTGTGTTTGCTTATTTTACTTCTGAAAGGATGTTGGAAAAATAGAAGGAATTCAGAAGAGCACACAGAAGAGAGTGAGTTTGCCTTGACATCAATGGGCCTAGCTAGACAAAGGGAGATCATCAGTGATTTCACCTGGACACAGGGAAGAACTTTGGCATTCATGCTGAAAAAGTCCACTGGGCTCTAGTTATGAACTCACCATCCCTAAAAATCTTGAAGATGAGATTCCAGGTGTTGATAATCATGATCTGGAATCAAGGATCTGGGCCAACTCTAGCTTTATGATTCTCTTTGAAGGAAGAAAACCCACAACATATATTCTCCAATTTGTATACTATAATGCCCTTTATACAGTTACATTTTAACTTGAGTGCCCCGGAGTTACGCTCTTTAATTCTCAGTGACAATCTCATGTTTGTGTTCAGAGTCCCAGTCTTTCGATAAGAAACAACAAAAAAATTCCATGTTTGAGCCTTGAAATTTCTGTTTAGAATGTCCTAACCTCCCCATTTTGTCCCCCCGCATCATCCACAGAACAAAATGCAGTGCTTCCTCTCTGATTCTTACGAGTAACTTGGTTCACAAAATGCCAGCTGCGGTAGGAGGAGCTCCCTTTCTCGGGCTCACGCCTGCCAGGAATAATGAGCTCAATGTAGCCCAAGCCCATCTGCAGGGCAGTGGACAGGACCCTCCATCTGCATACGCTAGGGTCTTTTTGCCTAAACAGCTCTCCAGTTGTGCTTGCATAACTGTGGGTTTGGGGAGAGAGAGGCAGGAGGGAGCAAAGGAAAAGGGAGTTGAAAGTGGATTATCCTTAGGACCATCAAGGCTCTGGCTCATGTCAGATTTCCCCTTTCCCTCTGATCTGTATTCTCCGTGGGTCCTGATGGGATTCCCCTGCCAGGCTATTCATGTTGTGGGCAGCTGGGTCTTTGTGTGTTTTCCTCTACCGCTGCCACTTCTTTTTTATTTTTCTTCTGGAGTGGAGTTATTTCGCTGCAAAGCCTATTGCATACCGTTAGGACGTGCCTGCCCGCGCTCTTGTTGGAGCTTTCCAGAGTATCCGATGTTGTTTCTGATTTTGCTGCAAAACAACCATGGTTGGTCAGATGTGCCTTCTCCTGCCTTGCACCACAGAATCCTAGCTGGCTTTGACTATTAGCAAACATTTATTTAATTTGGAGTCACGGCAGACCTTCTGTGTACAGGGACTTGTGGAGAAAGGCATCAAAGCAGACGTTGCAGGAAATGCAGCCTATAGTCAAGTGGAAGGAATAGACGAGTGCCTGAATCAGGAAACCTCCAGGGTTGCTGAAACTCATGTGTGCATCAGAAAGCCCTGGAGGGCAGGTTTCCGGACCTTCTTTCCACAGATTTTGATGCAGTTGCTCAGCTTAGCAGGCAGGAAGGAACCTGGACTGGAAAATAGACTGCGATTTATGTGACTGTGGGGCCTGGGCACTGCCTGGAGCTTGAGGACCTGAGCTGCAGAGTGATGTGTGAGAAGAGCCACAAAGGTGACCTAAGTGAAGTCACACCCGGGGAGGTGGGAGGTGGGCTGGGCCATGGGGCATGGGGCTAGCTGCCGCACAGCTGACCAGGAGGCAGACATCCAGGACAGAAGTGGGCAGGGTGATTTGTGCCTCAGATGTGTGCCCTGTCAACACTACCTGTGGATGCCGCCTTACCCTACAGGGGGCGCTGTTCTTTGTTGGATTGACTCACTTCTGGGCCTACTTGCCAAAGTTCTCAAAGCCTTCCTGAAATGGTGGTAATGGGATGATGATGATAATAATTAGTAATAAAATACTAATAATGTGGAAATAATGATAATAGTAAAGAGCTGATGTTTATGAACACATAAAACACTGTCCTATGCCCTTTTTATGGTATAGAACCATTGGGTCCTCATGATGACCCAGTGGTTCAAGGGCCATCGCTGGGTGAGTTAGTTGAGGCACAGAGAGGTTCTTTCCTGTCCTAGAGTATCCAGTGAGTAACGGGCGAAGCCTGCATTTGAACTTCATCAGCCTGTCTCCATAGCCTCATCTCCTCCCCGCTGGATTCCAGCCCCTCTTCCTGACTTCTGAGTGGCTCCCATGTATGTCCTAAAACGGTTCCTAAAACTGGCTCTGTCATGTGATGTTAGCAAGTCATTTTGCTTCTGCAAGCCTCTGTTTCTTCATCTTCATTAGGCCAGAACTAAGGTCACTGTATCTCAGGCATTCTCTTAGCTAAAGTTCCGAGGCTCAAATTAATTGGATTGGAATTTTGTCTTTGTTCACAAAACCCAGAAGTGATTGGGGATAATGGACTAAAAGTATCATATAGTTTTATCCCTAATATACCTCTCAGGCTTTCAAATTCGGTTTTTGAACAGCAGAGAGAGAGAGAGAGAGTCTATAATGAAAAATCACATTTCTTGTAAAACATACATAGGAAGTAAAACACGAAGTGTCCATTGAACTCCTAAAGTCCCTGTGAACACTGTGTAAAACCTGTTCCACAGCAACAGTCCCCAGCTTTACACTATTTATAGCTTCGAACCAAAATAAATAGCAGTAGTGCTAAAGCAAAGATGTTGACACAAAACTGGGGGTCTAGCCCATGTGACAACATTTATCTTCCATCTAAAACCTTTCACAAAGTTTGTGAATGGTGGTAGTTTGAGTGTGAGGATGCTGATGAGTTGAAGATGGTGACATGGAGGACACAGACCTGGGGAAGGGAGGAGGGGTAAGAAGCAGCAGCAGAGGCGGGAAAGTTGGCCGTTCCTTATACAGGTCTCCTGTTTGGATCCAGGTGTGCCTGCCTTTGTTGTGGTTTACCCGGCGGTCTTGCCTCTGCACCTGCTCGCATAGCTGGGCAGAGCTGGAGTCCTGAGATTAGTCTCTGGGTCTTTCCTCTCTACCTCCAGACAGGCTTTGGGAGTTGGTGGTGAATAGGGCTAACTGAGCAGATGATATTTCTTTCCACTCCCCACCCTCCATCCCTGGTTGTCTCATTGCTCCTGCTGAGAGTGACTTTGTCTTCATTCTGCAGCTTGGAGGGCATCAGGCTGCCTCTGTCCCCTCATGCTTCATTGTGGAACTCACCAGGGCCTCACCTGGGTCTCCTATCCCACAGAATTCTCTAGTTCACAAATCCCTCCTTCCCCTGAGTGAGACACGTGGCTTCGCATCTAAGTCTTAGTCCCATCTAAGACCCTCATGGTCCCATTCCCTTTTGTGAGGGCAGAAGCCATTGAACAGTCTAATTCCTAAGAAGAGACCTGTGATTCATACAGCATGACAATTTTTATATTACTCTTCTTGAGGTTCGTGCATTCAGAAATAAACGCAGCAGCCACTAGCTCTCAGGAAGGATGTGATTGATCTCCAGGTACATGTGATTGAGAAGTTCCTGGGCTGAATGAAATCTTTGCAGGCAGTCCTCAAATGCAACCATTCAGCACCCATGTAAGATGGCCATTCTTAGAAGTGAATTCCAGCAACCCTACTTAGGATGGGGGCTCCTATTTGAATTTAAATATATTTCAGGGGTGCCTGGGTGGCTCAGTCATTAAGCATCTGCCTTCGGCTTAAGTCATGATCCCAGAGTCCTGGGTTTGAGCCCTGCATTGGGCTCCTTGCTCCCCATGCTCTGCAGGAAGCCTGCTTCTCCCTCTCTCAGTCCCTCTGCTTGTGTTCCCTCTCAAGCTGTGCTTCCCTCTGTCAAATAGATAAATAAAATCTTAAATATATATATATTTAAAAATTAGCATCCCATGTATCTATTTCACACATATTTTTTGTGCTTATTTGATCAGTTTTGTATTTAATTAGAAATGCAGTCATGTTTCCTTTTTTTTTTTTTAATTTTAGCTAAAGGCCCCTGATTTACCCACCAAAGGGAGAAACATTGACTATACTGTGTCTTCATCCTCACTGAATACATTTTGCAGACTTTCCTTGGTGTAGGTAATTTGGGCATGGCATGAGTTCAGTTCTGCCGACTGTGCAGACTCACCTCACAAAATACATTTCTTATTTTGATATCAAGACAATTATACAAATAAAATAAAGAATAATAACATGAAATTAAGATTCAGGCATGTAGTCTTTATTGGCTCTTCAAACCTCTTGGTTTAAACCAAAATAAACCCCTAGATTCAGAGTAAAAGGTGTCTAATTCCAATCCATTTTCTCTTTATTCTTTTTTCATACTTTCCTGTAAACAAATCAGAGCACATTTACTTGAAAGGTAAAAGTTGGTGTGAGCTAACATCTATTGTTAGAGACAACAGAGACAAGCTTTTATTTTTCTGCAGTTTTTACTCTGTCGATTTCCCTTTCCTTCCTTCGTCTCTCCCTTCCCTCCCTTCCTCCTTAATTTTCTTCTCTCATTTCTTCCTTCATCTGCAAGAATACATTGCATGCTTTCAGGATTTTCCAGATGTTAATAGGGACGCAAAGATAAACAATGGTGTGGGGTTGAAATAACAGAAAACCTAACTGGAATTGACTTAAATCATTGAAAGGTATTTGCTTTGGAGTCAGTAAATTCCAACAGGAGGGAAGAGGAGAGGAGATGCTAGATGCTGGAGAGGCAACAAAAGTGTCCACTGGAAAAAAAAAAAAAAGGTAGGCCTAATGACCTGAGGGCAGACAAATACATTCTGTAAGAAGAGCAGGGCAGTAGAAGCAAATGCAAATCCTCAGGTTGCAGAGCTGAAGGGTGGGGGTGAGTTTCCTTCTGTGTTACAGCCCAACCCAGCCCCTTGAATAAATATGGGAGACATTCCGGCACAGATGAGATGAGCCTCATTTGAGAATCAGCTACTCTCCAGGGCCCTGTGCAGGCAGTCCCGAATGACCATCAGCTAGCATGTTGGCCTCATACCTGAGGGGCTTTTGTCTTCTTGGTGGGTGGGGTTGGGAGGAATGTTCTCATTCATTGGAGAGATCTTGAGCCCCTCTTTTCAGGCTTTCATTCCAGATTTCGAATTGGGCAACTCATTCTTCGAGGTAGAGAAAGAGAAACAGAATTTCAGAAGTTTGAGTTCAAGCTTGTGAAATTTGAAGTTTCTATGAGATCACCATTGGGCAACCGCCAAAGGGCAACTTGTTATATGGAGATGTTTCATAGAGGTCTGGTCCCTCAAGGAGATTTGGGCCATGAGAAGAGGAAGGAGCGAGGTAGGCACACCCACTTACACATGGAAACATGTACCCACTTCTAAATGTTTGAGGACCACAGACAGAAAGAAGAATCGCATGAAAAGGAGCATTATAAGAACTTGAGGAAGGTCCTCCCCACCAGACACTGAAATTGTCTTCAGTCTTATTTCTGCTATTGCATCCTATATGGGTGTCCACTCTCCTGGCCACCCTGTTCCAGTCCCAGAAGTGTTGAGGGAGGAAGGGGAAACAAATCTGGGGATGTCAGAAACCCTTGTACATTGTTCTAGAATGGTCTTTGTATATATGTTTGACATAAACACTACTTATGCAAGAGCTGTGGTGCCTAGCATGGAAGGATACTTTGTGATTGTAAACTTTTTGGCTGTAAGTCTCCACTTAGGACTTTGAATTCTGTCCTTTGGTCTTCCCACTGGCAGCTGTAGTGGTTTCAGCAAAGCTTTTCTTTCACCCTTCATGAGCTCACTTTTGTTATTTGATGACTAACATCTTTTCATATGAGGGATTGTTTTCACTTCAGCTGATCGAAATGGTTAGAGTATAGATTATTCTTCTGCCAAGTGCTTGTTGAGGGGGACTGTGTACTTCTTTATGGGGTCTCTCTACCCTGTGGTGGGTGCAGTAGTGCTGTTGGTCCCATTGTCAACAATGAACAAATTCTTTGGGGATCTTTGATGCCTTCAAATTATTTCTTTCCTGGTGCCCCACATGTGAGAGCTATGGCTGAAAAATGGACACTTTAGGGAACCAGAGGTGGCATTAAAGCTTAACATTTGGGGCACCTGGTTGGTTCAATCATTAAGTGTCTGCCTTTGGCTCAGGTTATGATCTCAGGGTCCTGGGATCAAGCCCAGCACTGGGCTTCCTGCTTGGCGGGAAGCCTGTTTCTCCTTCTTCCACTCCCCCTGCTTGTGTTCCCTCTCTCACTGTATCTCTCTCTGTCAAATGAATAAATAAAATCTTAAAAAAAATAAAGCTTAACATTTGGACTCATGTCAAAACTCTTAACTTCTTGTATCTCCAAATATCACTGCCTGTTTTACTTCATGTCTTTAAAATGTCTTGGGATATCAGCAAAGATTCATTAGTGAAAAATGAGAACATACTCTAAGTGCCCGAAAGAGATATTATAGTATTTTTGCTCCACAACACTATGGAAAACATGTCATTAAAAATTATGTTGTGGAAATTATACTGGTGTGGAAAATGTTCATCATGCATTAAATGAAATAAAAACCAATAAATTGCAAAATGCGAATAGGATTTTATTTTTGTAAAATACTGAAATATGAACAGAAGTAATCTCTGTATAGCAGGATTCTGGGTAAAACTTGTGACTTTTTTTTTTTTTTTGCATTGTCTAAGTTGTGAACAGTGAACAAATATTGCATTGGTAGTTTTTTTTTAATAGTAAATTTTAAAGAATGTCCCTTTGGATGAAAGCTTGCATGAAGAAACTCAATTATAATTGGATTCTTTTGGAAAACAGCTTCTTCTAAGTCACCCTAACTTAGACATTTGTTTTTTCTCTTCGCCCGGATCAGGATTTCCATAGCTTCAGGGAAAGTGACATTTTCCCGTCTAACTTGCGACAGGACCAGTGTGTTCAGCCTAATAACTGTCAACCTACTCGAAAGCATTTGCAGGGATGATGCAGCAGGTTGCTAAGTGACAACCTCAGTGGTTAAAGCGGAAATGTGTTCTCACAGATTTGGGGGCCAGAAGTCCAAGATAGGTATCGCTGGGCAGAAGTCAAGGTGTCCGGGAGCTTCCTGGGGAGGTGGTAGAAGAAAATCTGCTCCTCGCCTCTTGAAGTCCATGGTGCAGCAGGCAGTCCTTGGCTTGTGACATTTCACTCCATTGTCTGCCTCTGTGGTCACACTATGTCCTCCTCTTCTGCCCATTTCTATCCCTTCTTTGCCATTCTCTTGTAAGGACACTGTGGTTGGATTTAGTGCCCATGTGATAATCCAGGATAGTCTCCCTAGCTCAAGACTTAACTTCATCAAATCAGTTCCCCTAATATTTTGGGGTGGTCTTACTCAGCCCATTATAGATAGTTTCTTTGTAAATGGAGAATTCCAGAAATGCCAAAATTCCTAAGCAAAAAGAAATATAATGCTTCTCGTTAATTAGTTGTTTAGGTTATGTTATTTCTTGAGCCCAAGAAAATGATTTCATTAGAATTCAGAAAACTACTTTAAAATGCAGAAAAACGAGGAGCATTGGTCTGTGGAAGTATCTTTATCCTATGTTGAGCCAACGTTTTTTGTTTGTTTTATTTATCAAATTTTCTGAAAAGGAAGAGCTATCTTAAAATTTTGAATGGAATCACAAGTTTAAGTCCTAACCATTTGTAGTTTACGTATTAGATGACTGTGTTTGAAATTGAGGAATGTTCCATCTATCCCTATACTCCGAAGAGTTTCAATCACAAAGATGCTGTATTTTGTCAAATGCTTTTTCTGCATCAGTTGAGAGGACCAGGTGGTTCTTCTTTCTTCTCTTATTAATTTGTTCTATCACATTGATTGATTTTCAAATGGTGAACCACCCTTGCATCCCAGGGATGCATCTGGTCGTGTGACTCCACCTGTATGTAAGGAGGGCACGGATTTCATGGAGCTCTGGGTGTTATATGCAAACAATGAATCTTGGACCACTACATCAAAAACTAATGAAATATTGTATGGTGACTAACATATCATTAAAAAAAAGATGAATATGTTTATAAAAAATTCTGCAGTTCTACCACAGGGAAGGAGAAATAATGTTTTGCCTCCCTTCCCTCAGTAAAGTTTTAAGGATAATTTTGAAAATGATATGGAAAATATCATGAGTATAATGTGTGTGTCTGAGCGAAGTATCTCATCATGAAGCTATTTTCCCCTCATGACTTCCTGTTTAGATCGTTTGTCTTTGAAACAATTTGTTGGTTTAGTTCTGAAAATTTAGTTGAATCATTATCTGAATTTAGGGTTCATTTATTTGGGAAATATGTTGATGATTTTACAAATTTTCCTGGATTAATTCTGTGGATAAAATATAGTTCCTCTGTGGTAGCCTTCATTTGTGGGGCAACCTACAGAAACACCACACAGAAAACCAATTAAGTTGACAAAAACTCATTAGTAATATACTTTATGGTTTCCAGCAGAGACTGTACAGCTCACTCGAGATGGTTACAAGGTTAAGATAACTTAAAGTTGAAGTCTGGTTTATGCAAATAGGGTGCTTAAATGTAAGAAGATAATATTTAAAAGACATTTTCAAGTGTGTGTGTATAAATATATACATATTTTCTGCTTATTTTTGGTCATGTCATTTTTTTTCAGTGTTCTATTTACTTTTCACACTAAAGTAACTTGCATATTACAGCACAGGTACATTAGCTACTGGAAGGACTGGTTTGATTTATTGTTTGTTAAATGGAAAATGTGCATTAAATAGGGAAACATCGGAAGGTATAGACTGAATAAGGTATAGACCTTGAATAAGCCTAGACTTTCTATGTGAGTGATTTTTTTCTGCCTTAAGTTTTAAGTATATCAAAGCAATACCTGCAGGGATTCACCAAAAAACCCAACCTATCAAATAGTAATGAAAAATGAAACATAAACTGTTTACATGTCCCCTTCATCCCTCTCACACCCCAATCCTGCTCCAACTGTAATTATTTTAGCCGTTTCTTCTCAAACTTCCCTTCCTATTTCAAATACTATATTTTTACCATTTTAGATAATATCTTTGGCTAGTTTGGTAGATAAGGATTTAGCTCTACATACCCATTTGCCTTCCTTCATATTCCTAACATAGTTACTTCTGAAATTTTAGTTTTTATCTGTGTGATAATTGAAGAGTGTGTCAAGGCACTGTAATTTTATTTCCTTTCTTGCTCAATATATTTTGAATTAACAGTCTATTTTTAGATTTGACATCATTTTGCAAATACTTACACTTAATTTTCCTCAAATACGCTTTCTGATTTGGCATATACCCATGAATATGTAATTCAACCACTCCCCTGTGGAGCTCCTGTATTCTTTTTCTTGTTCTTCTGAGCTTCATCCAGAGTCTGTTTTCCTCCTGCACCTGACAGAGTCCTGGCCTTTGGCCATTCTCACTGCTATGCCTCTGGGACTTCTCTCCCTTGGGGTGGATACTCTTCTGTTTGCTTCCTCTTCTTTCAATTTCCTCCTTGGTTTTGCTGGAGCATGCATTCAAGAAGTAAAACTTATGTGCCTTGCATGTCTGAAAATTTCTTTATTCTACCCTCACCTTTCTGAAAGTTTGGTTATAGAAATGAAGACTGGAAATAATTTCTACTTAAAGCTATGAAGATTGTGTCCATTGGCTTCTATTATACCCATTACTCTTGAGGGATCTAATCCCATTAGATCAGATAGTGATATTCCTTTGTATGTGATTTTCTTCCCCTCTACTCTTGGAAAGTTTGGGGATTTTCTTTATGTTCTTTGTCCCTGAAATTTCATGACTAGGTGCCTTGATGTGAATTCCGCCCCTCCCCCATTCATATAGTTGGAAAATTGTGTATCTTTTCAATTTTGACACTATTATTTCTTGGTATTTGGGGGAGCCTTAAGTAAAATTCCTACTTCCCTTCCCAGTTGTGGAACCATTTGAGAAATAAGAAACATGATACAGAATAGATTAGATAAAAGTAGCAGTTTTATAATACTCAGTTTGGAGCATGTGGCTGTGTTGACTCACTGGGTTTCCAAAAGTTTCCAAACCTCTGTTGGAAGCTCTAATAAGTTATTGTGTCTTCTGTCATTCATTTGTCCTTTTGTGTATGACTTAAAGATGTCCATTATGATCAGTTCAGTGAGGTTTGGATAAGGCACGGATGTCTAAGGTCAACTTGCCATCTTTATCCTCTCTGTTGTTCAGTCCTTTCATTGCTCATAGCGGTTTGAACTTCTCTTGTTTTATATCTTTATCTAAGATGGAAACAGTGATCTTTAACTTACTTTCAAGTTTAAAGAAATATTTATAAGGTGCGTCCAGCTTTTCACAAGAGTACAGCTGTGTCAGTAAAATACAATTGTTATTCAAATATAGTTCCCCTTGGTTTGAATGGAAAAGTCAATAACTATAGACAACATGCTAGCAAAGGAGATAAACGTGAAAGTGGTAATAAATAAGCGAAATCATAAAAAGGTTATAAATTATGCTCTTAAATTTGTAGAGATATTTCTTATTACATCTCTGAGTATTACAACCCCTGACTACCTAGCCAGTAAATGATAAAAACCACTGTGAGAACAGGTGCAGATGTGTTCCTTGGTGTGTTGGCTGTTCATTTCTTTGTTTTTACTGAAAATATGATACCTTCATTTCTTGGCAAGAGAAATGATGTCAGCGATTCTGTGCATACTGAGATCTCCAAATGAGACATTAGTCACATTGGTTGTTTATGAGTCACCAGGCATCTTCATAAACCAAATCCAGGAATTAAAAAATAATTTGCCCAAGAAGTAATGGAGACGAGTGAAGTTTTTCATCCTGGGACACAGGAAAGCTACTTTGTGAACTAAAGATCCAACCAAAATTAGTTTCTCCCCCACGTTGATGGATTAATGCATTCTCTTTAAAACTGGTGTTTTGCCACTTATAATCAGCGCTGGAATTCTCACGTGTCACCAGCTGGCTATAACCATATAATTCCTTAGGGCAGAAAAGATGTTGTCTGTCATCCCAAAGACATGTCTCATAGTACAGAACATGCGTTTGCTTTTCTGCTCAGACAACATGCTAGCAAAGGAGATAAGGAGACCGTTAGGTCCCCAGCTCATTTGGAGCCCATCTTGCTTGTGTATAAAAAACTTTCTCCTCTGCCCTCACCTCCTTATTCTCTTTCCAGAAGTTTCTGAAATCCCTTTTATTCCTTGTCCCTTCCTTGCAGCCCCTGCCTTCCCCTCCCCCCCATCCAAGGGTCCAGGTCCTTCAGGAGCATTTGGATTGGGGGCAGGGAGCACCAGCGGGCTACAGGGTCCTGCACGTAAATCTTCTATAAGACAAACTTCATGACAAAAAATGAAACAGGATGGGACTGGGGAGGTAGAAAAACCATCAAAGATTCTTAATCTCAGGAAATAAACTGAGGATTGTTTGGAGGGGAAGGATAGGGTGGCTGGGGGATGGACATTGGGGAGGGTATGTGCTATGGTGAGTGTTATGAATTGTGTAAGATGATGATTCACAGACCTGTACCCCTGAAGCGAATAGTACATTATATGTTAATAAAAAAAATGGACTCTTTTCTGTAGCAGAACTCTGCTTGCATCTGTTGTTCTTATGCCCACAGAATCTTGATTTCATTTCTCCTTTGTAAGAGTCACGTCTGAGGAAAGAGAGAGTCGGGGGGAAGATAACTCATTCTGTCATATGTATGTCAGAGTCACTGGAAAAAGAGCCAAAGGAAGGGAATTTGGAGACCGTCACAACAGAGAAAAAATTAGTTTATTCATTCATGGTCACGCAAATCCAGTGCTACGGACTTTGCACGGTTTTTCTTTTTAAAATCACATGTCCATTTAAGCCAAATGAACATTCACTAATGATCACTATAGATTTATGAATATATAGGTTAAATCTATGTACTTGTTACTCACACATGATGTGTATTTTTAAAAGGTACAGAATGGAAATCTTAAGAGAATGAGCTAAATCTGAGATACATGATATTGTGTGTTTGTCTTTGTGGTGATGATTACTTTAATTTAGGCAAGACTCTTCTTTAGTAATTGTGGATGTAAAACCAAATCTCCGATGGCTTTGATGATGTCAGGGCTTTTAGTGGATCTTGTTCGACCCAATGAGATCATCAGTTGCACCCCAGAATGAGATGGAAAAGATGACATACCAAGAGGAGAGGGCAGAGGAGTGTATCAACTCTGTCATTTTCTTATTGCCTGCTTATGGTGCATTCTTTTTATTATCCCAAATCTGCCATTCATTTGCAGGAATCTCGGCTGGGTTTTTGTTAAAACCAGATAATATGGGCCATAAATCCACTGAGATGGGCACATGTGAGCTATAATGACCGGAGTGATTATGAGAGTGAAGTACCCACATCCAACTTCTTTTCTTTTTTATTCTCTTTTTTTTTAAAGATTATATTTATTTATTTGAGAGAGAGAGAGAGAGAGAGAGAGAGAGAGAGAGATGGAGAGTGTGTGAGAGAGATTGAGCATGAGCAGGAGTAGGAGGGAGGAGGGACAGAGGGAGAGGAAGAAGCAGACTCCCCTGCTGAGCTGGGAGTCCAATGCTGGGCTCGATTCCAGGACCCTGAGATCCTGACCTGAGCTGAAGGCAGATGCTTAACCCACTAAGTCACTTAGGATCCTCTCCTTTTCACCACAGAACTCTCACCTGTAGGAGACTTCAAGCACCACATCTGACATATGGACCAGCTGGTGCTGGTGTCAGTCTCTATACTCATGCTGAATTTATTTCATATTTTTGAAGATAAAAATAACCATACATAGAAATTCTAAAGTATTGTATCCGCAGCCAAGGGGATTCTATCGCATACCTCCTGGGGTGTAGATGGCTTACTTTGGAAATGGAAGACTTTGTCTACTGTGCTGCAGACATTACCCTCTAGGGAAGAGCATTCCAAGATTATTGATTGACATCTGCCTTATTGTTCTGGATGGAGATTGCGATGGGCTGGCGTCGGACATTTAGATCCAGATCAGATTCCTCTCTTGGACCCCTGGTAGGTAAGAAAGCCAAGACCTATCAGACTGGATGATGCTGTTAACAAGTGGATGGAAAAGCAGAATTCTCATTTAGCTTTTTTCATTTGTGGACCAGTCCTCTGTGATGGTGTTCCTCCTTCTTGTATGGTAGAAGAGATAAGAGAAGAATTCATAATCTTTTGTATGGATGTTAAAGACATCAAAATGAGTGCAGCTCATCTAGCTTTGGCCAAACTCTGAGATGTGTCGACAAAGAGCATCCACCCATTTTAGCTGAGATGGTTCATTAGCAGAGGCCAATTCCACATTTATAGATCAAGGTTTCTTTGTAGCAAGAAGAGAGTTTCTGATGTTGGGGGAATTTAGACTTAGGAGTTTCATTTTCTCTTTTTATATCTTGTTCAATAAGTCATAGTACAGGTTCCTGGAAGAGAAAAATATGAAGATCAGTACGATCTAAAATATGGAAAGTTCGAGGTACTATGAAAGGAGTAAAATTTATTTCATTGTATTTACAGGATAAACATTCTTTACGTAGCTCGTTAATTTGTAGTCATTTGTCTTCAGGCTCTGGCCCTTGACTCAGTAGCTGATGACTGTGTCATCACTGCGAAGAAGGTGGCATTTGAGACACTCTATCCTTTTCTTCTTTCTTCTCACTCTTTCTTTTTTCTTTTTTAAGATTAATCTACTTATTTTGACAGAGAAAGAGATGAGGGGGCCGAGGGAAAGAATCTCAAGCAGCCTCCCTGCTGAGCGTGGAGCCTGATGTGGGGCTCAGTCTCATAACCTTGAGATCATGACCTGAGCCAAAATCAAGAGTCAAACACTCAACTGACTGAGCCACCCCGGCACCTCCTTTTCTTCTTCCTTTTAAAAGTGTGACTAAAGTTGGGCTAAGTGCCCTGATGATCGATGATGTTGAAGCAAGCTTAAGAATGCATGTATTCCAAGGCAGGGTTTGGTGTAGGGAAGCTGTATTTTTCCTTCCCCCTTCTTTTTCTGGTCCTTGTCCTTCTCTTCCCTCTCAGTGCTATCTTTCCTTCCATCCTTTTTCTTTCTGACCCCTTTCCGGTTGTCCCTACTTATTCCTTTTCTCCCAATTTCCTACTTCTATTCTGACCCGTGCACAGGTCCCCTGCTTAGATAGGCTCAGGTCATCTGCACAGGCCCAACAGGTCTCTGTGGCCCAGGGAGGAGCATACCTGCCTGGACATGTCTCCTTGAGAAGCTGCTCAGACCCCCCGGGGCTCCCGAGGGAAAATCAGATATGTTGGGACCGTGGTGGGAAGAAATGCACGCTGCGTGTCAATAAAAACAGATGTCTGCTGTTAATAGTCCCCTTGCTTTTCTGAGAAGGAAATCAGTGTACACAGTTAGACACAGTGAGATGGTGATGGAGAACCCTGGGAGCCAGAGCGTGTCACGTTTCCTCTTTCATATGGGTTCAGGGATCACCCAACAGTCAAATGGGTATTTTAGGGAAGGATGAGAGGATGTGCTAGGGTCTCTGCAGGAGGCTCTTGGAACCCATTTTGAAGAGTGGGGATTTCAGTTGAGTTTGGGGGATGGACAGATAGAGGAGAAAGACAGCAAGAGAAATCCTGAGAAGCTTGTGACCACATGGATAGAGCCAGAGGACGTTTCACTGAGAGAAATAGGCCAGTCCCAAAAAGACAGAGACTGTGTGAACTCACCTACCTATGGAATATAAAACAGTTCCACTCATTGAAACAGAGAGCAGAATGGTAACTGCCAGGGGCTGGGGGTGAGTGATGCAAGTGGGGAGAGGCTGGTCAAAGGGTACAGAGTTTCAGTTATGCAGAGCGAGTTAGGTCCTGGGGATCAGTTTGCTTAAAGGGCAGTTCTTCAGTGTTCTCACCACACACACAGAGGATAAGCCACGGGAGGTGATGCCTGTGTTAATTAGCATCATTGTGCTGAGCATCTTATAATGTATACACGCACCAAAGAATCAAATTTTACACCTTGAATAGCTACAATTTTCATTTGTGAATTATACCTGGATAAAGCTAAAAAATAGTTCATGAGCATGAGGGTCTTTTAGAAGAGAACTTGCACACTAGTTGTGTGAGTCTTTGCACACTTGCCGATGTGAACATCACTGTTTCCTCCCACCTTCCAAGGGCCCAGGAGAAGAGGGCAGAGCCTGCTTTCAGCTCCAATTTGATAATGAAGGCAAAAGACCATTTGCTGTAGGTTATCCTCTTAGGGTCCTGAGAACTTCTTTGTCTTGCTCCAGGCACAGAGTTTTTCAATTCTAGCCAAGGTCCCCATGTATTCTGTGGAGAATTGCAGTAGGGGTTAGGGAGAACCATGCCCCTTTGTTTGCATTTGGCCCTCCAGACATATGCACGAAGGAAAAGCTTTGGCTATTTACTTATGGAATAGCTGATACATTTCCTTGTGTTCCAGCAAAGTCCCTTCCTTGCTTTATTCTAGTTTCTAACAGAAAAATGGGGAGTCCATCCGGTGCAGCTTGTAATGCCTTGATGTGTTTATATTTATAAGGTAGCTTAGCAAAGTGCTTTCTTGGTAGAAGGCATAACTCAGAGCTGAATGTGAGTTTCAATTACTTGCATAATTGCAGGAGTTGCATTTGACCTAAGTCTACCTATTTCATTCATCCCTACAGAGAAGTGTCTGCTTGTCTTGTTATTACTTTATTTTTGCCTTTCAGCACTCTAAGATTGATTGAATTTACGGTGTATTGAGTTCAAGCCTTTGTTCATTCCTCTGCCTTCATTCAGGAACGATTGTATTTAAACCATTAACATCTAATTGGAAACCTCAGATTGAATTTCGCATCCTTGATTTAGTTTAGTCCTCTGGTGAGAGATAAATGTCATTTTTATTATTAGAAGTTGACTTAAACATATTTTATGGTAAAGAATGTAAAAGAATAAATGGTGATACTTTATTTTCTGCACTTAAGGATCCCAGTTCTTTTCATTAAAACTCATATGTCACAAGCTACTTCCCCATATGAATATGCATAGCATATTTGACAGAAATCTTTCTATTCTCTCTGCTCTTTAGTTCCTGGGACTTCCGCAAATGTATTAAATAGAGCAGCTGCTTACAAAGGATCAGAAAAGAGCATTGCCTTGTGTAGTTTATTTTACTTGAAATCGATGACAGATGCAAAAGTCTATGATTAAAGAAAGGCCATGAATTTAATTTATTAAAGCTCTTAAATGTAAAAAGAAAAAAAAGCAACCCCCCCCCCCCCCAAAACAAAAACCCTTCATCCTCCCTTTGCATTTTCTCCCCATGGTTTTGAGCAAAGTAAAGCTTAGTAGTAGGAAACACCTTGCCTTAAAGGAGTTGATTTTTTTCTCTTGCATAGACTTTAGAATGGCTCATTTCTACAAGAGAAACAGAGAGATATGTTGTAAGTTCTGGAATAAGATCTGAGTATGCTCCTTAATGTTCTCCATCACTGCTGTTCTCCATGGCTGCAGGGGATGGTTTGGGTTAAGGTAGGGCTGACAATTTTGAGGGAATATTTGTCTGAATTTTCTCAGGGGTCAAAAAGTGTTCAGAGTTTAGTTAATTTATGTCCCTGAAGTTCAGGATAGCCAACCAATAGATTTAAATCAAAGAGAGAAAGTGCCAATTCTTTATTGATTTTTTTTAATGGAAGGTAAATAACGCATTAGCCTTTATTCACAAAAAGAGACAGAAAAAGCTATTTTCATATAGGAAATTTGTTTGGGTCCATTACTATATGGCTAAGTCCAAGAGGGAAGAATATTAAATTTCTGAAATAATTCTCTTTATTAATCAGTGAAATGTCAGAAAACTCTTTTTTTTCCAAGTTGAAAAAAAAATTTTTTTTCAGAAAACTCTTTTGTACTAGTTATCTATTGCTGCATAAAAATCACCCCAAAATTAGTGGTTATGGCAACAGACATTTATCATCTTAGTTTCTGAGGTTTGACAATCTGAGTGCACCTCAGCTGCACCTCTCTGCATCAGGGCCTCACCTGTGATTGCCGCCAGGAAGTTGGCCAGGGCTCCAGCCTCATTCAAAAACTCAACTGAGAGAGGTTCCCCGTGCAAGTTCACTCAGGTGGTGGTTGGCAAGATTCAGCTCTTTGCAGGTGGTTGGGCTTAGAGTGGTGGTTCCTCGCTGGTTGGCTCCCAAAGATCTCTTTGGTTCTTTACCACAAGAGCCTCTTCATAGATCAGCTGACTCCAATCAGGACTGGCAAGTGAGAGCAAAACAAAATAATCAAGATAGAAGACAGAGCCCTTTTGTAACTTAAACTTGGAAGTGGCATCTTGAAAGTCACAGGACCAGCACACACTCAGGGAGAAGAGATATCTGCACCTCTGTGTTCACTGAAGCATAATTCACAATAGCTAAGATGTGGAAACAACCTAAGTGTTCACCGATGGATAAATGGGTGAAAACAATGTGGTATATATATCCAGTGGAAAATTATTCAGCCCTAAAGCGGGAGGAAATTCTCCCATCTGTGAGGACACGGATGAACTTTGAGGGCATTATGCTAAGTGCAATGAGTTAGGCAGAAAAAGACAAATCCTGTAAGATCCCATTTATGTGTGGAATCTAAAAACAAAGACAAACTCATAGAAACAGAAAACAGATTTATCATTCCCTGGGGCTGGGGGGTGGTAGGGGAAGAAATGAGGGGAGACGCTCCCCAAAGGGTACAAACTTTTAGTTGTAAGGTGAGTAAGTTTCAGGGACCTAATGTACAGGGTGGCGACTCTACTTCTCAGTACTGTATTGTATTCTTGAAAGTTGTTATGATAGCAGATCTTAGACGTTCTCACCATGACAAAAACACAAATGTCAGTTATGTGAGGTGAGGGTTGTGTTGATTAATGGATTGTAAACATTTTGCAGTTTTTGTGTGTATTAAATCACCACATTGTATACCTTAAGTTTACATGATATATATGTCAAAAAAATAAAGCTGGGAAAAATAAGAGAAAAAGGTGATTTCTGAAGTTGGACATATAAGCATATAGCTTTCTGGGTTTTTTTTCCACAATATTTGCTCCCAGCCCCAACGACCTAGCTAGTTAATTTGGTTGATTATGTCTCATTTGGCAAAAGTGGGAGATTAAGGCTTTGCTAAGCTCATGAGATGGTTGAGGATAAAGGATTTAGAGTGTGTGCTATGTTTTTATCCTGTTTCCTTTCCTGCTGAACAATAGTACTTCCTTTGAATTGGAAAATTTCAATCAGGCAGCTGGTGTGGGGACTTTTCCTCTTTCCTAAATAATTGTGTGGATGATCTGTGTCTATTTAACGCACGGAGCTACTGCATATGTGAGGTCACAGTGAAGGACTTCATCCACCTAGTTAGCCTGGCTTTGTTCCTTGCATACAGGTTTTCGATTAGAAGCCAATTCTAATTCTTTCTTTCAGTGCTTGCCTCCCTTTGAGTGACTTAACTTTTGGTATCTTTCACGTTATCTGTAAAATGGGAATAATATTCATTTGTCAAAGTTGTCATGAAGATGAGATAAGACAGGGCTAAAGTAGTGGTGTTCAAGAGGATAGCTATTACTTTTTTCTCTTTTATTTTTATTTATGTATGAGTCCCTTATACTCAACTCAAATGCTTTTTATAGGCAGATTACTTTATAATTTATTTTATTCATGACTTTTTAAAAGGTCGTCATAAAGTGGACCATTTGAACCATTTTAAAGTGTATCATCCGGTGGTATTCAGCACATTCACAATGTTATGCAACCATCATATGCTCTGCTTCTAGAACATTTTCATTACTTCGACAGGAAATCTCATACCAATTAAGCAGTCATTCTCCATTTCCTACCCCCCCAGCCTCTGGCAACCACTAATCTACTTACTGTCTCAATGAATTTGCTTTTTATGGATATCTCATATAAATGAAAGCATATAATATGTGACCTTTCATGTCTGAATTCTTATACTTACCATAATATTTTCAAGGTTCCTCACTTTTTATTTCATGTACCATTTTACTGATGTCTGCCAGTTACAGGAAGAATTGAATGAGGAAGAATAATTCAAAATGTACAGTCTCTGAATGGAGGGTGAGGATAGTGTCATTTTTGTAGAGGATGAACCACACCAAGCACCTAAAGACAGAATAAAAGTGGGAGGGAAGTCAGCCAAGTTCATTTCTAAATTAACTTCTACTGAAACTGCTTCTCTTCTCTTAGACCTCCTCTCCTTCTCTCTGTGGTTCCCTCCCTTATACCTCCTCACTCCCCCCTCAATTCATCCCTTCTCATTGCTTCCCTTCTCTCTCCCTTCCTTCCTTCTCTCTCCTTCCTTTTATTCATCTCTCTGCACTTTTTCCTGCTTTGTTTCATCATTTGCTCTTTTCTTCTCTCTGTGCAAAGGCAGAACTAAAATAGGTTAGCACTCAAAATTTCGATTTGTGGGGATTTATCCCAAGTGAACATAGTCAAAGTAATTGACATTAGCCTTTGGGATCATATAAAAGGCCAATATAAGAGCTTGGTTTAAAAAATGGTATATTTCTTGGAAAGAATATTCTATAGCCACAAAAAATCATGCTTAATTGAATATTTAATGACAGAGTATATATTTAGAGATAAAGGACCTTTTACAAATAGTATTGCAATAGGGTCCTCAGATTTTAATGAATCAAATAAAATTAAATGTACTCTATGTGTGTCTTTATGCAGAGAAAAATCAGATGATGCACTTCAAATAAACAGTCATTATCATAGTATGGGGCAATTACCAGCAGCTTTTAGTTTTCCTGTTTGTGCTTATTATAGCTTCAGAATTTTCAATACTGCATATTCATCAACCTTTGGAATCAGATAAAAAGGATAATAAGCATTGTTGTTGAAACTATGCTAGTAGAAGAGCTCAGTCCTTGGCCATGAAGCCAGAGATGGGTCTTCATTGTAAAGGATTGATGTATCTCGAGTGAGATTATTTTTGTCCCCAGGAATATTTGGCAATGTCTGGAGACATTTTGGGCTGTCACAACTGGGAGGTATGATTGGCATTTGGGAGTAGAGGCCAGGGATGCTGCTAAACTTCCTACAACATACAGGATGTTCTCCCCTCCTCCCACATCCCTTCATCAACAAATTATCCAGCCCCAAAGTCAACTGCACCTAGGATGAGAAACCTGCTCATTGGCTAGTTTAAATATTTTAAATTAGCTCATTGGAGAATATCAATGGAAGAGGTCAAATCACTTGGGTTGTTTTTAATGGGTATAAAGAATTAATTTACTTTCAAATAACACTGCACTGACCTCATTATCTAAGGACTTTGGGTGAAATCAAGCTGTTTTTCTAACTCTTTCACTTGTTACTGGATTTTTGGGTGGGGGGGGGAGAGGCTGTGTATCTCAGAATAAGCCAAGCGATATGTTGAGGCTAGTATGTTGATACTGATTTAGACACAAAATTCCATGGATAAATGAATAGAGGTAATTGTCAGAGAGAGACAGAGTACTCCAGTCCTGAGTAATGAAGAGAATTCTGGCTGAGGGAAGAGTGCCACCTACTGAATTGTGTTTGGGTTTTCCCCAGGTTCTAATTTATGCAGGTTTATGCCTGAAAGTGTTACTTTCTGTTATTGATCTCACACATTTTCTGAAGTAGTTCCTGCCACCGTGTTAAACAATATTCAGTTATTACTGGATCAAGGTGTAATTAGAAACAGCTGTGAACAATTGCATGCCATCCAGCTCCTGAAGTAGCAAACGGAATTATACTTGAAGACCTCGGATTGATTAACAGAGATTGTATCTGGCAGTTAAAACAAATCCATCTTCCGTTTGAGTGCTGCCAGTTAGTCCCATTTTACTAAGATAACCAGAAAGATTAAAAATGCATTCAAGAGGGGCCTGGGTGGCTCAGTTGGTTAAGCGTCTGCCTTCAGCTAAGGTCATGATCTCAGGGTCCTGGGATCGAGCCCCATGTCAGGCTCCTTGCTCAGCTGAGTCTGCTTCTCTCTGCTCTCTCTCTCTCTGCCCTCCTCCCTGCTTTTGTGCTGTCTCTCTGTCTCAAAAAAATAAAAATAAAAATAAATTGCATTCAATACACCATTTCCAAATGTCACCAAGTTAAAAAAAAAAAAAGAAATTAAAGCACCTGGCATTTGCCATGACAAAACTGTCAATATTTTATCCATCCTGATCTTTTCTCTCTTTATATTTCTATTTTCTTCCTCCCTCCCTACTCCTTTCCTCTCCTCTCCTCTCCTTCTTTTTCTTTTCCTTTCTTTATCTTTACTTCTTTCTTTCTTACTTAAGTAGGCTCCACACCCAATGTGGAGTGCAATGCGGGTCTTGAATGCATGACCCTGAGATCAAGACCTGCACTGAGATCAAAAGTTGGATGCTCAACTGACTGTGCCACCCAGGCTCCCCTCTTTATATGTTTAAAGGCCCATTTAAAATGCCCTCATCTTTTGACCAAGTATTTCTTTAAGAGCTCTACAGTCCAGTGCATACATTTTGATATATCTATTTAATAACTACATTTTTAGATAACTTTTAAAGCCATTTTGAATTACCTGTTGAATTGAGTGGGTCAGATAATTACCATGGTGAATCTCTTTATTGGGATTAAATAATTTGTCTCATAAAATTATATGCTTCTGTATAATATGTTAATTCTTGCTCCTAATCAAACATTCAATTATGTAATGAGCTTGGATAAATTTGTAACCTGAATCTAAACCCATTCATACAAAATTCAAAATGGTGTGTATCACAGACAAACAGTTTCTAGCATTTTGGTTTAAAATTTTAGCAATATCTGCCAATAATAAACATGAGGATTTGTGACAATTTTCAAGTCCAGGAAAACTTACAGTGCTAATGGCTGGAAAAGTTGGATCTCTTGTGTTTTATTTATTTATAGTGACTTGTGGGTTCGAAAGCACTTTTATAATGTTGACTATTGACTTGATTTCTCTGGAATGGTGACCGCCTCTCACATAAACATGGAGGAGCCAGAGCCTTATGAGACCTTCCTTTTTCTGAGTCTTTTTGCCTCTTTCAGAAAAAGTTAAGCCTCTTTAAGAACTGAATTTTGTCCAAATGACCTGTGTGATTTATTCAGAGCTCTGTTGGCTTGTGAGACCCTGGCTTTTAATTGCTGAATAGGATTAATTAGTGAAATTCATGTCTGGCATGAGTATTTTGTGGTACCTTGTGGTAGAATGGACAATTTGCTTGAGCTATTATTTTGTGGGAAATAAATAACTCCTAAAACCTGACTGACATGGTAATTTTTCTGTGTGAATGAGGTTTCATTACTCTTCATGGTGTGCGTGTGTAGAACTGTCTAGTATTTACTTAAAGTTTACTCATGCTTATGTGTGATGGATTGAATTATATCCCCACCCAAATGAGTATGTTGAAGTCCTGCCCCCAGTACTTCAGAATATGGCCTTATTTGGATATAGGGTTGTTTTAAGTGTAATTAGTTTAAGATGAGGTTGTCTTAGACTTGGAAGAGCCTTTAATCAAATACAACTGATGTCCATATAAACAGGGGACATTTGTGTATAGACATGACATGGTGAAAATGCCTTGTGACATGGTGAAGCTATGCTGCCTCAAACCAAGGAAATTCTAAGAATTAGGAGAAAGACCTGGAACAGATCCTTCCTCAGCATGGTTCTGCAGACATCTCGACCTCAGACTTCTAGCCTCCTGAACCATGGGATAATACCCTTCAGTTGTTGAAGCCACTTAGTTCATGGTTCTTCCTTATGGCAGCTCCAGGAAACCTGTAAGTCAGACATTACGGATGTTGCTGTCTCCATTTGAGTTCCACTAACATTTATGAACATTTACTTCATGCTGGAAGCAGAACTAGAGGCCAGGGACACAAAGTGAATTAAGTGTCCTAGGAACTCAACCTTGTGGGAGAGGTGGACAGGAGAGATCCCAGTTTGATGTCTCCGTACGTTCAGAGTTGCCAACTTCAGATAGACCCATGAAGTCACCTAAGAGACTTTCTGGTTCTCTAATTGTCTTGTTCAAATTCATTCCACAATGATGATGAAAATCACCACTGTCCTCATTTCCATCCAACCAATGACTCTACTCTTGCTCTTGGGATATTTCTTAATGATGGTATTTTTAAAAGACTTTTAAAGAAAAAAAAAAAAAAACAGGAACTTTCCTAAAGGGCACTTTCCTTTTCTTGCCATCAACCTCACACAGGGTCACCTCCCTGCTTTCCAGGTAGCTCCATGCTTCTCCTCCCTTCGGTGCTTTGCTGAGACTCGCACCCTTAGTGGGGGAGGTCCTGCTTGTCACAGAAACGTGAGGGCACGTGTGCATCTGCAGGATTCCAGATGGGCTGAGAGCTATAAAGCCCTTGAAATGACTCCTATCCTGCCCTTCATGATGTAGTTATTCAGACCTTTGATTCACAGTTCTGTTATAATGAAAGTTCAAGGGTATTATGTTTAACAACTTTTAACACCAGTTGGTAAAAGTGACCTGACATTTATTTTGGTGATAAAACTAAACAGATGGAAGGTTGCCAACAGCTACTTAAGAGCAAAGTGTCCTTGAGAAATATATCCTTCTTTGTGTGACCACTTCAGTTTCCGGGTGGAGCCCTTCCTAGCTTCTCTGCTGTAATTTGTGTGAGCGCTGTAGCTGGTAGGTTGCCATGGTTACTTGAGCCCAGTGGGCAGAGGACAGATTTTTATTGTAATTAATGTGAACACCACAGCCCAGCTGTGGGTGCTACTCTTTGAGGAGCCACCTTCCCTATTAAGCTTGTGCAGTCACCACACAGGGTGAAATGAGAAAGGGAAACATGGCCTTTTCTTCTGTTCCTTCTGCTCAGACTCACAGGGCAGAGACCATGACTCATTTGGGGTTGATAAAGACAAATCAGATTGTTGTTAGAATTATGCTTCTTCTTGGTACTGTTTGCATGAGCTACCCTTCCAAAGTAGGGATGAATAAATACTTTCTGAATAGCTGGTTCGACTTAATATACTTATGTAGAACCCAATACCTTATCCAGCTGAGGAGTATTGCCAGACAATGAATTGAAAATTAAAATACCTCCTACCATAGTACATTTAGATTTTGGTATATAGAAGTGTCTGAAATTGCCAATATGGAATTTTCAGTAAGTTAAGTTCCTTTGGAGCCATCATAGCTTGGTGTCAGGGAGATTTGGGATCAGGAGGATTTGAGATCATGGGGATTTGGGGTCAAGTCCCATCTCTATTTTGCATGCCCAGGTAAATCAGATATCTTTTCTAAGCCTCATTTTTTTCATCTTTTAAAAATATGTTGTAAATATTTAGAGGGTATTTGTGAGCATTAGAGATAATGAATGTAAGTGACCTGGGAAATAGTAGATACTCAAAGCATGGTGGTAATTATTATTATTAGTAGTAGTAGTTAATTTCAGTTTAGAAATAAATTGTAATGAAGAGAAGTTCACAGTTCTGAATGCAGTGTTGGTGTACCATTCATTAAGTAGCTTGGGCTATCCAAGTATTGTCATCATGAAGTCACCTCACTCTATTCAAATAAAAGGATTCTTTGGCTTTGAACAGGTTTTTTCCCCCTGTTTCAAAGATTCTCCTTTTAGCAATAGAAGTAATAAATAAGTCTTTTCGCACATTTCAACTTGAAATACTTGGAATTTTGTTACATCAATATCAGAGAGCCTTTCCCTAATTGCTGAAATGGAATGACTAGTTAGGAGGAGAAAATACAGCACTGCTATTTGGACCAAGGTTTTAAAATATTCTTCTAAATGAGTTTTTAGAGGGAATTTAAAGGGAATGAATTTTCCTAAGCTGAATTATTCTTTGAATAAGTGCCCTGGGTTGAGCTCACAGATGTTAAGTGTCTTTACTGTCTCCTTGGAAAAACCTTTAGCTGTTGAGAATATGTGAAGTTTGGGGGACTCTGGTGTTAATATTTTAATCCATTTACCTTTTGTGGGAACTTGCTTAGTGGTTTACCGCCTAACAAAATGTGTAACATGGATGCCTAGGGAATGTGAGACACAGACAGAGCCACTGACATTTCTTAGTCTGTAGGAAGGCCATGTAACCTCATCAACAGTATCAGTACATCTGTAGGAAGCTGAATCCTTGGAGGAAGATGAGCCCCAGGAAGGCTAGACAAGGAGGAGCAAAATAGCAGGAACATGGCAGTGCTTTCCCAGGCTGTTCAGAGACAGAGATTGATACAAAGAAACAGAAAGACAGACAGGGAGAGAACACTGTTCTGGCCTATAAGAGTTTTCCAGTCACATAGTGAATTGTGTTAGTTCATTGTACCTTTTTATGACCTAGAATAGTGGTTCTCAAAGTTGAGGGGTGTGATTTCGTCCTCTGGGGGACATTTTGCAATGTCTGCACACATTTTTGATTTTCACTACTGGAGAGATGTTAATGGCATCTAGCGGGTAGAGGCCAGAGATGTTTTTGCTAATCGTCCTCCAGTTCACAGAACAACTCTGCAACAAAGAACTGTGTAGGCTGAAAGTCAGTAGTGCCTAGGTTGAGAAGCCCTGGTCACCTGGTCTAGAAGACACACCTTCAGACTGGCCTATGTCCTTTTCTCTTACCCCCTGCTCAGAATGTTACCTTCTGATGGCTTATTTTTCATTTTAGACACCTTGGGTTGTCTTAGTTAGCTTGGACTGCTGCAACAAAATACCATTCTTTGGTGGCTGGATAACAGTAGAAATTTATTTCTTATAATTCTGGAGGCTGAGAAATCCAAGATCAAGGTGCTGGCCAATTTGGTGTCTGATGAGAGCTCTTTCTGGTTGTAGCTGGCGGTCTTCCTGCTGTGATCTCACTTGGTGGAAAGAACGAGCTAGCTCTCTGGCCTCTTCATATAGGGGCACTAATCCCATTCATTAGGGCTCCTGGTTCATGATCTAATTACTCCTCAATAGCCTCAGCTCCATATACCATGATGTTGAGGGTTTCAGTATAGAATCTTGCAGGACACAAAACAGGGTTGTCTTAGTTGGCAAATAGTAAGTTCTAGCCTCCAGCAGAGATAAACTGAAAATCTTGCTTCTTTTTAAGTCTCTTAAAATCCAAGTCAGTTCTGAGTCTCATTAGTTTGAATCCATGGAAAAAAAATGGAGCAGGTAAATAGATACAATTTCTGTGTTCATTATGTAAAAGAGAAAACAGAGAGGTTTTGTCTCACCAAGGAAAAAGTCACCAGATCTTTTCTCTATCTCTTCTGGACCCGTGCCTAGATCACATCTCCCAGTCCCCCTGACAGGTAGGTATCCCCTATAACTGAGCTCTGACCACTGAAATGTAGGCAGATATAACATATTCCTTGTCCAAACCTGGCCCATTAAATGTGTAGATGATCTTTGATTCTCCTTCTCCTCCTACCACTCACATGGATAAGATTCCAAGTTTCAAGGGGAGAGGGGAGCCGCAGCTGAGACCCTTGGTTCTCGACCAGTTGCATTGAAGAAGCTTAGCCTTAGATTGTTGCATAAGCAGAAATAAGCCTTTATTTTGTTAAGTTACTAAGATGGTGGTTATTAAAGAAATTATTAGCCCACTCCAAGAAAAAAATGAAATAGACAAGTGCAAACATGAGGGGGACACTTGACCTGTGGCCATCCATCTGGGACTATGTGGAAAAATTCACCTCCACCAAATAGGCAAAGGTACAGAATTAATGATGCTTCTGAATATGCTGGTGTTTACATTTACACATGCTCTCTTATGAATCACATTTTAAAATCAAAGTATTCATCAAAGTTCCTTTATTGGTATTTTGCATAATAAGCAAAAGCTTATTTATGTCTCAGGCAGCATTTTAGTAATTTCAGGTTCTTAAACCCTGCATGAAGATTCATAAGTTCACATATTATCCCCTCAATGCTAAGTGTTGCATGTGAGTCTGGGATTTAGCTGAGAAATGTGGAATATGAGGTTTTTTTGCCAGACCATTCCCAGTTGGTTGTGCATCTCAGGAGCCAAAGCTTATTACTTTCCAAGTTGTAATTTAAACTTGTTAAATTGCCTCCAGACCCATCTTTTTCATGTAGCACAATGGGAAAAAAATCAGTGCTTTGGCTCCAAATGTATTTCTCTTTTATTTTTCTCTCTCCAAAATCCTACCTCCTTTGGGACTGCATCATCATTATTTCATAGAAACTTTGGGCAGGAACGACATCTTTTTATGAAAATTTTTTGTTTTTCTGTGTTTTTTTTTTTTTTTTTTGAAAGACACTTGTCATTGCATCCGGCAGGTATGCGGCTCTTTTTGAGATTCTTTCAAACTTATGATGTAGTCACTTTTTAAGATCTTTGTGGGATGGCTTTACGGAGAAATTAAGCTTTGGAACTATGTAGAAAATTGACCTGGTAAACACAGTCGAGATGGATTATGCTCTATTGCTCCCTTAATCGCTCCCAAAGAATGTATAGTCCATAACCATTTCAGAACCTTGCAGGGGCTTTGTTGCTCAGAAAAGGAAGGTTCAAATTTTGTTCAGTATGCTCAATATACTTCGGCAGAGAAAGCCTTTAGTGGTATACCAGCTGCTTGCATGGAGACCAGCCTCCCACAGACCACAATGCACATGGGGAAATGTGCACGGAGTATACGTACCAAATATAGTCAACACTTGATGTCCCATATTTAAATATTTAAAGAATGGGGTGGTGTTCAGCAAAATTATCTTATTAAAATTATTTCATTTGCATGGATTAGACTCTTAAGTGCATGTTTGTAGGGCTTGGGAGGGAAGGAAAAGGAGGGCCACTTATACACTTCAGTTTAGTAGAGCCTTTATTCTAAGCAGCTTTTTCTTGTTTTTTGTTTGTTTTGTTTTGTTTGTTTGTTTGTTTTTTATCTTGCTTTGTTTCGGTTTGGTTATTTCCCCTCATGTTGCAAGAGGCAGGTTCTGCAGCATGGTCAGATCTAGTGTGATGTGGGTTGCCAGTTGCCTGGATAATTAATAGAGAATTTTCAAATGTGTTGAGGAAGAATTGAACCAAAAATGAAAGCAGCAATTTTTTTTTTTTTTGCTCCTTTTATTAGACAGGGTGGAATGTTATGCTGCAGTAATACATATTCCCTATGTCATTAAGCGAAAACAATGCAGTAAGGCAGGTGTGTTTCTTATACTGCATGCCCACTGGTGGGGGCTCTGATTCATGTCATCTGTACTCTGAGAGCCAGGGTGCTGGAGGTGCCTCATATGGATTCTACAGGTCACAGAAACAGGGAACAGAGCATAGAGAACCACACATGGGCTCTACAGTGCTCTACAGAAAAGAGACACATATCACTATTGCTTAATTTTATTGACAAGAGCAAGTCTTGGAGATAAAGCTAACTTTGGAAACACAGGGAAGTGATTGTCTGAATACCAGAAATAGGAACCGGGTATCAGTAAGCAGTAGAGATACTGACTTCACTGTCCTACGCCAACAGACATACACACTCTCACACATGGACATTTAACCCTAAGCCCAATCATAAAATTGTCTCTGAAAGGGGAAATAAAGACTCATTATGGGAAATTTTAGAAATATAGCTCAGAGTAGAAGAGGCCCAAAGAGTTAGATCTTCTCCTGGGGGCAGGAATTTCTAGCCGAGAGGTACTGGAAAGGCATTTTGTTTTAGGGGCCACTCCTTCACTCTATACTCAGTCAGGAACTAGCACGATGTAATCTCTGAATTGAGAGTATTTAGTTTTGCCATTTCATTAAAAAAATTGAGCTCACACTAAATTTTGGTTTTTCTTTTAACTTTCATTTTTTTTTTCTAAACAGGAGGTAAAATATCAGAATTATGGCCATAGATGTGAGACATACTCACTGAATCGCATTTTCAAGGTCTGAATAGATGAATAGACGAAAGGCAAATATGAAGCATGAGAAAAATGCTTTAATTTTTATAAGATTTGTTTTTCTTTTGACTAATCTCTACACTCAAAGTGGGCCTTGAACCCATGACCTGAGATCAAGGGTCAGATGCTCCACCGACCGAACCAGCTAGGCACTCTAAGAAAAAATACTTTAAATATGTGATTATAGAGAATTAAAGGTGGTACTATCAGAATTTACTGCCATAGATATAAACTCAGTTCCTTTTTTTTGTAGCTATTTACAGCATTAAGATAATCTCATATCATTTTTTTCTTTTCCTCCTTTTCTTACAATTATTTTTTAAAAATTTTCTTTCTTCAAAATAAGTAAGATGCCAGCTGCTGGGAGAAGTCAAAAGAAGACCACAGCAATAAACCTGAGCCATCCTCACTTGTGGAAAGCCAGGACAGAAGAATACATTATGATAAGGCTAATATCCATCTAATGTAGCCACCAGCAAAACCCAAACTCCAGACTTTTGAAACTCCTCATTAGCTCAAGAAGAAAATAATAAAATTCACTCAGCATGGTTATTGAAGAGAAGACATTTCATTTTACTTTGTTTATGCCCCAGGTTTTAATTTATCAAACCACATATGTAGAAAATCTCCCATGCTACCATCAAGTCTTGCTGTGTTTTCTTTAACATGTAGCAGAGCCCGACAGAAATCTGACCTACCGAGGCAGCTTTCCTAAGGGAAGTTCGTTACCTGGCACTGGTCAACTCTGTCCACTTATCTTGAAGAAAATATTTGCAAATCATATAGCTGATAAAAGAGTCACATCCAGAATGTATAAAGAAATCTAACAACTCAGTAGTAGAATAGACAAATACCCAATCTTAAAAACGGGCAAATAATTTAAGAAGACATTTCTCCCAAGAAAATAGGCAAGTGGCCAATAGGTACATGAAAAGATGCTCAAAGTCTTTCAACACAAGGGAGATGCAAATCAAAACTAACATAAAATACTACTTCACACCCACTAGGATGGCTAGAATAAAAAAGATAGATAATAACAGATGTTGGTGAGGATTGAGGAAGGTGAGAACCTCATATTCTGCTGATGGGAATGTCAAATGGGACAGCCACTTTGGAAAATACTCTGGCAGATTCTTAAAAATTGAAGTTAGAGTTATATAACCCAGAAATTCTGCTTCTAGGAGTATATACCCAAGAGAAAATATCCCCAAATAAGTGAAAACATATGTCCCACAAAAACTTGCACACAAATATTGAGTAGCATTACTCATGACAGCAAAAAATTCAAACAACCCAAATATCCAACTGATAAATAGATAAATAAAATGTAATACATCCATAAAATGGAAAATTATTTGGCAATACAAAGAAATGAAACAATGATACCTGATAGCTACAGCATAGATGAACCTTGAAAACATGATGCTAAGTGAAAGAAGCCATTTACAAAAGACCATGTCTGCCATGATTCTACTTACATGAAATGTACTGAATGGTCCAGTGCATAGAGACAGATAGTAGATTAGTGTTTGCCTGGGACTGGGCAGGGTGGGTGGGTAGTGGGGAGTGACTGCTAATAGGTACAGGCTTTCTTTATGGAGTGATGAAAATGTTCTAAAATTAGATAGTGGTGATGGTTGTAAAGTTCTGTGAATATACTACTAAAAAACCCCACTGAATTATATACTTTAAGTAAATTAATTATATGTTATGTGAATTATACCTTAAAAAGGCCCTTTCTCCCTCTTCTTCCCCTTCTTTTTCTTCTCCTCCCTCTCCCTTTCCTCCTCCACTCCTCCTTCCCCCTTTCCTATTTCTTTCTTCCTTCCTTCCTTCCTTCCTTCCTTCCTTCCTTCCTTCCTTCCTTCCTTCCTTCCTTCCTTCCTTCCTTCTTCTTTTCTTTCTTTTTTAAGTAAGGTGCATTTTATCCAGCTCCAATACTGAAATGTAAACCTGTTTATTGAGTTTTCTGGCTCAGTAGTTTATAATGCTATACAGCAGTTTCCAATTTCTGGTTCCAAGTCACCTAAGGAACTAGTAATAGCTCTTCACTGTTGCAATGATCCCCTTCTCAACCCCTCCCCCAATTCCATCCCTCACCATCTATACTGAGATGTCTCATTTCCTGCTTCAGAACAGAACTTCAGAACTGATTTCCATTCATTGTTATGGTAGACTCGCTCGCCTTCAGTGTGCTCTACAAATGCTGGCTGCCAGCATGGCCAGTGAATGTGCCAGTTCTGTGATGCTGGAGATATCTAGAGCTTTGTCTCATCTCAGCACCCTTGGTCTGAGTCTTGGTTTACTGTAGGGTCACACACACTTCCATAATCAATCAGAACGCCCAGGTATGGTGGCCTTGGGGAAACAAGTCGCAAAACCCTTTTCGAGAGGGGAGGGAGTTCCTATGGGATTCTAGTGGAAAACCATTCAGTCATCACTGTGTGTTGTTGTACCCTCTGTGTGGTGCCACTGGACTTACTGTTAGCCAAGCCATGTGTGGATACGACTGTTAAAGCCATTCAGCCCAATACTGTATGGACTACACTTATTTAAATATTTTAGGCACATAGTAAATTTTTTGCATTAATTAAAAATTGTGTAGAAACCATCTCTCTATTTTATGCAAAGGAAGGCTGAATTGTTGTAAATTATGTAAATTTTTCCATTAACTTTTCAGCTACCAAAACTCTTCATTATCTCAATGAGGATTTACTGTAAACTATAAGGAAAGTAAATACTGATTCTCCTAGAGATGTTTATGAAAACTGCATTTTATTAGAAATAACAGTCCAGCTGTTTGTACAGTTCATTGTCTACCTTCATATAGGTATCTGTTCGGTTGGGATCTTTTTTAGACTCCTACCCTGATCAATCTGTCACAAACCTTATTACTCCCTATCTCTTTGCCCTTCATTGTTTTTTTATCTACAGCCATGTTTTGTGTCATATTTATATCTTTGTTGTTTATTTCCTATGTAGAATGTAATCCTCATTAGGCGGGACTCTGTTAATCTTGTTTCCTCTTCTGTCCTAGCACCTAGATCAGTGTCTGGATTCTTGTGGGTACTCAATAAATATTTATTGAATAAGTAAATAAATACACCTCCCCCTCCTCCTCTCTCCAAAATACAGTTTGAGAGAAGAGAGAAGAGAGCCCCACAGAACATATAGCAAGTATGTAAGCTCATTCTCTGTTGTAACTACTCATTACCTAGCTTCCAGACACCTAGGACCACACAGAAAAAGGAGAGAGAATGTCAAAGTCTGGGAAGGTCTTCTCATTCAATTCTCATCAGTTTATTAACTTACTCATCAGACATTCTTCAATGCCAGGCTCTGTTTTAGTCACTGAAGATACAGGGGTAAAGAAAATAAGAGCTCTTGTAGTCTCATGGAATTTCCAATCTATTGAGAGAGGCAGACAGGCAGTGCCTCATTAACTGCTCAGTATCTATGATAGGAGTGAGGGGAAATGCTTCAAAGAAAA
>PITA01000825.1:159493-233665 GCA_004023965.1 Spilogale gracilis | reverse complement strand
ATTCCGTGTGTCTTCTAAATCACTGATACGATCTTCAGCTTCACTTACTCTGGCTGTTAGCATATTTAAGTTAGATTGCATCTCATCTAAAGCCTTTCTAACCTCAGCTTTCACTTCTGTTACTATGGCTTCCACTTTGAGACTAATGTTCTTTTCTCAATTGACTATTGCTTGGACTATTGCTGCCCTGAATTCCATATCTGTCATATTGTTTATGTTCATTTCCAGTAGTTCTGTGACCAAGGTTGCAGTCTCAGGGTTCTTCTTCTGTTGGGTGTTCCTTCTCCGAGTCATTGTGGCGAGGAGTAGTTGAGGGGGTGTATGGCTAGATATCTCAACCACTATCTGGTTGGATTGGTCGTTGGAAGGTTTTGGAGCAACCAGAGTTCACCACCGAAAAGGGAGGAGAAAGAAAAAAGAAAACGGAAGAGAGGAAGCAAGAAAAGACACCCCTGCCAGAGCAGGGCCCGGTGATAGGATTTATATGGTACAAAGCTGTTACAGAGTAAAGAAAAGGGTTATCAAGAGTAAATGAAGAGATCAAAAAGTGAAGCCCAACTTATATGACCCCCAAGACCAGTATTTATATAATATAGAAGCAGAGACAATTACACAGACACACTGACAAAGTAGGGTGGGAAGGTGAGGGCAGACACTCCTTGTGGGCAAGGTATGCGTTTCAGATGCTCTTGAGTTTGTCTTGTTATTGTTGGAGGAGCCCACTTTCAAAAGATATAGGGGGATTAGAAATGGTTGTATATAGGGGTAGTGTTGAATAGGGATGTGTGATTGACTTGAAGCTTGTATCTACATTACACGTAAAAGAGAGAATAAAGGAAAGAGGAGAGAAGAAAGGGAAAAACAGAGAGAGCGAACAGGGAAACAAGAGGCAACAACAAAAGCAGAAAATACTGGGGTGCGTTTGAAAAAATTTCAGGGTAAAAAAGAGAAAAAAAATAGAATAAAAAAATAAAAAAATAAGAAATGTTATGGGTGTTGTATTGGGTATCACGTTGTGATAGGAAGGGGGCTAAAAATTGAAAGAAGAAAAGCCGTGAGAATGTATTTTTAAGCTTAAAGTGGAAGCTTTAAAAGTAAAAATGTAAAGTTTAAAAAAGTAAATGAGGTGGAAAACTGTATCAATGAGTTGTAGGGCTTTTGGTACTTGTAGTCAGTGCCAGGAGTTTAATAAATTCCCTTTCCCCCGATTTGGGGTTTTGCATTGGAATATTGTCCTCCTGAACTTCTGGCTTGCTTTCTGGGGGCGGGGTGTGCCGTTCCCTTTCAGTCCTTCTACCTAGGCTGAGTCTCTCGGCCCCCTTGCTAGAGTCTGGTCTCAATGGTAACCAGGTTATCAGGTTACAATTCTCTGGTAGAGGAGCGTTGTTCTTTTACATCTTTTCCAGCTGTTGAGGAAGTCAGGTCGGAGCAAGATGTCTGCGCCCAGACCTCTCTCCCAGAGAGAGCCTCTATACATGGAGGGGCTCTTTCCAGCCTTCCGGTTGGCAGTCAGTCACGGCCGGGCTGGTGCAGAGGTTGTATTGATTTCTGCCCCTGCCCCCGCTTGTCGTTTCACTCCCGCACCTCAAAGCCACAACCCCTTTTGGATCGCACGACTTTGTCTGCGCCCTAGGACCCGAGGCCTCTCCGGTCCCACGCAAGTCTGTAAAAATGCCTTCGCTGGGGGGGTCTGCGGGCAGCCCACGGTGTGGAGAAACGGGAGAGAAAGGCAGCGGCGTAAAAATAGAATCCACTCCCGCTGCTTTCGAGGCATCTGCGGTGGCGGGGGCCCGGCGGCGGCGGCGGCAGTGCGGTGTGGCACAGGGGCCCCGCGGCCCGGCAGCGGGGCGGCCCAGCGGCGGGAAAAAATTTTACAAACAGTGTGGAGATTCCTTAAAAAATTAAAGATAGAGCTACCCTATGACTCTGCAATTGCACTACTGGGCATTTACCCCAAAGATACGGATGTAGTGAAAAGAAGGGACATATGCATCCCAATGTTCATCACATCAATGGCCACAATCACCAAACTGTGGAAAGAGCCAAGGTGTCCATCAACAGATGAATGGATAAAGAAGATGTGGTACATATATAAAATGGAGTACTATGCCTCCATCAGAAAGGACGAATATCCAACTTTTGTAGCAACATGGACTGGACTGGAAGAGATTATGTGAGTGAAATAAGCCAAGAAGAGAAAGTAAAGTATCGCATGGTTTCACTTACTTGTGGTGCATGAGGGATACACTGGAAGACAGTGGGAGAAGGAAAGTGAATGGGAACTAGGGTAATCTAGGGAGGGAAACGAAACAACAGAGACTTTGGACACAGAAACAAACTGAGGGACTTGGAGGGAGGGGGGGTGGAGGGATGGGAGAGCCTGGTGGTGGGTACTGGGGACACCTAAAGCGTGGGGCACTGGGTGTGGGGAATGGGGAATGAATCTTGGAACATTGGGAAAAAAAAATTTAGTAACAATAAAAAAAAAATAGATTAAAGAAAAAAAAAGTGTCCTTGCCTTGTCCCGGGCTCCACTGTGTTCCCGTTTCTGTCTAGCCTTTATTCAGACCGTAATCTGCTGTTATTCCTCACTCACAGAGCACTTTCGTTTTGGGGTATTTGTTTTCAATGGTTCAGCTCTGTGGGCTTCCTCCCCCACTCCCCTATCTCTGGGGGCAAGCCTCTAGACCCTCTTATTTGTTTTTACCTTTTTGCTGATGTTCCTTGTCTCTTGTGGCGGTCCAGAAGTGGGAAATATCACATTTCAGGCTGATTTCATGGGTGTTCACGGTGGTCTTGTAGTGTTTTTTTTTTTTTGCTAGAATTCAGCTCTCTTCAGGGAACTCCCCGAAATGTGGTCACCTGGTCTTCCGCCATCTTGACTCCCCCCTGAATAGTATTCTTATTTGAATCTGAATATTGGCAAAAATTTAAAACAGAACGGAATTCCTATTATTCACATATTCTTTTTTAATATTGCTAGTTTTATTCCCTAAGGCAGTTTACACCTGTGGTGCTTAGAGTGGTAGGGACCTTAGATGGTGGGGGTTTGATGACTGCAGTGGCTATTTTTATTGCTTGCTATGTTCTCAAAACTGACTTTAAAGGAATAATTTTTTAATCACCTTCTTAAAAAAGACCTTGGTGGCTGAGTCTTTTGTGTGTTAGGTGGAATACGAATTGTTTCTGATTTTTTTTTCACAATTGTGTTTTAATGGTTCCCTGGATGGTGAGAGAAAAACTTTAAATCCTGATAGATAAGGGAAGCCATTTTAGGTTTCTAAGTCAATCTATTGATAAACTTTGTTCAAACCAAAGGCCTGATTTATGGCCCGCCATGTGTGCATGCATGGTACATGTGTTTTGTGAATGAGTAGCCTGAAGGAAAACCATCTTGTCCTTGAGATACTGATCAATTCTCCTACTCCTTGCATTCCTTTATTATAAAACTTGGACTACCCTAGACCCAGCAATTGCACTGGGTATTTTCCCTAAAGATAAAAATGTAGTGATCCAAAGGGGCCCATGCACCTGAATGTTTATAGCAGCCAAGTCCAAGATAGCTGAACTATAGAAGGAGCCAAGATGTCCATCAACAGATGAATGGATAAAGGAAATGTGGTATATATACAGAATGGAATACTATGCAGCCATCAAAAATAAAATCCTGCCGTTTGCAACAACTTGGATGGAAGTAGAGGGTATTATGTTAAGCAAAATAAGTCAATCAGAGAAAGACAATTATCCTATGATCTCTCTGATCTGGGGCATTTGAGAGGCAGGTCAGAGGGTTCATGGGGAGAAGGGAGGGAAATAATGAAACAAAATGAAACAAAACAAAATGGGACCAGGGAAGGAGACAAACCATAAGAGACTTTTAATCTCAGGAAACAAACTGAGGGTTGCTGGGGGGTGGGAAGGGATAGGTTGGCTGGGTTATGGACATTAGAGAGGGTATGTGCTATGGTGAGGGCTGTGAATTGTGTAAGACTGATGTTTCAGGGGTACAGGTCTGTGAATAAATACATTATATGTTAAAATAAAACAAAAAAAACCCCTCATGATTCCTGCCTATCTGCTTCTCTGTAATATTGTGAGATTTTGCAAGATAGAAAACATGTGTAACCCTGTAAAAACTGTTCATTCTCTATAACACCCTTTTCCTTGTGAAGTGTGTTTTTAGGGCTGTCTTAACTTGGGCTCAAATTAAACTTTCTTCCTTTTAGAGATTCTAAAAGGTGCATTCAATTTTCATTGACATGGGTGAATATGCACTAGGTTATGGCTGAATGTACTATATTAATAGGCCTGAGGATTTGATGAGGAGGACTTGTTATTCCTGGTTTTTTATTAATATTATAAATAAAGCTTTGTCATGCTTTAGGGCCTGGCTCTAGTGATGTGGTGATTACAGAGTTAAAGACCTGCATTAGAGCAGAGGAGGGTTCTACCACAGACAGCCTTCCAGAGGTGGGAGGGATGAATGACGTCATCATTCTTGCCTGGTTGTTGGTTTATAACCCTTTTGGGAACATCACAGATATAATCTGAAACTGCCCTTCCCTATGCAGAGAGCAGGAAGAGACCCAAGAAGTAGACCAGTTTCTCCAGGTTGGTCGGTGGCTGTTTTAATAAGCAAAGGAAACTTATATCTGAGGCTTGTCCTGAGCAGCAGGATGAAGGGATCCCTGCACGCTCATGCCTCATCTTAGAAGTTTATAAAGAGGTGCCAGCTGGGTTCAGTCCTGTATACTGTGCAAGTGTTTTCAATGCCACACCACCATCTCAAGGCTCTGTCGTTGGAGCAGTATCTGGGAATGGGAAAAAGAAGTGGAACCAAGCCTTCCTAGGACGAGGGAATGGGGAGCTGCTGAATGCCTAGGTCCAGCTCACAGGGCCGTTTGCCATCACATCATTTCAGTGACTTCCCCCAACACTGGTCTTAGCTCACATTCTCCACAGACCCCTAAGGGACATCCCAGAGGACCCAAGTGGTACTGAAGTCTCTGTTACCTTCTTGAATCCACAGATGCTAGAATAAAGTCCAGTTGGTCAGTTAATAACCGTGTTCTTCATTGCTTTTATCCTGACTCTTCCACTTACCCCTCCAACCTCCTCTCCCTACATAGTCCCACTTTGCTGTGATCATTACTATCTTTGTCCAGTTAACTTACCCCTAAGGATTATTCAAATCTTCACATAAACTCTAAATTGTTTTCTTCTAGTTCTTCCGTTCTCTGCTGTCTATGAGATTCTGGGACTCAGTAGTCATCTTTCCAAAGTTCTAAGTCCCCGTTCTGGCTGACCCATGTATAATTCAGATCCAACATCAATTTTAGAGCTGTTTGTATTTTATCATTGTATTTATTTCTTTTTCTTTTTTTCTTCCACTCATGGGGAATTTATTTTTATTGTGTTATGTTAGTCATCATAAAATTGTCCAACATCAATTTTAGAGCTGTTTGTATTTTAGAGAAACTTCAGAGATCTAGAAATTTGCAAGAAACTATATTTTAACATTTGACATTTTCCTATATATTCTTAGTTTTATGAATGCCAAAATTAATAAAGATCTTTATTCACCTTTTACATAGTATTACTGTTCAGTATTAAAATCTTACCTGTTTTAACATTTCAAGGCACTATTATTCATTTATACAGTAATTGCTTGTTAAGTTTCATCCATAAAATCATTGATTTACTGGGCTAACCATTCATTATTGACATCTCAAACTTTTCTGGTATAGCATTTATTTTTCCACAATAAGTGTTTTTAGCAATTCCTTTAAGAAAGGCTTATTGTGGTGAACTTTATATTTTGGTTTATCTAAAAATAGCATTTATAACTTGAGTGAGATTTTTTTGCTCTAGACATAATTCCAGTTGACAGCTATTTATTCTCAGAACTTTGAACATGTTACTCTGTAATCTGGTTTCATTCTTGCCACAGAGACGTCTTCAGTTCACAATTATTGCTCTTTTTTTAGGTGATTTTTTTTTCTTTCTCTAGCTATTTTTTTCTTTACTGTTCTGTAGTTTATAAAATGTGGATGTGTCATTGATTTTTCTCAAAAATAGTCCTTCCTGAATCAGAAAATCCATGGTTTTTCAATCGTGAGATTCTTAACCATTATCTATCTTGGTGAATAGTCATGTGCAGTTGAAAAAATAATCTGTTAAGTGTGCAATGTTCTGTGACGTTCACTAGGTCAGGTTGATTGATAGTGTTTGACTCCTCTGAATTACTGATTTTTCCATCTACTTTGTTGACTGATCATTGAGAGAGAAGTGTTCATCTTCAACTATAATTGTAGATGTATCTATTTCTTCTTTTAGTTGTGTCAGTTTTTGGTATCTATATATTGAAATTCTGTTATTGGGTGCATACAGATTTAGGATTTTTATGTCTTTTTCATAAACTGATTCTTTTTATCATTATGAAAAACCCTGCTTTTTATTTGGCAATATGCCTTTACCCATAGTTTAATAACTCTCTCATACAGACATCCCAGTTTTCTCATTATTAGCATTTGCATCCTCTTCTTCCAACCATTACTTTTAACCTATCTTGCAACTTTATATTTAAGGAGCATGTTATTATTTATTTATTTTCAGGTAGCTGACATTTCTGGTAGTATGAGGTTGGGACTTGATATTGGTTGGGACAACCTATGCACTGTTTAGAGTGTGACCAGTTCACTACCTTGATATAATATCCTTATTTTGGACATTTTGGAACTTGGCTTGGAGACAAACAGGCACTTGGTCAGGATCATATACCAAGCTGTTACAAATATGAGCATAGAATTCCGGTACCTGATGCTCTACTCAGTTATTGTCTTGTTGCCACACTCACTTTGTCTCATCATTTGCAATGAAATTGAGAGGATTCCTCAGATATATTGCTTTTGGTGTGATTTCCAAAGAACCGTTTCAAGTAAAGGTCAGTACGATGAGTGCCATTGTTCTGGAGTAGTTGAAAGCTTCTAGTTTTGTCTGCTTCAGTGACTTGCTCATAATATGCAGTCCTTAGTGCCAAGTGACTTCGTGTAAACCTTCAAACATTTTAGACAACTCTAAAAACCTTTGTAGTGTGCAACTGGGCAGTTCAAAAGCCAAGTGTTCTTTTAAAAGGGTGAGAGAAGTCTACCCTTGTGCACACTTGCTCTTTGACCTCTTTTGATGTCCCCCTTTTGAGAATATAGATCTTTTTAGCATTCCACCCTCTCCATACTGATAAGGATACAGAAACTTCCCTTGACAACTCCATGCTTTATCACATCCATTTAAAACTACAAAAACACTTTAAAAATTCTTCCTGAACACGTGGGGTCTGCTATTTGGTTTCGTTAGGAAAAAAAAAAAAGTGATAATTATGGAAATAACATTTTTTCCCTTTGGAAGTTGGAATCGTAGATATTCAGGAATCAAGGGAGCTTATTTTGTATTTTACTTAAATCTGCATGACTACACTGAGCTATAAATGAATATCATCAATTATGCATACACATGGGTTTCAGTTGATAGACTGTGAAGTCTTGGAACGAGCTCAATCATGGAAGGGGAAACACCTGATTTCTACTTTCATCTAACCAACCACTTGACCTTGGGCAAGTCATTGAACCTCTCTGGGTCTTAGTACGTACATCTGTTAAATGTTTGGGATTTCCAATATCTGAGATTTCCTTCTTTAGTGTGGTTTTAGTGCCATTTAAATAAAGCCCAACATTTCTTTTTCTTCTGCGTAATAATTCTGTAGTATATGTGTATATATCTGCAAATTTTGCTCCATGCTGAGATTATGAATTTTGCAGAATCTCCTCTGTGATTTTTTTCCTTTGTGCTTAGCAAGATTTCTCCCCTTAATTCAATGAACTCTTTTCATGACTTTACTCTCTTAACTACCTTTACTTTGGGAATGTGTGAGTGTGTGATATCACATATAGATTAGTCTGCATGATGTTCAGAAAACATACTGGGTTTTGGGGTTTCTTAGGGGGGTGGTGGGATTGGTGTATCATTGACCTTTCCCAGTGAAGCTGGCAGTGTTAGCCAATTTTCTGAGCATTGCCTGAGGGTTCAGTGCCATTAGGTAAAGTCTGATGATGGGGCATTGCCTACCTGAAATGGGATTTGCTAAAGGAAAAACTATTTCATGTACTTCAAAACAATGGCCTTACTAACCATTTTGAAGGTCAATCATGGTGGGCTTTGAAGTGAATTTTGGTTTGAAAGTTGATTCTGCCACAAATTTGCTTTAGATCAAGGAATTGAGACTTGGTAAATTTGCTGAGCCATGCCTTTTTATATGCAAATGAAATAATCTAATTTTGCATCTAAGGTTAAATGACTTAGAGTATGGTAAAGCATATCTTATGTCTGATATATAACCAGTGCTCCATTCATTTCCTTTTACACCTTAAAAAAAAAATCACCCATGACTCTGATCAATTATTATGATCAACAAAGCCTTCTTTTTCTTTTTACATGACTTATTGCTTCAGAATGATCTGGTTCCTTCTTCCCAAGTGATATCATAGCATTCTTAAGTATAAGAAAGCGAAATCATCTTGGAATGTAACAATTAAAGAGAATTTGTAGGAAGCATTGGGGATAGCAAGCATCTCAACTGTACTAAATATGAATCACTATCACAGGAACTAGAATAATCAGGTTAAATCTTTATGTTGTCTTCTTGACCAACCACTCTGCCATATTCACTTTTTGAGACTGCTCTGTTCTGCTCTTTGCAGTTCTTAGACACAATTACTCTTATCTCCTTGACACACATTCTCCTCTTGACTCCTCTTGACACAATTTCCTGGTTTTCTCACACCTTGCTGATGTCTGCATCCCTTCCCTCTACTTTCTCTCGTTCCTCTTCTTCTTCCTGTGTTCTTTTCCTCTGCCAGACTCTTGAATATTGGTTTCTTAAGGGTTTAGGTCTAATCTCTCTTATTGTCTGAACACAATTTCCCTAAAAGTTTTGACTTAGTGCTTTGCCAACTGCCTCTCAGATATTTTTCTACACTCCTTAGCTCTAGACAAGTATCTCCAGCTTTCTACTTGTTATCTGTACTTGGAAGTCTTATATACCCCTCACATTTAACATGGCCGGAATAGAATTCTTGGTCCCAGAAGTCTGTTTCCCCTTGGAGGTTTTTTTTTTAATTTTTATTTATTTATTTGACAGATCACAAGTAGGCAGAGAGGCAGGCAGAGAGAGAGGAGGAAGCAGGCTCCCCACCAAGCAGAGAGCCTAATGTGGGCCTCGATCCCAGGACCCCCAGATCATGACCTGAGCCGAAAGCAGAGGCCTTAACCCACTGAGCCACCCAGGCACCCTCCCCTTGGAGTTTTTTAAGCCAAGTTTCAGTCTAGTTCCTCAAGCCAAGTAGCTAAAAATCATTCTTAAAATCCTTACTTCTTCTTTCTGTTCACCATCTACATGTAAGTCATCATCAATTCCTTTCCTGATGCAAATCTGTAATGTGAAACCTTTTATTGCTTTTTTCCCTGTGTTCTAGTTATTCATCTGGGCAAAATTATTATATTAATAATAATTTGAGACAGAGCAGTCTCAATTTGTCTCAATTTGTCACCTAGAGTTACCATGGCCTCCAAACCTGTTCCCATACTGCTCTTCTTGTCCTTCTAGCTATATGTTCTCCATACTTCCTTTGCCAGTGTTACAATTTAAGAATCAAAACCTTATCCTATCACTCTTATGGTTAAAACTCTTCAGTAGTCTCCTATTGCATTGAGAATAGTAACTGAGTTTCTTATTCTTACACACAAAGTCCAACCTGATAAGATTTCTGCTGACTTCTGTAACTTGAAATAAATGGTTTCTCTCCATTCCTCACTATAATACTTTGGTCACACTATGGGGTTTCATTTTGATTTTTTTTTTTTTTTTTTTTAGTAAGCCATGCTCTTTTAAAGTATCAAGGCGTTGAATTTGACAGTATTTCTGTCTTAAATGCTGTCTCCATGGGTCTTTGCAGAGTTGTCTCTTTACATCATATGAGACACCGTTCCAGAAAACTCTGAATACTGAAAGTATAAATCAAAAACTAATAAAATGCTTATCTAGAGGAGTAGTGTGAGGATATAAAGGCATAACTGAAATTACTGAGTTTATTTTTAGTATTTTTACTTTGAAACATGTAAATTTAAAAACAATTCTGTCAGTGAAAAATGTAATTCCTAAAATTAAAAATAGGCAGAAACTCCTACTAATAAATGATGGGAACATGAGGGAAAAAAAACAATTATAAAGGTTTCTACTTCTGAACATGATGTGATAAGGAGGACCAGATTCACCGTGCCACTTTAAATAATAAGACAGAAGACAAAACAGACAAAACTTAGAAAACAATGGTTTTCAGTCATTGCACAGCAGGCAGAGCAAGACTGTGATCCCTGAAGAGAAAAAAATTAAGGTGAGTCCAGCCTCCCACAGTCAGTTTCCAAACAACGTAAGAGATGCAATTTTAGGAGCCCAAAGAAGCAAGAAATTGTGAGGGCAGCACACCACAGTAGATAGTGCTATGCATTGAGAGAGCTCTGGTGATTTACAGAGGCATCCCTTCTGATCTTTGGCTGAGTGCTGGTCTTGTCTTTTTTTTTAATGAAGTGTAGTTGACCTACAACATTCCAGGAGTACAACATAGTGACTCAACAATTATATACATTACAACATGCTCACCATAATAAGTGTATTATGGTATTGACTATACTCCCTATGCTATACTTTTCATCATCATGACTTAATTATTTTATAACTGGAAGTTTGTACCTCTTAATCCCTTTGACCTATTTTGCTCATCCCCTGAATGCTCACTTTGTCAACTACCAGTTTGTTCTCTGCTGAGTCTGTTTCTCTCTTTTGTGGTGTTGTTGATTTCATTGTTAGTTTTGGTTTTCAGACTCCACATAAGGGTGAAGTTATATGGTATCCTTTTTTCTCTCTTGGCATGCATGACAGAAAACTATGGGATGTCAGGGAGCGAACCATTGGGCAGAGACAGGATCCATGGCTCTCACAGCTGCTTCTAAGTCGGGAATATTTTCAGTCATAGCCACCGGCTTGGAACGCCACACAAGACAAGAGACATTGTTTTGAGTCTTCAGGATGTAAGCTTAATAGAATGGGATAATTTAGCCCTACACGAAAGCCTGCCTTAGATGGCCCTAACAAAGGGTAGAGGCAAACCTTAACAGATTAAACTGTTTCAAAGTAACTGAGAGCTAGAAAACTGTTTATTTAAAGGAACGGAGCTGGGTCAGACAACTAACAACATAAAGTGTCCAATGTTCATCATCCAATCAAAAATACAAAGCATCCAAAATAGCAAGAAAATGTAACCTACCTATAACCATGAGAAAAATCTATTAACAAAAACAAAAAATCCACACGTAACAGATGACATTGCAGAAGATTACAGCTAACTATGAGAAACCCACACAGATAAAATGATTTTTATCATATGATTTTAGAATAAATTAAACAACGTATCATTAGTAAGATATTTTTAAAGGTCTCTAAACAAACAAATAAAACACCAAACTGGAATATATGGGCAAATGAATCTAAGTAAATATAAAACTGATAATATATCCACAAAGAGAGACTCTTTCAGGTGATTTCTGGTATAATGACTCAGTTGACTATATCCTTAGTGAGATATAGTCTATAGACCATAACCTCAAGGTAATTTTAAACAGCACAGAGAAGATGTGTTTTTAGGAATAGTGTTAGTTTTGCTATCTTGAAACCATTATATTTAAGTTGCAATATAAAGTAATCATGTTATTATAATTAGAAACCATAATTTTCAGTGCAAGAGAAAAGTGGTACATTTATTTAAAAATGTTAAGTAAATGTTTTGGGGCTTAATTTGACTTGGAAGTTTCAGTATGTACTCATAATTTTTAAAATATAATTTTGCCATCTTTGCCTTGAAAAAGCCTGGAAATGATAAATTTCCAGAACCAGTGAGCACTCCTGACACTTAGATTTTCTTTTTTAAGTACCATTTCTCTCTAAAATAATTAAAGCCCTTTTTGAGAAATGGCTAATTTCTGATGGAGAGAATGCACTGGGTGTCCCTGGGATGTCACAGATATGCTAGAAATAAAAATAAATAAATAAAGACTACTATTGTCACTGGAAAAGACAAGGAGCCAGTTTGAGGGGAACTTAGTATTCACAGCAAGAAAAGTATAGTTTATTATAACAAAATTAATATATAAAATTACTTGAGTCCATAGTCATTCTTAGAAGAAGGGAAATCTGAATCAAAGCCAAATACTGTTAACAATAAAAACTCCATTAGAGATATAAAGGTAAAGAGGTATTTATTCTGCCATTCCTCTGCAAGCCACATGTTACAGAGATCGGATAGCTTCATTTGATAAGAGAACACTCTCCTAAGAAGATTGCATGGCCAATAAATCTAGAAGAAATAAAAGAATTAGAAAAATGACCTTTTTAAATTACCTAATGGAATAATTGAGTCAGTTAAAGATCACCAGTTAAACTATTTCATCAATGAAATATTGATAAAGTATTGGATATGTGTGTTGTACTATACTATCCCTGGGTACTACCTGCCGGTTGCAAGTCAGGAACTGTCACTCTTTGAAGGCAGGATCAGGCTGTCACCACCTTAACTCAGGGGCTTTAGGGGTCATCTAGATGTTATGTGCTTTTTGACATGACATCATATGAAGAGCATAGTGTGCCCTGTTAAGTAGTCTTATCAAAAATGTCTAACTTGAATATAATCAAGCCTTTACACCTAACTTCAAGTTTATATGAACTATATGAAAAAAGAATAGGTTATAGAATACTATGAGAAAAACTTTAAGCAAATCCAGAACTAGCCCAGTATCCTGAACTAGTCAATAACATGGAAGAAAAACATGGGGAAAACATGGGGATCAGGGTTGGTGGTGGCAAGATAGAACTTACTGTAAAGATGGGACCTTATTAAAATCTTGTTTTGAACAAACCAGCTCTAATAAGTTACTGGAGAATAGCTGGATTGAATATGGTGGGGAATTTGACATTAAGAAATGATCATTTGTATTTAGTGTGTTCATGGTACTTTTTGTGTAGGATAATTCTCTTGTTCTTCCAAGATTAGTTAAGTATTTAAGAGATGAACTAGGTCTGTAAATTATTTTTTAAAGATTTTAAAAATATTTTATTTATTTATTTGACAGAGACACAGCTAGAGAGGGAACACAAGCAAGGGGGGTGAGAGAGGGAGAAGCAGTCTCCCCACTGAGCAGGGAGTCTGATGTGGGGCTGGATTTTGGGACTCCAGGATCATGACCTGAGCTGAAGGCAGATGCTTAATGACTGAGCCACACAGGTGCCCTTTAAATTACTTTAAAAATGAAAACATATTAGTAGCATACATGATAAAATGTTCTCTCTACTTTGCTAAGTCTTGGAAATGTTTCTTAATAAAAATTTGGAAAAATATATTTTCCATGATCACCCTAGCCAATTAATCCACAACATCACCTCTTTCCCCCATGGCACTAATCAAGTTTGTGATTATTTTAAAATATATTTACAGATAATATTTTATTTTCTGAGAATTTTTACGTCCCCCACTAGAATGTTGGTTTGGTCAAAGCAGGGGCTTCCTCTATCAATAATCAGCAATGGAGTCCTGAGAATGGGTACTGACACATAGTAGGTCTTTTTATTCAGTTAATGAGAATAGAAGAAAGAATTAAAACTGGATAGGTAAGTTAGAGGAAGATTATGGAATGCCATGAAGGGTAATCTACAAGAATTAAACTGTGGCAATCAGGAAATGAAATGCTATGGAGACTTCTCAGCAGCTCAGTAACATGATCCAAGTTATAATATGATTTTTCCACCCTTGTGAAGGGACTTTGTAATCCTTGATGATTCAGGTGCTTTGCATAGTGAATATGGCAGGCAGGCCATAAGTCTTCATGAATTTCTATAGTGGCTTTGTGACTGACATATAATATTTTATGGAGCCACTTAGCATTGTATAGTGATTGATGTACATATAGCCTATGTAAGTACTAAATTGAAGGGGACTTTTAAATATCCAATTGAAAAGCCAATGTAAGAAACAAATTCTGTCTCACCATGAGAACTCCAGGTAGAGCTTTTGAAACTGTTTGCAGGTATCCTAGTTCCTTGAGATCCTTCATCAATTTTGTGTAGTTGGGAAATGCCATATACTTTACTCCCTCAAAGATATTTTCATTTTTCTTCAGGAATTCTTCTCGGCATCTGAAACTAATTACTCTATTTCTGAAAGAGTGCAAATTGTCTTCCTGACCCCTTTCAAATTTCTCTGTACCCCACTTCATCCACCGTATTTTCTTGAGGAGACAAATGTGTTCACATTGCTAGGGAAAGGAAAGGTTTCTGAAATAGGGATGGTCTTTGTTTAGCAATATCTATAACCTCAATAACGAAGGCTCAATGGCTTGTGGCTAGAACCATCTACAATTTTTCTCACTTGCTTACCTGAACTGGGATGACTCTGGACAGTTAAGCTCAGCTGGGACTATTAAATACCACAGTGCCCACATATGGACTCCTCAGGTGACTTGGGCTTCCCCACAGTGTGGTAATATTTGGGTAGTTGTGCTTCTTAATTAAGCTCAGGACTCCAAGACTTAGTGTTCCAGTGCCCAAGGTAGAAGCTGTATAACTTCATATTAGAAATGATATGGTATTACACCTCTTGTACTTAATTAGTTAAAGCAGCCACAAGTCTGCCCAGATTCAAGGGTATGGGACTTAGACTCCACCTCTCAATGGGAGGAATATCAAATAATTTGCAGCCCTATATTAAGTCTGCCATGACTGGAAATACTATCCAGTCAGAAATACTTCACTAGAGGGACTATTTAAAATAATCATGCTTGTTCTCAGGCTTATGCACATACGCTGTGAGGCAGAACAAGCTGCAGGGCTATCTTGAGCATGTCTTCATCATTTTACTTCTTGTTCTTTTGGTTCCTTCTGGCATGTGAGACTATATAAATGCGTTTTCATATCCCAGCTAAAAAACTTTTCTAACTGTGCTTTACAAATGTAGATACCCCAAATTCTATAAAATTGGAGAGTTAAATGATTAGTGGATCATTCATAAAATGAGCAATGGATAGTGATTCCTCCTAGCTCTAAATTTCGATGATTCTGAACTCATTCTCTTCAGGACTCCTTTAGAATTGATTCTGTCAGATCACGTAGTCTGGTACTTGGGCTGTCCATGGCCCAGTCATGTTGATTCTGGGCTGTTGGCCTCAAGAAGCATGAACAGCAAACAGGGACTTTTCAAATTGTTCTGACACTCAGGCTAGTAAATTAATTATTGAACAGTCACTACCAAATGCTGTTGACACGTGTGTAGTTTGACAAGTCTGCTATAACATCCAGCCTTTCCAGGAAAGTAATTCTGTAAGGAAATTGCCTGCAATAGAAGTTATGAGACTCAGCTGGGTGACAGCCATGTCATGGCAATCAATACAGGAACAAAAAAAAGCAAATAATAATGAAAGATAGATTTATTCGTGCACAGGATTAGTATTTTTTTTTTTTTTTTGGTAAATGCCATTTTACTTTTTCTGTCAACTTTCCAGCCAAGACAGAGTGTTAGCTCATTGACACTGAACTCAAGGTGACACTTATCATTTCAATTATTTCTTAGAGTGTCTTCCTCCCCCTCTTTCTCCTACCTTTTGTCAAGAATTGCAGGCAACATAATGAAATACTCTATCTACTATGGAGCCTACGGCCTGGAAAGGCAGGAGAGAGTTTTATTGAGATTGCTGAATGTAGAATACATCCTAATTTGAAAGCCAGCATGAGACTTTGAGGATCATGGTGTCAGACAAAAAAAAAATGGTATTGAGATAATTTAACCTTAAAAGAAATCTGAATTTCTATTTAACAAATTAGCTGTTTAGCTAGCTATAACTTGGAAGCTTTCAAGATAAGACTCCTAGGGATGCTTATCCTACTAGGTAACACTTCTTGACAGTTTCTGGATTGACCACTTTGAGTTGAACAATGAATATGTAACAGTCTTGAAGGACTAGCTAAAAGAATTAAGCTTAAAAACAAGTAGATACCACTTATCTTTGGAAACATGTAATACATTCCAGTTGTTGCCACTTCACCTATTTTCCGGAGACTTCTAACATTACAGCTTTTCTTTTTTGGAATTGATAATAATTTCTCATTTTTTTCTATGGAATACACCAAACATACTCATTCTTTACATCTTAAATAGCTAAAGATGGTATATTTAATTAATAAAGAATGAAGAAAAATTAGGACTTGCCAAGGTCAAGACATTTTAACCTCAGTCTGAACTCACAAAAATTTAGTTGAAGGCAAGAGTGACCAAAGGATAAGGATAACAGGAATGTTAAGATGGTAAGTTTTTTCACAGATCAGGTTTTAGGTAGTGACCTAGGATCCAAGGAGTGAAGGGTTAGGAGGAGAGAATTATTCCTCTTTTTTTCTCCTTCCTTCCCTTCTCCTCCTTTCCCTTTCCCCCCTCTGGTAGACAGAATAATGAACTATCCAAAGTGTTCATATCCTAATCCTCAAACCTATGAATAAATTACCTTACGTGGCAAAAGAGACTTTGTATACCAATTTGATACAGATCTTGAAATGCTGTGGAGAGTAGCTTGGATTACCCCGATGTGTGCAATGTAATAACATGGGTCTTTATAAGACAGTGGCAGGAGGGTCGGAATTAGAGAAGGGGAAGTTGAAGTTTTGCCATTGCTGGAAGGAGGCCAGGAGCCAAGGAATGAAGACTGCCTCTAAAACTAAAAATGGCAAGGAACAGATTCTACCCTGAGGCTCCAAAAGAAATATGAACTTGCTGGCACCTTGATGTTAACCATGTAAGACCCATTTTTGGACTTCTGACCTACAGAACTATAAGATATCTTTTAAGCCTCTGAGTTTATACTAATTTGATACTTCAGAAATCAGAAATTAATATAACCTTTGTCCTTTTCCTTTTCTCTCAGCCACAACTCCTGCTTCCCTTAATCTTCTGCTCTTCCTCACTTAGCCTTGTCCTCTTCCTTCCACCAATATTTCTCAAAATACACACAGTAAAAAAGCAGAGCTTAAGACTCTTTGGGGTTAATGTGAATGGGGCGCTATAAAAAAAGGAAGAAAATGTTTAATACCTTGTGAAATTGCTTTGAAGCGAATGAGCAGGAATCAGAGGAAATGAGGTTGTGTTTACATGGTAATTGGAGATAGTCTTGTTCAGAAGGTGACCTTTATACAGAGATGCCATAAGTAAAAAGGAGCTACCTGCTCGCTTTGCTATGGAATGCACCAAACATACTCATTCTTTAAGTCTTAAATAACTAAAGATGACATATTTAATTAATAAGGAATGAATGAGTAAATTAATAAAGAATAAATGAATACAAATTTGGACTGGTCCAGTTGTATGTGTGAGTTATGTGTGGGTGAGGGTGAGTACCTTCTGTCCAGATAGTAAGGCCAGTAGGAGGCAGGGAAGAGAAGGCAAAGCAGTTCAGGTGCTTTCTAAGAGTAAGACTTGTCAAACCCTAATCATTCTTTTAACCTCACTAAGTAAAAAATCAATACCTTTCATATGCAGGATTTCATATTCTCATCTAACATTTAGTTCAACCTGCCAAGTCTTGTTCTTGAAGACATAGAGGGGTTTGATTAATTGGTTTGGCTCCAAGTTCCATCCTATGTGGGTTAATAATGTCTAGGAATATCACACTCTAAGCGCAGCGGAGTGCTGGCTTGGCTGGCTTGGCACTGGAGTTGGTTGTTAAGGAGAATGTAGCTGTTGTGCATGGCCTCTCCTCTCATGTACTCTGCACAATTAGGGACTCAATGGATGGTGCAACTGATTATCTTTTTAACTTCTTTTCACCTTTAAATTTTAGTCCTCATTTGTGTTTTTAATAGCACAGCCTCCAGAAATCTCACCTTCTGTTGATAAGAGAGCTATTGTCTCATTTATGGCTCCAGCCAAAAGATACTGATGCCACTTACCCTCTTCTCCAATGGTGTTCTTAACTCCAGCCCTTGCTAATAGAGAGTGGAAGATTGAGGGGTTATCGTGGTAATTCAAGTCACAGAATGCTTTCCTTTGTATTATCCTTGTAGTAACCAACAGGTACCTTTGGGCTTGAATTACCTGGATAATTGCCTTAAAAATAGTGGGGGCGCCTGGATGGCTCAGTTGGTTAAACGACGGCCTTCAGCTCAGGTCATGATCCCAGGGTCCTTGGATCAAGTCCCACATGGTGGGGCAGGGGTGGGGGGAGATCCCTGCTTAGCAGGGAGCCTGCTTCTCTTCCTCTCCTTCTGCCTGCTGCTCTGTTATGTTTTCTCTCTCTCTGTCAAATAAATAAATAAAATATTTTAAAAAATAATGTATTTGAGGCTTTGAGTTATTCTTAAAATAGATAGTAAAGTATTCCATTTATAAATGATAAAAGGAAAAACAGGAATAACAATTGAAAGTAAATCAGGTCATTGGTTATATAATTTTGTTATTACTGAGTACTTCCTTTCTCTTGGCACAGCAATCTTGAAATTGTTCTCATTTTTAAGTTATCGGTCTTACCCACCCACTTTACTCTTCTTAACTACCTGTTTTTTCCAACTGCTTTCTCAAAGGTCCCTGATAATCTTCTAGTAATTAAATCCAATAACTTCCTGCTCTTCATTATTTTTTATTTCTCTTAGAGGTAGACATCCCTGTCTTAAAATATTTTCCACAGTAACTTCTTATACTTTATTCTTGTTATTCAATTTTTTTTGGGGGGGGTCTTTTTCCTCTCTAAATGTTGCTTCTCTCTGTCTTCCATACTTACTTAGGTACAAAGACACCATTAGGATCTTCCCTGGTGATGCTTTCTATGTTTTAGTATTTTTGACTTGGCTATCTCATAGCATGTCATTTTTCTCTGTGTACCTTCTAAGGCTAGATTCTGTACTAAACTGTCTTTCTAAGCTCTAGCTTAGACATCTGCATCCAAATGTCCATCTGGTGCCTGTTAGGAACTTGCAAAATCTCTGTGCTGAATTCCTCAGGAGATCTTACCGTTTGAGCATGCTATTCCATGGCTCAGTCCTTTAAATCCCCACCCGTAGATTAAGTTCTAGGACTCTGAGCACCATGACCTGGTAGTTCCGCCACTAAAGGCCTCTACTACAACAGTTCTTCTAGACTGATTTTTGTGTAGAGTCACTGGAAGTGATTCCAGGAGTTGTGCAATGTGAGTCAGACAGAGTTATATATTTATTGTAACACTGTGGCCACTCCCAGTGGATTCATCATTGTATTTGCAGAGGAAGGCTTAGCCTTACCCAGCCCATCCCTAATGGAATGTGTTTTCTCCTTCCCTTTCCCTGATTTACTTTTCTAGTTGCTTTGGGCTATAGGCTGAGAAGTCATGAAGGAAGTCATAACATCCTCATTTATTTGCTCTTTTCCTGTATCTACTCTAGTGAATGAAGGAAATGATGTTTGAAGAAAATAGGACATAGACTTTGTGGACATGATTCCATGGGGAGTTGGTGGTTCAGTCATCTAGTGGACTTCTAGCTATGTACGGTTTCAACTGAGTGTTTTCTTCAACTCTCTTCTTTCCCAATTGGCTCTCTAAGTGCCAAGTTAGAACTTAGAACTCTCTAAGTTCTTTACTTTTTCTGGTGATTTTGCAACCACTGACCATCCAAACACTCAGGCTCTATATTCCAGAGCCACTTTTGCTTCTGATTAGAATACTATTGAAATAGTACAGTTATGTGATAATGATATCTGTTGATATAGAAATGAAGTCCTGGCTGTGGGAATGGGGAGGAAGGGACAAGTACAGAAAATAAATGATGAATTTAAATTCTTTATGAAGAAAGGGTGAAGGAGAGGATGGAGTTGGATAGCAATAATAGTTAACATGCATCCAACCCTTAGGTGCTGGGCATTATTCCAAGTCCTACCCATATTATCTCCATTACAGAGTTGTAAATAGGTTAATGTGGAAGTCTGACTGGAACCAGCTGGTGGTACATGTCAGTGCCATTCAAAGCAAAATCCACAGATGAGTGTAGGCCCGCAAACTGCACTTATCCATGTCACAGTGATATGGATATATTATTTATATAATTAAAAAATTGGGGCTTCTATATTTTATGCCTTTGTTTTTGTATTTCACATAATTCAGTTCTGGGAGGCATCTAGAGGCTGTTTCAAGCCTTCTTCCCCCACTAAATTCAGTTTGTTTAGTCTCTGTAGAAGTAGTAATACCAGTGATACTATCTTGGGCCTCATTTAAATAGTTTTGCCTTAAGCCCTTCTTCCTAGGTTCCAAATGGTTTCATATTTTTTAAGAGAAATATTCCAGAGAGTTCTTATAGCTGAGCCTTATAACTGGGAAGGGCATGTTGAAACTTAACTCATTTTTGCCTATAAGGAAGGACCTTAGTCTGATTTGCGATCTGGCAAAGGAGGATGCCTTTGTAAGATCTATAGAGAATACTGATACCACATATGAATCTGCTTACCTGGGTTCAGGACAGTTGAGTCTCTACCTGACACTCCATAATTGTGGGCCTAATTCATCTGGACTTAGTCCTGAATTACCTGGAAGGGGCCAGGATGACCCTTAGGAGAAAGGAGAGAGACTGGGAAGCTCAAATTTACAGCCTCTGATGATAATAGCTCATTGCTGTTGAACACTTAGTATATGTGGGAAGTTTTCTAAGTTCTCCACCTGTGCCAATGTCTTGAACCTTGTGAGGTCATGATATCATGGTCTTTATAGATGAAGAAATTGAGCCACAGAGTTTAAGTTGCTGATGGGTATACAAATGATAAGTGTCAAAACCAGTATTAGTACCTGGGCTGTCTGGCTTCACATTATGGATGATTGTACTTCTGAGATGTTCTTGTGTGCATCACCTTCTTTTTTCATCAGTTGAGTTATAGCTGACATATAACATTATACTAGTTTGTGGTATACAACATAATGATAGGTATTTGTATATGTTATGAATTTATCACCACAGTAAGTCTACTTAAATTCCATCACCACACATAGTAAGAAAAATGTTTTTCTCTAGATCAGAAATTTTAAGACCAGGGCACCTGGGTGGCTCAGTTGGTTAAGCGATTGCCTTCGGCTCAGGTCATGACCCCGAAGACCTGGGATTGAGTCCCACATCGGGCTCTCCCTGCTTGACAGGAAGCCTGCTTCTCCCTCTCTCACGCCTCCTACTTGTGTTCCCTCTCTGGCTGTGTTTCTCTCTGTCAAATAAATAAAAATCTTAAAAAAAAAAAAAAAAGAAATTTTAAGACTTAATCTTTAAACATGCAATTCTTTTTCATTTCATACATGTATCTGTTATGTTTATATATATAATTCTTAAAAAAAAAAAAACCCAGGGTTTCTGAATCAGCAAAAAGATGGTTTATTACTCAGAAAAAGTATCTTAGAACCCAATCCCTGAGAGAAACCATTATTCTGGAGCATAAGTAAATACTTTCCAGGAAGCGAAGAGAATGAGGTCTATAGCTTCCCTAGCTTGGAATGAAAGCCAATGGCTCCAAGAGATAAGACCCTAAATCTCTTTGGGACAGTATACTATTTCCGGCTTCCAAAGGTCTGTTTGCCATTAAATCATCTTTTACCCATGTTTTCCAGTTTTCAGAAAGCTTGGGCCTAGCAAAAAATATAAAAATATTCACAGACCATTAACTCCCAACAGTATCAGAGACAGAAAGGAGAATTAAAAACATAAAAAGCCGTTCCCCGCCTCCTCAAAAATAGTTTGGGAAGCATTAGTGTAAGTGATGCAAATAAGGAAATCGAGTTGTGAAGCCACATTTGGTGATAGCCAGGTTGAAGAATTTGGTTGAGATGACCTTCCTGGAAAGGTCATTCTATAGCTTTGAGGAGAAGGAGAGTGAAAGACAAAGTTTTGTAAGTCACCATTAGAATGATATTTGAGACCAACAGTGGAAGGAATTTCCAATGGGCAGAGGAGAGGGAAAAAAAAGAGAAGAGAAGAGGTTGGGCATCTAGATAGAGTGGAAAAAGTGGTCTGAAGAAAGACTGTGGGTCAGCCTTTGCCAGGTGATGCAGAGCAGTCCTTTGCTTTTAGCTAGAGGATCGCTCACCAGATGCTTCAGGTCACCAGCTGCAATTCCTTTGGCCATCCTGTAAAATCACATCTTTTTCAAATGCTAATTTTTGAAAAAATGAGATGACAGCAGAACTAACATTTGAAAATCTAAAGCTTTCTCATAAAAGTTCACATTTTTGGTTTCTCTATCTTCTCCACCCCCTCCAAAAAATTCAGGTGTATTAGATCTGTATTTGTCATTGTTCCTAGATACATTTCCATAATCCCCAACATACTAACATAACCTTCCTAGTGTTATAACCGAACAGCAGTTGCCCTTAACCAGTGTGAACATCAATCTCTTCTTTCCCCTGACTGGTTTTACTTATTTACTTAGTGTTCCAGGGACCTGTACTGCACAATATATTTTCTTAGAAATTTTCTTTTGGAATAAGACTTCTCTGTCTTAAAAACAATGCCTGGTCTCCCAAATAAAGTTTGGTGCCAGAAACTGATTCAGTGGAGGGTTTAAAGAGCTGAATTTCAAATGTAAGCTCTACCATGTGCTTTCTTTGGAAGAGAGGGAGGCTGATTGCCAGAACTGATGGCTCTGTTCAGAATGGTGTATTGTTGCTGGAAAGTGGCTGCCCAACCAAGCATCCCAATTTTGAGCTCCTTTGAAACTAGGTGAGACCATTTTATTTTATGCTGGGAAATAAAATGTGGAAGGCAATGATGCAGTCACATCCTGACCTAGGAAGTTTCTATAAATAGTTTGCTTTCTCCGTCCTTATTGTACCCTTGTGGTGCTTTCACAGGACATTTGGTTCCATAGATGCCTCTAGCCGGGATTCCTGAGTCCTTGCTTGAAAAAGAGCTACCCAACAGGATGGGATGACTTGACCTGGGATATTTGACCTAGGCTTTACTGCAAAAACAAATTCTCCTGAGTATGTTAAATTAACAGGGTTTTATGATTACCTGATACAGACATTAACCTCTTGACTAAAATGCTTACTATATGACCTTTGAATGGGGTAATTTACTTCTCTGTGCCACAATTTCCTCAGTTATAAAGTGGAAAGGAGAATAGAGAATACCTCACAGAGCTGTGAGAAGGAAATAGGGATAATTTGTGTAAACCTTTAAGTTGTAGTCACTCAGAAAATAGCTATTGTCATTTGTACCATGGTTATTTGTTTTGTTAAAGGAGCCAAAGGTGGTCTCTATAAAAATAGGGCTCATTCTATTTTTTCTTAATAGATGGATAGACTGCAGGGTCAAAAAAAGTCCTCCTCCAGAAATCCAAGTAGAAGTAGAAAATCTACCAAGAAAGTAGAAAATCCTCGGGCACCTGGGTGGCTCAGTCCTTAAGCATCTGCCTTTGGCTCAGGTTATTAATCCCTGGGTCCTAGGATCGAGCCCCCCATCGGGCTCCCTGCTCAGCCGGAAGCCTGCTTCTCCCTCTCTCACTCCCCCTGCTTGTGTTTCCTCTCTAGCTGTGTTTCTCTCTGTCAAATAAATAAATAACATCTTAAAAAAAAGAAGTAGAAGATCCTGTTGTCTATATTCCAATTTGCCAAATTTATCCAAATAATTGAATAGGACTTTCTTGAAATGGCGATTCTATCAATTCCTTCTTTTTCTTGGGCTGAGCGTATGGAGCTACCAAGGTAATGGCCAGTGGCAGAAACTGTGGCAAATTTCCATGGCAAATAGATGCATCAAATCATTGTTTTCATTGTTGCACTGGCACAGCATCATGGTTGGGACTGGCTATTGTGTTGACTCTGTCTCAGATCTTATCCTCCTTCTAACAGAGGCCTGCATTTATGGGACAAGGAACTGAGTATGGAGAATATGTTTCATACTGTGAAGACTGAAGGCGTGTCTGAGCCTTCTTTACTCTGGGTCTCCCACCTTCTGCCCTACCCATGGGTGTTGCTGGGGGTTGAGTCAGAGAACAGCACTCTGGAAAGCCTTGTTGAGCTGGCCTGCCTTTTTGTGATGTGAGAAGACACATGAAGAGAGGACAGTGGAAACATTTGGCAGCGTCATACCCATGAAATTCCAGTAATTTGTAGGAGTCTTTGCTGTAAGGCAAATCTACCAGCTTCCCTCATTAAGCTGTGTCTGAGCTATGTTCAAACTTTGACCGTCCTTTGTTTGCTCTCTTTCTTTCCCCCACCATGTTGATTTGGATCCATATTGCTTCTTTGTTAAAAGTGCTTCTCATTGCCTTGACTTATTTAAATAACAATAACAAAAGCTCTGGCTTTACTTAACCTCAAAAGGAACCCACAGGTAGTTGACCTCCGCCTCTCAATCCATGACTGAATTATTTATAAAAAAAAGAGCATGAAGAGCACCCTTCCCCTACATCAGGACCCAGGGCACATTCCTCAAGTCCTCTTCCACCCCTCTTGCTGGTTTCTCTTCCTACACACCAGCTCTGGAAGAAGCCTGTCAGTACTGGGAAGGAAACCAAGCAAATAATCAGGAAATCAAGTATTCACCAGGAAAGGGTATTTGGAGTGCAGTAAGTTCAATTTGCCAGATAATTTGCTTTCCACACTCAGCTTTACCTACAGCACAATGAAATACATTTCAATCTAAATTGCCTCCTAACTCCAATCAGCATTAATTTAATAATACATATTCAACAGATATAAACACTTTAAATGACTGGAAAATGAGTACAGATCCACATGTGTTCATGCTGATATTGGCATCTAAATATGACGGTATTTATCAGTGATGGCAATGGAAATGTTTTTTGCATTTTATTCCCCCCTCCCAGATGTGACTATAAAATCATTTACAAGCTTCTAAGGGGTTTACATATTGGCAGAGTTGGGAGAATCTTTAGCTACTTTGCTTCGCTTTTCTGTGAGTTCACTAAGATTTTCTCTGCTGGGCCTCACTCTCATCTGGGAAATTTCTTCTCCAGTCCAGACACAGTACTACCTCTCTTGGTTGGTATAGAAGCTCAGAAGTGATTTTTCTCCCAACTTTGTAAAAGAAGAGGGGAAACTGAGGAAGCATTAGCACATAGGCAAGAGGGCCACAATAAAAGCCTTTAGAACAGAGAACATCTAGAAATGGAGTAACTTCAAGATTATTAAACAGATGGGGCTCAGTCTCAGAAAGAATGAATGTTTCTTAGAGTGTTAGAAATCAGGCCGCCTGACCTCCAGGTCTCTGGACATCCCCAAATGCAGCCTGCTAGTCTGGGAAAAATGTAAAGGACTTATAACTTACATGCAATTGGAATGAATTTTTTTTTATTGATGTTTGAAAAAATGGTTTAGCAACTGAAAAAAATGAAAAGAAAATTTGAGACTTTAATATAAAAGCAAATAGTTGTGACAGTGGAAGGAATTTTATAATATTAACTCTGTCGAAGGACAATTTTCAAAATGTTAAAAACATGACCCTAATATGAATAAAGTATGAACATGTGTCAAGTTGATTTAATTCATTAATAAGGAAACAGATGAGATGGTGAAGCTGGTTGCAAGAACATTTGAGGAATTGAGCATTGATGGTCATTAAAAAATGTTAACCTGAGGGACTTGGAGGGAGGAGGGTGGGGGAATGGGAGAGCCTGGTGGTGGGTACTGAGGGCACCTATTGCATGGAGCACTGGGTGTGGGGAATGGGGGATGAATCTTGGAACACTGGAAAAAAAATTTAAGTAACAATAAAAAAAAAGATTATTAAAAAAAAAGTTAACCTGAGTTTGCTAGCTTGGATGCAAAACTATTTAAGGTCCAACAAGGTTATAAAACCTTAAAACCTAGGCGTTGGGGGTTATCTTTTCTATGAGACCTAAATCTATCAGTTAATGTATATTGTCACAGTCCTGGGCTCAAGTAAAACAGTAAAGAACAATGTCAGACACAGGTACAATCTTCCAGAGACCTAATCCTTGAGTGGACTTGTTAAGAGATGTTTCCGTAAGCCATTGGTTTAAAATGCTTAAAATTCCTGCTTACCACCTTACTTTACAGAATGAATAATAAAGCAGATTTCCAAGTTCTAGGCCATCATCACAAGAGAACTTCATAATCACTTTGTATCTTTTTCTAAATATATGTCTCCTACCAGACTCTGCCTGTCCTGATCATATGCATATTGACAATAGACTCAAAGCCTTTGTGGGCTCTTGTATTTCTGCTTTATCTCACTGAGTCCTTACTTCTCCTTTCTTCAACTCAATACTTCCTTCCATTTCCAATGTAGGCCCACAAGATCTTTAGACTTGTACAGTTCCTCCTGTCATGGATCAATCTAATGAGTCTTAAAGTCAGAAATGGTCATGCTAGACAAAATTTCCATGCCAGTAACAGTCAGAAGGGCCAGACTCAGAAAGCAAAGACTTAATTTTCCTTGGGGAAAGAAGCAGTGGGGAAGAAACTGAGAATACTCAAATGGTAGAGATCCTACTATATCCCTGCCAACGATAAAATTCCCACCCAGCAATAGGTCTATGAGAGATTCACGGTTCTGGAAAATATACAAAGATTTGGCATTTTGGAGCCAATGTACCAACTCAGGGTACCATCATCTCCTTCCCTGTCAGCCGTACACCTTCTTGAGATATCCTAAAACCACTTGGAAGATTCCCAGCTTTCAATGAGAAACATAATGGGCATTGTTTTTCTTTTATGGATCTCTGTATTTTTTTTCACAGATATATAATTATTATCAACCATTTGGCCTTTTTATTTCGACACACTTCAATTGCAGTACCAAGTTCTAATATTTTGAGGGAAAAAAAAAAGTGAAGCTGACATTTCATCAGGTTTCTGACAGGATCTAAGATATGGAATACATTTGCTGGGTATAAATAATTAAAGACCTTTCTGCCTTCAATTGGACTCAGTAAGTGCAGAATTTGTTTACTTTTAAAATAGATCAGAGACACGGAATGTGTGTGAGACTTGAGGTTGTAAGACCCTGGTTGTCATCTGAGAATTCTTAAAGGTACCTGTGTAGGCTTGGGCAAGCTCTACAGACTGTGGGGGAGTGACCCTTGCTTGGAGCTCTGAGTTACACAGGGAGCTTCTAAGAGAAGTGCAGGAGGCAGAGTGGTAGATGAATGGGTAGGGACAGCATGGAAACCTGCTGTCCTTTTTTTCAGTGCACAGCTTTTTTAAGTATTTGCACATACTATTTAGAGCAGTAAAATCTATTTTACTGTTTTATTTTAATTTTTTTTACAACGTACCTCAAAGATATAGTAATTCTTGTTATCAAACAGAACAGCATTTTGATTAATTTGTAAAGGCTGTAGGATGGGCTTTGGGTATTAAGTCTTAACACATGAATATTTGTTCTTGCTTTTGGACATGTTACAACCTGCTGAAGGGGACTACCCTATTCCCCTCCCTGTGAATTTTGTTAGCCCCTACACCTACAGAGTCACGGCTATGAGCAAGGGGGGCTAGGGAGAGGTCCCTGGACTCATTTCAGAAAGCCCTTGAGCGTCCTGGACTGGGTGTAGTATTTGTGCACATTATCAGGAGCCTTCTTATACTTGGGATACCTAAGTACCACAGCAGATTAGTTACCTTTCAGAGAGGCTGTGGGCAGGGGATGTTGACAAGTCCACCAGGACACACACTATCTCTCTAGCCCCCAGCTTCTACCCCCTTGCCACAGCAGTTGCTACTGAAGGCCTCTGAGAGCAGGTATTAGAACCCAGTAGGCTTCCACCTATGAGTGCATTTTAAACAATCTCCTCAAAGGGTCCAGTGCTTTTCCCAGAGATGTGAATGACTCCCTCAGCTCAACAACCTGGGACTCACATTTGGTCCTGCAACTTTGGCATAATTCACTTTTGCCCTGTGTTTGTTGCCATCTGATTACTTCTTTCATCCTGGAGATTCTGAGTTATGGCTCTTCACTAAATTTTGGCACAGATTTTGTCACAAGGTCACACACCATTTTTCTATAGCTGCTTCTCTTATATGGGTTATCTATATCCTATTAATGGGTTTTGTAAGCCTTTAGATTTTTTAAATTAACATATAATGTGTTTGCATCAGGGGTATAGGACTGTGAATGCACATCATGGCTTGGGAGTTCTATGCTCCTTGAAACTTCTTATGAGAAGCAAATGCAAACTCCCACGTAAACCAAGGCTTCCCAAATTATCTATAGGGAAGGGTCACTTGTATTTTTAAAATTTTGAATCCATTGCTGACTAACATATTTTTAAAATGCAACAAAGTAAGCTTTTAAAAATGCAACTGAAGAGATACAAAGTATGAACTCCTTTTTTATAGTATTAGATTCAACAAGTATAAAATGTGCTCTCAAGCCTCTATCACAGTTTCTGAATGTTTTCTTCTCAGTTTCAGTACTTACCTTGTTGTGGACCAATAACAAGCAACTCAGACAAGCTCTGCTGTCCATTCAGTTTGAGTAGTTCTGGGTGAAAGCGTATGTAGGAAGGTTTCAGCCCAGTGCCTACTATCCTTTTTATGGTGGTGGGGGCGGTGAAGATGGTATATAGCTGTGATGATACTCTTGAAGTTGTGAGTGCCTCCATCCCCTTATAAGAGTTTAGGACCATGCTTGGCAGCTCTGTTCTATACAACTCCCATGTAGAAAGATGTTCATAAAAATCTAATGAGAGTTTGAGGAGACTTTCTTAACAATGAAGATGAAAGACTTTTACCACCCAGGTCAGTCTTGATGTTAAATTACCCATCACAGTATCTTTGGTGGACCTGAGATTTTCCTAACTAAACTGGAATTGCCTTATATTACCTTGGGACAATTGGCATAGATAAATGCATCAGGGCATCAGCTTAAAAGCCATGTAAATGTGGCAAGCAGGAGTGCAGGTCCAACAGATGATAGAAGTCATTCTATTTTTTCCTATCATGACAATGTAAGAAGGTTCAAAAAGTGTGCTTACTATTTGTACGAGGTCTGTGTAGAAGCCAGTAATTTTAAAATGAACATAAGGAAGTCAGTGACTTCAACTATGTGCTTAAGATAACAACCTAAATACTACATGAAATGAGGGGCAAGGGAAGGGAGGAGGTCTCCGGGATCGTGACCTGAACCGAAGGCAGTTGCTTAACCAACTGAGCCACCCAGGTGCCCCTGTTTACATTCTTAACAACATCAAAATCAAATTCTCTTGTTACTCTATGGAGTGCTTCCATGATGTGTAAATTAATGCATCATAGCATTAACTACATTAAGTACATTTTCTCATTGTCTGAAATTACTGCGTCAGTCAACAAAATTGCACCTGGCTTTGTATATAATCATGAGAGAGGTGAAGCTATATGAGGAGTTTGGGACACTCACCAAGACAATTTTCTAGATTGACACATTGTAGAAGAGTTTATTTTATTTAATCAAACTTAATACTTGGCAAAAGTTATTAGTACCGGAATACATGATGTCTGTCTTATGAATAACCTCACCGAAATGATAAACAGTTTTTCTAGTTGAGAACCAGTTTGATATAATTGATGTAGTAAAATGCTGTAATAGAATGAAGTGGGTTAAGTTTTACTTGCCCATTTTTATTGGGTATCAAAATTACCTGGGGTATTTGTCAGTAATATAGATTCCAAGTAAGATAGGGTCCCAAAGCCAGATATTCTGAGCCATCAGATCTGGGGAACATAAACCGCCTTCACAAACAAGACAGGTGAGTCCAAGCACAGGTGGTTCCTAGAACACATGTTCAAGACCCATGCTACAACTTCTCATTGCATGAATGAGGAAATGGAAACTCCTTAGCTCTATGAACTTGATGGGGTCATTTACATTCTAAGAGGCAGAAACAAGACTGAAACTCAGGTATCTGGTCCCACTCACATACTATCTTAGAAGCATTTGTGTCTCTAGCTGGATTGTATCCCTGGACATTATCTTGGAAGCCAACATATCTTTCTCAATTTACAACTACAAGGGTTTTGCCAAAACGGGAGGTGACTCAAACAAGAAAAGTTCTTAGGAAGTCATTGAGAGTGCTTCTCAAATTCTACCTTAGTGGTACGATATGTAGTGACTGCCTTGTATATCCATAATCTCAGACAGAGCCTGGGGACTTAGGGTGCAGATAGTCTCTCATTTTGCTACAGTTGGGGGATCAGGAATCACAGAGGAGGCAGGAAAACTAGAGTTCATACCCAGTCTAACTACCAACGTATGAAGGAAGGCTCAGAACCCAAACAGTTGTCTTTTGCATCCTTTTTTTTTTTTGAACTCTTGCATCCTTTTTACATTAATTCTCTGATACCAACCAGGTGTCCTTTGGCCCCACTGAATTCTAACATTAACTACCCAGATATAGCACAGAATCAAAGGTTGAAGGTTGAGTCCCATGAGACCATCCCTACTTCAAATGCCAGCCCTAAAGCCAGGTATCCCCACACTACCTTCACCTCTGCTTGGCCCAGTACAAATTGGGGAGTTCCCATGACCTCCCTTCAGTTTTAATAATTCCTTAGAATTATTTCTGTTAACAGAACTTAGGAAAGGGTTCTACTTAACATTATAGTTTAGGGTAGGGAGACATGAGGAGGCAGAGGTCCTATGCCCTCTGCAGGTATGCCACCATCTCAGCATATCAAGGTACTCACCAACCTGAATGCTCTCTGAACCTCAGTATTTCAGAGTTTTTATTGAGGTTGCATTACATAGGCATGATGGCTGAACTCATAGGTCATGTGATGCAACTCAATCTCTAGCCCCTCTTTCTGGACAGAGATTGGGGGATGGGGCTGATAGTAAAACCCTCTAATCACCTTTGATCTTTCTGGTGACCAGCCCCCAATCCAAGGCTATCTGGGGCTCCTACAGTGGGTCCTCATTCACATCAACTCAGGTGTGGTTTAATATTTTTTTATAAGTAACAAAAGACACTCCTACCACTCCAGAAATCCCAAGAGTTTTGACTCTGGACAAAGACCAAAACAGGATTTTTTGTTTTGGTTTTTTTGTTTGTTTGTTTTTTCCTCACATTACACCTTTCAGTCTTGTTTTGAATAAAGAGTGTTGTCAGAGAAGACCATTCGTCTTACTGACTAATCTGCAACATTGTGAAAGGAGACATTTACTATTTGAGTCTGGACTGCAATATGTAGAAATACTAGAAATGATTATGTGTGCAGTTTGCATTTCTTACATTAAAAAAGACAAGGAACATGATGGCTTTACAGATTATTTTGTAACTGCCTAAATGCTGTTAGGATGTATAAGGAAGAAAAGATTTATATAGGATGGTATGTTACCTTGTTAGGAAAATTAGGTTGCAGTAATAAATCACATCCACTGGCACATTACCGTTTATAATGTACTTTTATGAGCATTATAATAAACTGCTAACATTTATTAAACACATCTTTGGGTCAAACAGTGTGCTAAGTGCTTATATGTGTGATGACTCTGGCTCCTAGGCTTCATAACTCTATTAAGTAGGCACTGTTACAGTCTCCATTTTGCAAATGAGGAAACTGAGGTGTACACAAGGTTAAATAACTTGCTCAAAGTCACAAATTAGCATTAGCTTCAGAACTTGAAACCTGGTTCATCTGAGCTTAGAGCTCTGTACCATACTTAATAATTCCTACAGTGTAAACTCAAAGTAGAGGAAAGAATCCTGGACCGATGGGTTCTAGTCCTTGTCATGTAGATCTGCTGTTTGACATTGGATACTTAAGTTCCTTAACCTCTGATTTCCTCTTTGACCTCACTGAGTGGGAGGCAAATTGAGGTCGATGCTCTCTGACATTCCAAGTTTGGCCATTTAAGACCTGGTGTCTTGAGTTTGGCTTCTGCTCATGTTTGGTCCCTAGCATTTAGAGAAATGATGTTTTATGAATCTGGGAGTTTGGAGTATGAGGGGCAGTTTCTTTGAGAAATTCTAGGGCCAGCACCCTTATTTCCTTTTATGCTATAATTTTGGTTTCCAACATACTTAATACCAACATATTTATTTTCTCTGAATGTAAATAAGAGTCATTTCCCAGAGCCATATGGACAATGTAAATGCAGGTTTAAAGAAAACAGAGTCCTGGGAAAATGCCTTCCCATATCTAGGCTTAATATTGCTTTTATTTTTTTTTCATAAATGACTGATATCTGGGAGCATTGGCAGTCTGATTTTCCCTCCTTATATTGTAGAGCATGGAGTTACTTATATGGATCTCAGGTTTTGCATTCTGGCTCTCTTCTTTACCAACAGGTCTGATCTTAGTCAAGTATCATGACTATTCAGAACCTCAATTTCTTTATGTGTCAGATGATCATAACACCCACTTCAGGGATTACCAGGGGGATAAAAGGAAAGAGCCTGAGAATGGCTTGCTAAATATTTCTTTTTTGTGGGTATAAAATGAATTTGGACCTTTTTGGAGCCCCCTTCCCTGCTCTCTCTCACCTTTCTCTGCCTGACCTTGGCAGGCAGACCACTGGGCTGGAAAGCTTCCTTCTCTCACTCCTGCCTGTTTTATTTTCAGAACTTCCCCCATACATCTCAGCAGGATTCCATTTGTAGATGGAAAAGAATATTTTGGAGTTAGGCAGAGAATTCTGCTCAATTCACAGTATTTCCACTGTGGAATTGTTCCCAGAGTCTTTGTCCTTAGAGTCAGTGTGACCAGAGTAGAGCCTCAAGTACAGAACATACATCCCTGTGGACCTCTGGAACTCTGACTTCCTAAAGTATCTGTTTACTATGGCAGATAGGATGGAGCCAGGATTTTGAGAGCTTCCTGATGATTCATGGAGACACAATATGGTCTAGTAAGCGTTGGACTCTAAAGACAGACTCCCAGGTTGAAGACCAGGCTCTGCTGCTGACTGGCTTGATAACCTTGGGCAATTTAACTTTCCTGTGCCTCAGTTTCCTCTTCTGTACAATGGAGATAATAGTAGCTATCTCATAGTGTCATGGTGAGAATATCTGACATACGTTAAACACCGTGTGTTTTTGTTATTACTTTTAATATTTGAATTAATAGAATGAATGGGACCTATTTCCCTGTTACTCTTGATTTATTACTATAATGAAGGTAACATTGTTAAGAATCATGAAACTGACATTAGAGCTTGTAATAATTTTGAGTTTATTTTAATTTGGGAAAATGTGAAGAACATACCAAGTTTGCAAGTCCATGGGTTTGCTTGGGATGAGGCCAAGGCCTGTGGTGGGAGGACAAAACTCATTACAGGTGAGGGACCAGGAAAGTTTCCTTTGGAGAATTTCAGGATAAGAGATATTAATCTGAATATGTGGCTATAAGTTCTTGCAGACCATGAATGCAAGTTGCAAAGGAGGCTTGAATTGTCAGTGACTTTATTTTTTAATTTTATTTTTTCAGTGTTCCAAGATTTATTGTTTATGCAGCACAATCAGTGGTTTTGGGGAGGGGTGTGGGGTGATGGGTGTGCCTGGTGGTGGGTATAAAGGAGGGCATGCATTGCAAATTGTCAGTGACTTGTAATGAGATGAGCTTATGGGTAAAAATTGGTGTTTTAAAATAATTTTGAAAAACACTTTGAGAAGAAAAATGTCTTCATATGGTTTGATAATAATAAACATAAGATTTTTTTTTTCTTTTTCCTTGCGTGGTGTTTCAGTGATGATGAACAGTGATTCTTCCCTCAGGCCTAGTTCTTGATTTACTTGATGATGAACATGCCTTGGTAGAACCCCCTTGATTGCTGCTAAAAGGCTGTTCCTGAGGAGAAATTGCCATTCAAAGGGGGAAATAATGCAAGCCATGGCTGACTGATGACAGAAGAGGGCTTCAGGGCAGAAAGCCCTCTATGTTGATTGGTTGACTACTCATTTCTGTATGGTGGCTCAGTTCGGGCTTGCCCTTCTCTGCTGGAGAAATGGCCACCAAGAAAATTGCATCAGTTTTCTCCTTTGAGGGCTGTGACATAAATAAGAAAGATAGGAGCAAATCTGAGTTCTCTCTTCAATTCTGTCTCTTTCTAAATATCTGGCTTTGGGTAAGTTATTTGAACTGCCTGGGCTTCAGTGCTTCAGTAGGGTGGTAAAGCCAGCCAGAGCTCACAGTCATCTACTGGTTTACCTTGGTTCCAGGTTGGATGGTGGAGACTTTTTTTCTGGCCTGCACCATGGATTAAATCTGAGGAAATATCACATGAAACATCTGGAAGTCCTGCTTCTGTTTGAAAGAGACAATGATCTTGATCTCATATTCCTACATTGTGGAAATCCACTGGCAGTGAGTCAGTGGTACCTCTTGAGATGTGACTCCCTAATGGTTTCTACCAGTTCTTTTCGCTTATACCAGTATCCTGTGTTCATTTGTAGCACGTGCCTTGCCTCTGAAGTGTGATGGTTTTTGTTATTTTTTTTTATCTTTATTTTTTTCCGTAACCCAGCCACTTTATCCCTCACCCCCCGCAAAAAAAACCCCTCAGTTTGTTTCCTGAGATTAAGAGTCTCTTAAGCTTGCATCCCTCCATGGTCTCATCTTGTTTCACTTCCCCCCACCTACCCAACATGACCTCCAGCCCTGCCTCTCAAATTCTTCAGATCAGAGAGATCATATGATAGTTGGCTTTCTCTTATTGATTTATTTCACTCAGCATAATACACCCCAGTTCCATCTACTTTGTTGCAAGTGGCAGGATTTCATTTTGATGGCTGCATAGTATTCCATTGTATGTATGTGTGTATATATATTATACACACACACACACACACACACACAGACCACATCTTCTTTATCCATTCATCTGTTAATGGACATCTAGGTTCTTTCCATAGTTTAGCTATTGTGGACATTGCTATTATAAACATTCAGGTACCTGTGCCCCTTTGGATCACTACATTTATACCTTTAGGGTAAATACCCAGTAGTGCGATTGCTGGTTCTTTAGGGTAGCTCTATTTTCAACTTTTTGTGGAATATCCATACTGTTTTCCAGAGTGACTGCACCAGCTTGCATTCCCACCAACAGTGTAGGAGGGTTCCCCTTTCCCCACATCCTCACCAACATCTGCTGTTTCCTGACCTGTTAATTTTAGCCATTCTGACTGGTGTAAGGTGGTATCTCACTGTAGTTTTGATTTGTATTTCCGTGATGCTGAGGGATGTTGAGCACTTTTTCATGTGTCTGTTGGCCATTTGGATGTCTTCCTTGGAGAAATGTTTGTTCATGTCTTCTGCCCATTTCTTGATTGGTATATTTGTTCTTTGGGTGTTGAGTTTAATAAATTCTTCATAGATTTTGGATACTAGCCCTTTATCTGATATGTCTTTTGCAAATATCTTCTCCCATTCTGTTGGTTGTCTCTTGGTTTTGTTGACTGTCTTTTTTGCTGAGCAAAAGTTCTTGATCTTGATGAAGTCTCAATAATTCATTTTTTTCCTTGCTTCCCTTGCCTTTGGTGATGTTTCTAGGAAGAAGTTGCTGTGGCTAAGGTCAAAGAGGTTGCTGCCTTTGTTCTCCTCAAGGATTTTGGTGGATTCCTGTCTCAACATTGAGGTTTTTCATCCATTTCGAGTCTCTTTTTATGTGTGGTGTAAGGAAATGGTCCAGTTTCACTCTTCTGCATGTGGCTGTCCAAATTTCCCAACACCAATTGTTTGAAAGGTTGTCTTTCTTCCACTGGACATTCTTTCCTGCTTTGTCAAATATGAGTTGACCATAGAGCTGAAGGTCCATTTCTGGGCTCTCTATTCTGTTCCATTGATCTATGTGTCTTTTTTTGTGCCAGTACCATACTGTCTTGATGATGATAGCTTTGTAATAGAGCTTGAAATCTGGAATTTTGATGCCACCAACTTTGGTTTTCTTTTTCAACATTCCTCTGGCTATTCAGGGTCTTTTTTGGTTCCATATAAATTTTAGGATGATTTGTTCCATTTCTTTGAAAACAATTGATGGTGTTTTGATAGGGATTGCATTAAATGTGTATATTACTCTAGGTATCAGGACATTTTCACAATATTTGTTCTTCAAATCCATGAGAATGGAACATCTTTCCATTTCTTTGTGCCTTCCTCAATTTTTTTCATGAGTATGTCATAGTTTTCTGAGTACAGATTTTTTGCCTCTTTGGTTAGGTTTTTTCCTAGGTATCATACGGTTTTGGGTGCAATTGTAAATGGGCTTGACTCCTTAATTTCTCTTCTGTCTTGTTGGTGTGTAGAAATGCAACTGATTTCTGTGCATTGATTTTGTATCCTGACACTTTATTGAATTCCTGTATGAGTTCTAACAGTTTTGGAGTGGAGTCTTTTGGGTTTTCAACATAAAGTATCATATCATCTGCAAAGAGTGATGAGTTTGACTTCTTTGCCAAATCATATGCCTTTTATTTCTTTTTGTTGTCTGATTGCTGAGGCCAGGACTTCTAGTACTATGTTGAATAGCAGTGGTGATAGTGGACAGCCCTGCCGTGTTCCTGACTTTAGGGGAAAAGCTCTCAGTTTTTCCCTGTTGAGAATGATATTCGCTGTGGGCTTTTCATAGATGGCTTTTTGATATTGAGGTATATACCCTCTATCCCTGCTCCGTGAAGAGTTTAGATCAAGAAAACATGCTGTACTTTGTCAAATGCTTTTTCAGCATCTATTCAGAGGATCATATGTTTCTTGTTCTTTCTTTTATTAATGTACTGTATCACATTGATTTGCAGATGTTGAACCAAACTTGCAGTCCAGGAATAAATCACATTTGGTTGTGGTGAATAGTCCTTTTAATGTACTGTTGAATCCAATTAAGCTAGTATTTTGGTGAGAATTTTTGCGTCTGTGTTCATCAAGGATATTGGTCTGTAATTCTTTTTTATGGGGTCTTTGTCTGGTTTGGGGATTAAGGTAATGCTGGCCTCATAAAATGAGTTTGGAAGTTTTCCTTCCATTTCTATTTTTTGGAACATTTTCAGGAGAATAGGTATAATTTTTCTTTAAATGCTTGGTAGATTGGGTGCCTGGGTGGCTCAGTGGGTTAAAGCCTCTGCCTTCAGTTCAGGTCATGATCTCAGGGTCCTGGAATCAAGGCCCGCGTCAGGCTCTCTGCTCAGCAGAGAGCCTGCTTCCTCCTCTCTCTCTGTCTACTTGTAATCTCTCTGTCTGTCAAATAAATAAATAAAATCTTTAAAAAAAATAAAATAAATGTTTGGTAGAATTCCCTCTGGGACGCCATCTGGCCCTGGGCTCGTGTTTGTTGGGAGATTTTTGATGATTGCTTCAATCTCCTTACTAGCTATGGTTCTGTTCAGGTTTTCTATTACTTCCTGGTTCAGTTTTGATAGTTTTTATGTCTCCAGGAATGCACCCATTTCTTCAGATTGTCAAATTTGCTGGTGTATGGTTGCTCATAATATATTCTTATAATTGTTTGTATTTCGTTGGTGTTGGTTTTGATCTCCTCTTTCATTCATAATTTTGTTAATTTAATTCCTTTCTCTTCTCTTCTTGTTAAGTCTGGCCAGGAGTTTATCAATTATCATTACTTCTTTCAAAGAACAAGCTCCTAGTTTCATTATTTGTTCTACTGTTCTTTTGGTTTCTATTTCATTGACTTCTGCTCTGATCTGTATTATTTCTCTTCTCCTGCTGGGTTTAGGCTTTTTTTTTTTTTTTTGCTATTCTTTCTCTATCTCCTTTAGATGTAGGGTTAGGTTGTGTACTTGAGACCTTTTTTGTTTCTTGAGAAGGGCTTATATTGCTATATACTTTGCTCTCAGGTCTGACTTTGCTGTGTCCCAAAGATTTTGAATAGTTATGTTCTCATTTTCATGATTTTTAAAAATTCTTCTTTAATTTCCTGATTGACGCATTCATTCTTTAGTAAGTTACTCTTTAGCCTCCATGTATTTGAATTATTTCCAACTTTCCTCTTGTGGTTAACTTCTAGTTTTAAAGCATTGTGGTCTGAAAATATGCAGGGGATGGTCCCAGTATTTTGATACTGATTGAGACCTGATTTGTGACCTAGGATGTGATCTATTCTGGAGAATGTTCCATGTGCACTCGAGAAGAATGTGTATTTTGTTGCCTTGGGATGAAATGTACTAAGTATATCTGTGATGTCCACCTGGTTCAGTGTGTCATTTAAAGCCTTTATTTCATTGTTGATTTTTTGCTTAGATGATCTGTCCATTTCAGTGAGGGGGTTGTTAAAGTCCCCGAATATTATTTCTTATTGTCAGCGTGTTTCTTTTGATTTAGTTATTAATTGGTTTATATAATTTGGCTGCTCCCATGTTAGGGGATATTTAAAATTGTTAGATCTTCTTGTGGGACAGACCCTTTAAGTATGATGTAGTGTCCTTCCCTATCTCTTATTATAGTCTTTGGCTTAAACTCTAATTTGTCTCTTATAAGGATTGCCACCTCAGCTTTCTTTTGATCTCCATTAGCATGGTAAATTGTTTTCCAACCTCTCATTTTAACTCTGGAGGTGTCTTTGGGTCTAAAATGAGTTTCTTGGAGACAGCATATTGATGGGTCTTGTTTTTTTTTATCCAATCTGATACCCTGTGTCTTTTGATTGGGGCATTTAGTCCATTTACATTCAGAGTAACTATTGAAAGATATGATTTTAGTGCCATTGTATTCCCTGTAAGGTGATTGTTACTATAAATTGTCTCCTTTCCTTTCTGCTCTGTTACTTTTAGGCTCTCTCTCTTTGCTTAGAGGACCCCTTTCAGTATTTCCTGTAGGGCTAGTTTGGTGTTTGCAAAGGTTTTTTTGTTTGTTTTATTTTGTTTTTTTGTTCTGGAAGATTTTTATCTCTACTTCTATTTTCAGTGACAACCTAGCTGGATATAGTATTCCTGGCTGCATACTTTTCTAATTTAGTGCTCTGAATATATCATGCCTGTGCTTTCTGGCCTTCCAGGTCTCTGAATAGGTCTGCTGGCAATCTAGTGTCTTTCTGGCCTGCCAGGTCTCTGTGTATAGATTTGCTGCCAATCTAATATTTCTGCCCTTGTATGTTACAGATCTCTTCTCCCAAGCTGCTTTCAGGATTTTCTCTTTGTTACTGAGACTTGTAAGTTTTACTATTAGATGATGGGGTGTGGACCTATTTTTACTGATTTTGAGGGGGGTTCTCTGTGCCTCCTGGATTTTGATGCTTGTTCCCTTCACTAAATTAGGGAAATTCTGTGCTATAATTTGCTCCAGTATACCTTCTGCTCCACTCTCTCTTTCTTCTTCTGGGATTTCAATTATTCTAATATTGTTTCATCTTATGATATCACTTTTTTTCTCAAATTCTCCCCTCATGGTCCAATAGTTGTTTGTCTCTTTTTTTTTTCAGCTTCTTTATTTTTCATCATGTGGTCTTCTATATCCCTAATTCTCTTTTCTGCCTTATGTATCCTAGAAGGAGGAGCCTCCATTTTTGATTGTACCTCATTAATAACTTGTTCAATTTGAACTTGGTTAGATTTTAGTTCTTTTATTTCTCCAGAAAGGGATTCTGTAGAAATGCCTTTTTTGAGCCCAGCTAGCACCTTGATAATCATCATTCTGAACTCTAGTTCTGAAGTATTATTAATGTCCCTATTGATTAGGTTCTTAGCTGTTGATACTGTCTCTTGATTTTTTTTTTCTTTGCTTGTTTTGTTTTGTTGATGTGAATTTTTCTGCCTTGTCATTTTATCCAGGTAAGAATAGATGAATGAGAGAACAAAATACTAAAAGGATAGCAATGACCCCAGAAAAAATATATACCAAACAAATCAGAAGAAACCCAAAACCGGGGGGGGGGGGGAGAAGAAAGAAAGAAAATATGTATCTATCTATATCTATCTGTCTTTCTATATATATATATATAATTAGACTGGTGAATAGAACAGAGCCACACAGTTGTTTTGGGTGTATTTTGATCTGTTAGGAGAAACCACCTCCCAGAATTTTAAAGAAAGAGGAGCTTGTATATGTTCAGAAATAAGGGTATATATGATGAGGGGATGGAATATGACTTTAAAGATGAAAATTAAAAAAATTGTGAAAAAGGAGCTGATAAGATCACAAGTTGTTTGAAAAAGAAAAAAGAAAAAAAAAGAGGGGGAAGAATGTGATGAAGCTAGAGACTAGCACAAAGCCATGTGCTAGATTTAGGGTATATTTTTATCTACTAGAAGAAACTGTGTCCCAAAATTTTAGAAAAAGAAAAACCTATATGTATACAAAAAATAAACTTAAATACAATGAAGGAATAGACTATGAAAAAAATGAAAATTAAAATAAGATATTCTTTTAAAAATGTATTGATAAGATAAAATAGTTTAAAATAAATGTTAAAATAGGAAAGAGGAAAAATTAAAAAAAGTAGAATAAGAAAAAAAGAAAATTAAAAAAATTTAACTTTGAAAGACTAAAGAATCATGGGAAAAAAGTCTTGAATTCTACATTGGGAATTCCCCTAGCTTTGGAGTTACTCATTTCTCATTGATCGATGAACCTGGTCTTGGCTGGATGTTCTAGCTTATCCAGAAGGGGGAGGGGTCTGTTGTATTGATTCTCAAATTTCTTTGCCAGAGTTGGAATTGCCCCGCCCTTGGCAGGGGCCCAGCTAAGCAATCTGCTCAGGTTTGCTCTTGGTAGCTTTTGTTCCCTGAATGCTTTCCGTACAGCTTTGGAGGACTGGACTGAAGATGACAGCCTCCATGTCTCCACACTAGAGGAGCTGAGAGCTTGGGGCTGCACCCCTCAGTATGCCCTCAGAGAAAAGTAGTCAATCACGCCTGTCTCCCTGGGCTCCAGCCACACTCCATACCCACCCAGCCTGTGAGCGAGCATTTCTTTCTCTGGCACTCAGCCCCATTTGGAGTCTCCAGACCCAGCAGATTCCTGCAGCATGCTCCCCCACCATTCCTCTCAGCCAAGGAAGGAGGAAGTCTCCTTGGGTCTGAAACTTGTGGAGTCCCTGCTCAAAGAGCAGTGGCCTGACTGTGCCTTGGATTGCAGTTTAAGGTAACCCTGAGCTGAGAGCTCACTAGTCAGATCCATCTTTGTGGCCAGCCTTCCCACTTCGATACCTGGGAGCTCTGCCATGCTCAGGGACCCTGGGTCCTTTTGTGACCCCATGGGTCCTGAGACCACACTGTCCCAGTGAGGGTTCCTTCTGTGACCCCGCAGGTCCTGAGACCACACTTTTTCAGTGAGGGTTCTACCCCCTGCTTAGCCTCTGTGCGATGTCCCTCAGTGGAACAGACTTCTAAAAGTTCTGATTTTGTGCTCTACTGCACTACTGCTGGCCTGGAACCGGCCCCTCCCCCCACAGTCTGTGTTCTCAAATGTCACCTCTGATTCACTTCTTCTGTGCACCTCCTACCTTCCAGAAAGTGGTCACTTTTCTGTTCTAGAATTGCTGCTCTTCCTCTCTTCGAACTCCTGTTGAGTCTGTAGGTGTTCTGACTGGTTTGATAACTATCTAGCTGAACTTCTGGGACCTGATGATATGTGGGTCTCCTACTCCTCCACCATCTTGCTCCACTCCCTGAAGTCTGTTTGTAACTTTCAAAATTCTTTTTTGGTTGTTCACATGTCTTCATTTCTACTTTCTTGGATGTTTCAAGAATAGATAGGATTTGCCAGATAAGCATTTTCTAGAGAAGTCAAGGACTTTCAGTAACTTTTCAGAATATTCCATGTATATGATATTGATCATAATTATGACTGTGAAACTTATGGTAAGTTTAGTTATTTTGTTTACTCTTTTAAATCTGGAATGAATCCCCAAATCATAAAATCAATTTGCTCTTTTAAAATCACTGGTTCTGGGACACCTGGGTGGCTCAGTTGGTTAAGTGTCTGCCTTCCACTCAGGTCATGACCCCAGTGTCCCAGGATTGAGTCCCAGGGTTCTGGGATCCAGTCCCAGGGTCCTGAGATTGAATCTCATGTCCAGCTGCCTGCCCAGCAGGGAGCCTGCTTCTCCCTCTCTCACCTGCTCATGCTGTTTCTCTCATTATCTCTCTCTCAATTAAATAAATGATACCTTTAAAAATAAAACAATGATTGTTGTTGATGTAACTTGGAAATAAGATCCAAGCTTCCTTTGTTCTCTTAAATTATCAAGGGGATCAGAAATAAATTTAAAACAAGGACAAAAAAGGCTTGGTGTTCAATCTTATTTGCTAATGTATTATCTATCCATCTTTAAGGAGTCCAAAGAAATGTAGTTATTGGGGAAAAAGAAGAAAAACTTAACAGATAAAAAATAATATAAGGAGATGTTATTGTATATAATAATGTAAGCTTTTATAATCTGAAGTAGAAATGGAACCCCCCAGACTTTCAACTCTAATTCCAAGATTCTGAAATTTTGCCAGTATGCCATATTTTAAAAGTTTTTCCCAAAATTTTTTAACTGTGTTAGGATTTAGAAGGAGAAAATCTAATATCTGACAAAATCTCTCTGTGATACAACTTTTTCCTATCTTCAAGTGTGACTTCTATGAGCCAGCATGACATTTTTGGGCAGTCTGTACAGCTTGCTGGGAAAAATAACAGAATTTGTGTCAAGTATGTTCTGGCTCTAAAACTTCCTAGAGTCAAAAAAAAAAAAAGTCCATTCTTGAGGCACTCAGAGCCTCAGTTTCCTCTTTTGTTAAAAGAGAATAATTGGGCTTATTCACTAAAGAGAAGGTCCTTAAGACCAAATAACACAATCTTTCTAAATCCATATAGTATCTGGCGTAAAATAAACATTTAAGTATTCTTATGTTTTGTGTTTGGTACAGAAAATAATTATTAGTACTTGAATATTCCTTGAATAAAGCTTGAGGAGTGATTGTCTTAGATGTTTTGACTATTATCTATTTTTTTAAGAACAACATATGATACCCACTGAAAATGGATTAGTACTGTTTCATTTCCCTCTATTAGTACATCATCAAGATTTATGATCAGATATGTTACATTATCCTGAAATCTGAACTATATTTTATCATTTATCAGTTCCATGTATTCTAGAGCAAAAAGTTTTCATAGTCACCCACTGCTGGTGTTCCTTATTTATTTTTTCAAAGATTTTATGTAATTGACAGGGAGAGAGCAAATACAAACAGGAGGAAGTGGGAGAGGGAGAAGCAGTCTTCCCGCTAAGCAAGGAGCCCAATGTGGGGCTCAATCTTAGGACCCTGGGATCATGACCTGAGCCAAAGGTAGATGCTTAACGAATGAGCTACCCAGGTGCCCCAATGCTCCTTATTTTTGATGTTTTTGTTTATAAGATTGGCTGTTAACTAACCTGATCCCACATAGCCCTTGCAGAATTGATTGGTACAGTCAGGTGGGGAGAGACATACAGAGTGCTAGTTCTATTGAGGTTGGTTTTTGTAATACTGTGGTATTAGAAGTTCTTAGGTGATTGTATGATACCTTGTGAGCAAAGGAGCCACTTGGTTGGGTCTTCCATCTCCCATCTGGTGGTTTTTGGTGTCCAATAACATGGGATTATCCCGTCTTCTGGGTTAGTAGGAGGATTGAGCCCTTGGTTAATCAGTGTGCTGTAGCATGAAAGCTGTTAACATCCTAAATGCAAAGTGTGGGAAGTCCTTTAAGAACTGATAATCAGGAGCGCCTGGGTGGCTCAGTTGGTTAAGTGACTGCCTTCGGCTCAGGTCATGATCCCGGAGATCCAGGATCGAGTCCCACATCGGGCTCACCGCTTGGCGGGAAGCCTGCTTCTCCCTCTCTCACTCTCCCTCCTTTGTTCCCTCTCTGGCTGTGTTTCTCTCTGTCAAATAAATAAAATCTTTAAAAAGAAAACAAAACTGATAATCAAATGTGTTGCTCCTTTGAGATTTAAGGCACAACACTTCACAGTAGAGGATGCACAGAACCAAAACCCCGTTTCCTATAGAGAAATACACCAAAGCCCATAAAATTCACTTGAGAGTAAATCAAGTATTTTAAATTCAGCCTTTTAAGTTCCTGCTTGGTACTGTTCTCCACTGGATTCCTAACTTGCTTAAAGAAAGAAAAAAATAAAAAGAGCAAAACGTTTATAAACACAGTAGGAATTAATCCCTTCTTGGTTTGAATTCAAAAGAAACACACATATTTAAATAATTCCAGTTTTTAAGGAATTATTGAAGATTTATTTTTCTTTGTTTCTTTTATTGTTTGAAACTTTACAGGTCATCTAAGTCAGATTTACTTCAGGCATCATATAGCTGGCTATTATTTTGTCTTAATAAAAGAATGTAGCCTTTCAACATTATTGTGATACATTGCCTTATTTCCTCCATATTCTTTTATCTCTCTTCTTTTTTTAATGCTTCCTTTGTTTTCCTTTCCTTTGCATTTGTAAGATTAATAATACTTTTACTTCCTGCTAATTTGGGATTTCAAGTATATATTTACATTTTGTTAGTGGTTACCTTAATAGTTTAACAATTGAATTTATGCTAATCTCAGACTTCCTATATTTTTCCTGTGCCTAATTTAGAAAATATTTAGACATATAGTAAAGTTGGAAGAATTTTACAGTGAACACCTGTATATGCTTTACTGAGATTATATAATTAACTTTGTTTTGTATCTAGTTTATGAATTAAGACACTGCTTTTCCAAAACTTCTTTGCTAATGTTTGCAATAGTACTAGAACACTTTAATGAAGTAAAAAAGTGCATTCAGTCTTTTTAAAGCATTTCCAGAAATAGAGATGGTTGAGCTTGTATGCCTTACTCATTGAATTTAGAGATAGAAACTTCCATCTAGAGTATACAGCTTTCTGTCCAGTGATCTCAAAAAGGATACATTATCTCAACACTGGGCTCTCTGAGCTAGTATTATGGTTTTTTTTTTGTTGTTGTTTTTAAAGATTTATTTTTTTATTTGACAGAGAGATAACAAGTAGGCAGAGAGAGAGGAAGAAGCAGGCTCCCTGCTGAGCAGAGAGCCTGATGCAGCCCTAGATCCTAGGACCCTCAGATAATGACCTGAGCTGAACGCAGAGGCTTTAACCCACTGAGCCACCCAGGTGCTCAGTATTATGTTTTGATAACAGACAAAGCTCCTCAATGTTTTACCATATGCAAATAGATGGCACTTGCTGCCATTTCCAGAAAACGAAAAAAAAAAAAGGTGATTGATCTAGATGTTTACTTTGCTAAATTTTTCAGAGTTGTTCATTTTTTTTTTAAGATTTTATTTATTTGTGTGTGTGTGTGTGAGAGAGAGAGAGAGTGCACCAGCAGGGAGAACAACAGGCATAGGCAGAAGCAGGCTCCCTGCTGAGCAAGGAGTCCAATAAGGGACTGGGTCCCAGGACCCTGGGATAATGACCCAAGCCAAAGGCAGATGCTTACCCAACTAATTCACCCAGGCATCCCCAGAATTATTAATTTTTAAGTATATTCCCAAATGGTACAATCTCAACCTATATTTTTATTTGTTTTTTTCTTGGAAATCTCCTCTGTAATAAGTTTGAAATGATATTATTCATTTAATCTTTCCAAAAGGAAACACTATTGGTATATTTAATCAATAAAGATAATTTTAAATCACATTATTGTTATATCTATATATGTTAATAGGTATCTAATTACTCTCAGAACATGGGCTTCATCAAACTAAATCATCTGGCTTCAAAACATTGAAGCATAAACTCTTATTAATAATAAAACAGAATTAAAATGTAGGGAACATGAAGGAAAATAACATCACATGTTATAAGAAACATCAAAATATGATTTTATAATCAAGTATTTTGTCATCCCATTGTCAAATGATGACAAAAATATAAAGTGTAAGCTAAGGAAACTTCATAGATGACTGTCATAATAAATCATCTGTACTAAAATTAATAAAATAAGTACTTAAGGATTTAATATGTATTATGGATATGCAGAAACCTAAAAGCCTTATATCTGCAAAATCATTATGTATTCCAGATCACCATTCTGGGCCAAAGGTAGACTTGAGTTTTTTCTATGTGGCCTTCTCACTGTGTTTGAACATAGCTTATACAGTGTCTTTGAACAATGGCTGGATTTGGCATAAGTATATTCTTTGTCAAAGTCAAAGAAGTTGTGAGGAAACAAGAGACAAATATCTGTCCTTCTTTCATCCTATTTCTTCCTTCAAATACTATTGCAATTTTTCCTATTCTTTATAGCTAAAATGATCAAAATTATCATCAGTACGCCTTGTCTGTACTTCCTTATCTTGCATTTACTTCTCCTCAACCTATTATTCACCTGGCTTTTGCATCTTCAACTCCACTGAAACTGGTTTTCTAACTAGCTACCACTATATCAATTGGCAATTTCTATTTTTAATCTTGGTTGAGCTTTCTGAAGCTTTCCACAGTGTTAATAACTACTTTATTTTAAAAATTTCTTCATTTTGTATTCCACATTGCTGCCTTTTCTTGGCTTCCTCTAATCCTCTGCCTGTTCCTTCTTCCCTTTTTTTTTTTTAACTTGGCTTTGCTGAACCTTCACTGATGGTTTCCCCTCTGGATTCTGTTTTAGGCTGTCTTCTCAATCAACATACTGTTCTCTTTTTTTTTTTTTTTAAGATTTTTATTTATTTGACAGAGAGAAACACAGCCGGAGGGGGAACACATGTAGGGGAAGTGAGAGAGGGAGAAGCAGGATTCCCGCTGAGCAGGGAGCCCGATGTGGGACTCGATCCCAGGTCTCCGGGATCATGACCTGAGCCGAAGGCAGTTGCTTAACCAACTGAGCCACCAGGCGCCCCTCAACATACCGTTCTTGAATGAAGACTTCAATTCTCTCCCTTCTTTGGACATTCATTTCTAAATCACAAGCTCAAACTTCTCTCCTCATCTTGAAACCCATATATCCAAAATCCTACTGGAATTAACCATCTAGGTATGCCTAGGGCACCTGAAAGTCCATTTGCCCCCAAATGAATTTACCTTCCATTTTCCTTAACCCATAATCTGCTCCTTCCCTCTACTTTACCACATGGTCTGTGAAGGAATCTGGGATTTATGTATGATTTAACCCTTTCCTGTTCTCACTTTGAATAGATCACTAAGGTCTCTTTACTCTGCTCCCCAAATATATCTTAAATAGCTATCCCTTCTCAGTCATCAAAATCCCTCTAATCTTCTCCCACTCCTTACCAACGTAACATACTAGTGAAATATTAATTGTATTATTCTTTCTGAGTCTTCCAACAGTTCTCTAGACTGTGTGTACTGTTGTTGCTGAAGTGCAAATCTGGTAACTCCCTTTGGCTTAAAATTCTGAAGTGAATGCTCATGGTTCCTCAGCATGACTTTAGCTCCTGCTTACCTTTGCAGTTTTATGGTCCGCTGTTCTGTTGCCCACCTACCACTCCATTTACCATCTGTCTTTTATTTTACCCCTTCTGAATGTAGTTCTTACCTGTCAGCCTGATGTGACCTCTTGATCCTCTGGAACTCTCCACATTCTGTTTCCCTTTCCGTTGACCATTCCCACTCAAACTAGTTTTTCTCATTCACCATTCATGTCTTAGTTTGGACATTGCTTGCTTTGGGATGACTTTTCTAGGTTTTTTTTTCAATGTTTTCTGCATATCCTTGCGTACAGCACCTTTCAAATTGTAGAATGTTTCCCTCTTGACTTCTGTTACCAACATTTATCATTTTGTTAGTAATAAATTTATAACAGCAACTACTACTAACATTTACTGAATGCTTTTTTTTTCATAAGGGGCACTGTTTCAAGAGCTTTACATGTTACTATCAAATGAATTAAATCAGCCAGTATGTGTGGTAGTATTATTAAAAAGTATTGCAACAGTGGTATGTGACGGGTCCTGTTAATACTATTGGACAGATGGGATAGGCACACGGAGGTTAAGTTGACTGCCTAATATATATAACTAGAATCATAGTATCAACATTCAAGCCCAGGCAGTTGGATCTCAGGACTCACATCTTTAACCTTTGAAGACTGGGACCTCATACCTTATTCTCACCTTTGAGCATCTAACATAGATTCATAGCACAAGGTGGGTTCTCAATTAATAGTTGTTGAGGAGAGAAAAAAATGATTAACTGGGCCCTGTATCAAAGTCATCCAGTGAAGAAATTACTGCATATGCCTGATTGTCTCATGATACCAGGCTGCTAGGCAAGAACCAGATACTATAATTTTCCCTTAATTCCTCTCCAAAGCATATAGGAAACCAAGCAACTCTAACTGCTTCTTGGCAATACTTCCTCTACCAAATGATGCTCTTGTTTGTGAATTAGTGAAACCAAATTTGCTTAAGTGACACAGACAGGGGATCTGTTGGAAGGCCATTTACATAGTGCATAGCATGAGAGGTTTGCAAAATGGGCCAGAACCAAGATATACCCAGAAAACAGATATACACATGTGATCCCTCTAAGTAAACAGTCTTCATGAATTCACTTAAAATGTTATTGCTGACATCTCCTCCATTAATCTTTGTCTACTATAGGACACTCAAGGTGATATCACAAGAGTTTTGAATCTCCTATTACCAGCTGCCATCACCTAGAAAATATTTTTACTGTGACTGGATATTTGTTGTTTCTTTAATATGCCAAGTCCTTGTTGGGGACATCTGACTGGGTACCCTAATTCTTGAATCTTGTCCATCCCTCCCAACTCCTATATTTCTCTCTTTTGGGATTCTCCAAATTTAGAATAGTAATTTGGACACCTAGCAGTCCCCTTTATTCCCACTGAAAGTACATAGATAGAGATTGTGCATTCTCTAAAATATGAAGAAATATGTGATGTTTTAAGAAATCTTAGCACTGCTACCAATTCTTACTCATTCTCTTGAAGTTAAGGTATATAGTCTGAAATGGGCTTAGTATTGACATCTTCTGCTGTACTAAGTGATCATATGGTATTCACTCACCTGCCACATTTATTAAGCAGCTACTATGTGTTGGGTACTACTCCTTAAGTACATAATGAAAGGAAAGACAGTGTTCCCACCTTTCAAAGAACTTATAAATCCCATTAAAACACTAGAAATCACAAGTCAAAAAGGCTAATCAGAGAACAGAAATTCAGGGTGTGGAGGGCTCTGAAATGTGGAAGGATGATGTAGCAAGGTACGATTCATTATTCTTTGTTTAGGATGATTGGGAGACAAGTTATTAGATTTAGTTTGACAAAGACTTTACAAGCTCATTTTTAGCTTCTTTGCCTCATGGGAGCTAGCTCACTATCTTCTCAGCAGGCTGGAAGCCATCTCAGCAGATGGTCCTGGGCTGTGTGTGCCAGCCACAGAGCATTTCCCTGGCGTGTTTGCATGTGGCTCTGTTCTTGTCCAAGCAGCAGGCTATCAGAGCAGAGTGTTTTCCAGTACTCTCCAACAGAGGATGGGGAGGGAGGAGGAATCCATGGGAGGAGATCTAGAAGTGGTTTTCTTTCATTTATGATGCTTTGCAAGCAGGCTTCCTGCTTGACAGGGTCTGGAGACAGAATTGTGGGACTGACAGAATCTTAGAAACTCACGGCAATGGGAAAGCCCAGAATAGTACTTACTAGGTGACCTTATTGGCAACTTATCTGAATATTCTTATATCTCTAATCATCTCACTGTTATCTGAAGACCACATAGACATTTAAATCAAGAAAAACACTGGTCAGTTACTGTTCATGCCTGCCTTCTCAGCGTGACCACCCCAGCTTGTCTCTTGCCTACTCCAGGGCCCTGTGCTATAGGACTTACTGTAGCAATACATTAAACTATTTTTTCCCCCTACAGTATCATCATTTGCCTCTGGTCCAGGTTCTAGTCATGATATTTAGTGTGTAATTTGAGCTCTTCCTTGGACAGCTCTGAATTTCAGTGTCCATATCTATAAAATTGGGAGAAAAAGTAATGTTCTCTTTGGTGAGAAGATGGAAATTAAGGGTGCATAAAAATATTTGTGAACTACAGTGGCTTTTCAGATATTCATGTTGTAGTTATTATATGACAAAGGTGATATTTAGAAACTTCAGATATTACTAAAGGAAATCATTTAAATAGGTGAAAAGAAAAAAAAAATAAATAGGTGAAAAGAACACAGGACTCTAAACCATGCCTGGGTTTAGAGTGTTATCTATAATATGGGAATGGTGCTATATAGGCTGCAAGGCTTATATATGAGGATTAATGAAGTTCAAGATAAGAATGACTGTAAATCTCTACTCCCACTCTTTGTGGCTCTAGATAAGTCTGTTAACCTTTCTGAGCCTCTGTCCCTTCATTTCAACAAGAAGGATAATACCTATTTTTCATCACTCTTGAAAGTACTAAATAAGATGATTTATAGAATGTATCAGGCCCAAAGTCAACTTTGGATGAATTGGAGCTATGTGTATCTTTCATTGTTATTTGTGAGAGGATGAGCATTCCCAGAGTTCTCTGATTGATCATGGGGAAAGGGGTGACACAAAATCTCTACTTTCCCCTCCCCCAATTTTCAGGGAATAACCTACTCTTAGTGAAGTGATTATAGAAAGAAATAACAACTTATTATTAATGGAATCTTTTTTAGATAAACTCTTTGAAGAAAGAAAAATTAGATAGAAAACATATCTGTTGATGGTCTATTTTGTCACTGTTCTTCTCAGTTTCCTGTCAAACTCTTCCTAAGTAGCCAATAAATTTTCTTGGTGTTATTGTGTATTAGCCTAAGATATTTGTGGTTGCCAGACCCCTTGACAAGCCACATCCAGGCCTAATTTCTGGCATTTTCCATAGGATGCTGTTAATACCTTCATTGTATTTTGTAAACAAGTCCAAGGTGGTTCAATGACCATTTTCTTCCATCACTTTAATACAAAATGGGAGACACCAGTCTTCCAATGAGCTTTTATTAGCCCCCCCCCCCATATCTGCCTTTGGCATCGCCTGAATTTTAGTGCTCAATCTCCTTTTTTGGAATCAATTTCCTAAACCTTCTGGGATGCCATCTTCCTCACTGTGCCCACTTTACTTGTACAGGCTTTGACCCTAATGACTTTGGAAAATACAGAGAAAGGCAAGAGAGAAGGTGGGCAGGCTGGATTCTAGCTTCTTTCTATGTTGGTATTTTAAAGCATTGTTCTACAAGAGGTTTGACTATAGGTGTTTATCTGGCTCTTCCAATCTCTCTTTACTTCCCTGATGTGATTAGGGTGGAGGTACCTTAAGGTTATCTCCTTTCCCTTTCCTTCTTATCATTGGTTTCTGAATTTATGCCATTTGTGAGTCATTTCTTTGGAGTCTGCTCTTATCCTCTTCTTTGAAATGTGAACATCACTTAGAGGACCTCCTTTTTATAGTGTGTGATTTTTCATGTCCCAGATTTTAGGATATTGCAGCCTCCTTTTTACAACACTCAGTGACTTCTCACTTACAACAGTGTTTTCAAACTTTTCATTTATTTTATTTTAGAGGCAGATGTTCTTTTTCAAATGACGACATAGGCAGAAGACAAATTTAAATCGTATAAAGTGCTCTTCCTTATAGCAGGGCAGTCATTCAGAGCATTCTATGAGAACCACCAGTCTATATCTGGGAATTTTCTGCTTTTAAATATGTCCTGAGTTGGAACTTATTTTATCTTATTCCTTATTATTAATTATACTCATGTTATTACACTCTATTAATTACACTCTTATTAATCTGTATATGATCTGCTTTTATATCTATACAGCAATTTCTAATAATAGAATAAGCACTTCAAACTTACCACCCCCAGCAAAAGGTAGTCCTTTAACCTACATTAACCACATGATGTCCCACCCCACTATATCCCTTTGTCATTTTAAAACTGAAAAACCATGTCTGGGTGCTCAGTCAGTTAACCATCTGCCTTCATTTCAGGTCATGATTCCAGGGCCCTGGGATTGAGTCCCATATTGGGCTCCTTGCTCAATGGAGAGCCTGCTTCTCCCTTTGTCTGCTGTTCCCCCTGCTTGTGCACATTCTCTCTCTCTCTCTCTCTCTCTCTCTCTCTCTGACAAATAAATAAGTAAATGATATCTTAAAAAAAAAGAAAACCACCTGAAAAATCACCATCCTGAATCTTGGGCTCATCAGTCCTTTCCTTTATTTTTTGGTAGCTTTAATGCCTCTCTACACTTCTATAAAATATACTTTTATAAGTTTATAGAACTATAACATATACTTTGAGCATTATAAAAAAGTACAATTTTTTTCCACTTAATATTATGTCACTAAGATTCATCCAGCTTGCCGTACCCTTTTAGTTCTTTTGTTTTGACTACAGTGTAATATTCTATTGGGTGAATATGTCATGGTTTATTCTCCTATTAATGGGTGTTTGATGTAGTTCTCTTTTTCCCCTTTGAGTAAAGAAACAGTTCATAATGTCTCATCTTATAAATGTAGAAGGAAGCATTGAGTATTTAGATGTGAAATTGCTATGTCGTAAGGTACATGACTATTCTAGTTAGTATAATGCAGTGTTTCTTAAACTTGGCATTATTGGCATTAGGCCAGACATTTCTTTGTTGTGGGAGCTGTCCTGTGCTGTGTAGGATGTTCAGCAGCACCATCGGCTTATGCTGGTAGCATCTGCACCCCAGTTGTGACAACCGGAAACAATCTCAGACATTGTCAGATATGCCTTGCAGTGGTGAGGCAAAGTCATCCCTGAGAAACACTGCTTTAGAGGAGGAAGCCACACTAGTTTTTCAAATCAGTCAGATATGCTCACCAGGAATGCTAACGAGATCCTACATCACTCACTGTGATGCTTGGTGTCTTTAGACTTCTGAAATTTTGCCAATATTATTTAGCATGACCACTTAACCAAAGCCATCTATTCTCATTTCCAGCTATTCCCCTAATCCTATGCTATAGCCTATTAACCGATTCTTCATTGATTAATTGGCCTAATATACTTACTTGTTTATTAATCCTGAAAATATTAGCAACAATTCATGCCAAAGAATGAAGATAGATGCTAGGCACAAGATACTATGGTAGTAGAAAGAGGTGTGGTTCCTGCTCTCATGAAGCTTGCCCTCCAGTGAAGGAAACAGACATAAATGAAATTGCCATCCTGTTCAATGGAAAGGAGCAGGGACATAGCATTGATAAGCTATAATCAGGAGATCTGACCAAGGCAGCAAAGTCAGGAATATACAAGGAAGTAGAAAGGATTCCTATTTCTGGAGGCCATAGAGTGAGGGGATTGTGATGTGAGGTGAAGCAGGAAGTACAGGTGAGTATCAAAGTATGTAGGGCCTTGCTGGCCATAATAAGTGTTTGGATGTCAGATTCATCTGGATATAGAGTGTGGAAACTTATTTGTGTTAGTGTGCTAGGGCTGCCAAAACAAATACCACAGAGTGGGTGGCTTGAACAATAGACTTTAATTTCTTACAGTTCTTAGGGTAGAAAGTCCAAGATCAAGATGCCATCAAGAATGACTTGGTTTTACAGATGGCTGCCTTCTTGCTGTGTCCACACATAGCCTTTCCTCTGTGTATGTGCACTCCTGGTGTCTTTTCCTCTTGTTATATGGGTACCACTCATATTCTTCTTATGTGGGTACCCCCCTTTAGGACTTAATTTAACCTTAATTATTTCTCTAAAGTATCTTTTGCCAAATACAGTCACATTGATGGCTAGGCTCCAACTGATACATTTGGGAGGGTCACAGTTCGGTCCACAACATCTTTGAAATGTTTTAAATAGGGAAATAAATTGATCAGTTTATTTTAAACTGAGATGCTTTCACTGCAACATGGAATGGAAGACAACTTGAAAGTTTAATGTAGCAAGGACCAGGATAATATTTGGGATTCAGAGAAGTGTTACCATCAGACACTGATTTAGAAGCTAAAACGAACCTGACATATTGATGGGGAGAGTACCAGAAGGGGGTGATGACAGATCCTGGGTTTTAGGTTTGGTAACTACCTTATGGCATTGACATTCCTTGAGTCTGGGGCAGTTGGGGAGAAACAGAGAGAGGGACAGGGACAGGTGTGTGGAGTATGTTTCTGTGATTTGGTTCAAGGAGGGTCTTCTGCTTAGAATGCTTTTTTTTTTTCCCCCTTAACCTATCTTCTCTGGTCCATATCATTAACTTTTACTCCTCTCTCAAGGCCCAAATTATGTATTGTTTCCTTTTTTCTGACCTTTCTTAGATTTTCATGTCTTAACTTACACCCTCCCTACCTTTACACTTATGACTGTATGTATTTATTACTTGCCTTATCCCAAATGGACTGAACACACAGTCTTGATGACATCAGAATATAGATAGTCTGTTTTTAGATCTCAGTTCCTCCCTAGGTGGGAAGCTCCTTCAATCCAGGAAGTATGTTTTTTTTTTTTTTTTTTTTTTAATATTTTATTTATTTGACAGAGAGAAACACAGCCAGAGAAGGAACACAAGCAGGGGGAGTGAGAGAGGGAGAAGCAGGCTTCCCGCTGAGCAGGGAGCCCGATGTGGGACTTGATCCCGGGTCTCCGGGATCATGACCTGAGCCGAAGGCAGTCACCTAACCAACTGAGCCACCCAGGTGCCCCGAGGAAGTATGTTTTGTTCATTCTTTTGGTCTAAGAGCTTTTTAGTGTCTGTTACAAGGAGGTGAAACAAATGAATTGGTTTAGATGATGTTCTCAGCGAAGGGAGAAAATTGGTACTAGAAGGGGAAAAGGATGCGCTATGGATAAATGAGCCCCAGTCACAATCTTCCTCTCTGGCATTTATGTATATTCTGGAGTCAGGCCTTCTCCTTTCTGTTAGAGGTGGATGGGTTTAGTGCCTGGAAGGCTTTACCACCAGGTTATATGTGGATCCTTTACTCCTACTCAGATCTCTGTCTCCACCTTTTTCGTTCATGTGTTCATTTATCCACCTATTCATTCATTTAGACATTAATTCATTCAATAATTCAGTCCTCCAGTATTTATTAAATAATAGGCCCACTTCTAGGTGCTGGAAATAGAGAAGAGGAAAAAAAAGATGAAAATATTTGCTCTTATGGGAAAAACCTGCCCTAAACTAAGCAAAGTTTTGTCACTGATGTCCAGTTGGAAGATGGTTGAGGTCATTGGCTTCTCCTTCTTAGCAAAATTTTAGCAGAAATAGAAAAGGGTATAAAGAGAAGGGATGGCAACTCTACACCGACAAGAAAATGCAGATTTCTGGGATAGAGAGAGGCAGGTAATAGAGTGTCATTGCACAGAAAGATAGGAACTAGCTACCTGCCCATTTTGTGACTTCATTTAGATGACTTTTTCCATTTTTTTCTGGTATTTGAGGTTCAATATGTAAGAAGAGCAGATTAGTCCAGACAATTGTTAAGGCCTTTTACCCTTTCTAATTCTGCAGATCCCACCTGTGGACACACTGTGAAGTAAAAGAAAAAAAAAAAAGGAAAGAAAAAAGAAAAAAGAGAGAAAGTGAGAGAATGGATTTATAAATGCATGCAGTAGGAAAGCGTAGGGCCTAGAAAGCCTACATAGTTAGCATTCACATTAAACGTTTACTTCCAAATAGGTAAACAGCCAGGTCGGTGCTTTGATTAGTCTTATATTCCTAGTCTTTCTCAGCTAGACTAAGAGTCAAATGAAAATTGATCAACTGTCTAACATTTAAGCAATTAAGTATTTTTTAAAACTTACTACTGCAATGATGTAATCAAGACAGAGGAGGTATTTGAAATTCATTGCAGCATAAAAGTAAAGTAGATAAGTACCTATTTTTTTATTTGAACCTATATAAAGACTGCTATTTAAGATATTAATTTTTAAATAAAGGGTTGCTGTCAGGTTCCTGAAATAAATAGCATATGTTCGGAGGTAAAAGGAAACCCCAAAGTAGACAAATTTAAATAATCTAGAATCCTCAAAGAAGACATAAATATGCATTTGCTTATATTCTCCGGGAAGTGAGATAAATGCCTCCAAGCTCTAATTCAAGAATGTTGACATTCTCTATCCATTCATGTTAACTCAAATGTAATTTAATACTTTGCCCCTCATAGTATAAATCTTCCCATCTGTTTATTTTACTTACTAATGTTGGTTTCAAAATCATTCCTTCAAAAACAAATACATCAGGTAGCATGCTCTATAATAATTTAGGGGGGAAAACCTCTCTATGAGGAAAATAAAATGGAAGTAATATACCCTGTAAATCTGTTTCTCAGTGATATATAAGTTGTGATGGGTACCTTCACCCTAGCACTTCATTAAAATAGTTCTTCTTTATATGACATGACTTATGGGCTGGTGTAGTTCTCCAGACCTGACTTTCTCATATCCAGAAACACTATTATGTCAGGGTAGATTACAATACTTCATAGATAAACCCTGTGGGTAGTAAGGTTAAGGTTATTTTGTGAAAAGTGATGAGGAAGATCTAGGTTCTTATAGATAACAGAATCTACTTTTGGTGGATGGGCAGAAAGGAAATTACAGAGAGCATTAGGTATCTTACAGCATTTCCAGGACCAGGACCTAAGCTTATATCTACATAACCAAGATTATATGGCCAAGAGAAATGCTCAGTCGTAGCATGGAATGTTCTGAATGAAACCCCTCTCCTGCCATTTATGTTACCTGGTACGGGTGATATTGGGGACTTGCTCCTAAACTGCCCTTAGAAAAAAAGATACACCTTCCCCATCATGCTCAGAAGAAGCTCCCTGCATGCTGTTACCTCATAATATTGCTCATAATTAGATTCTGAGTCTCATGGGATTATCTCAACCTGGCTGATCGGCTCAACCTACAGAACTCACTGCAAAGGCATCTTGAAAATATCATTCTCTATAGACAGAAAGTCATATCAGCAAGGGGCTGCAGTTGGAGCTACAGGAGCCTACCTGCCCTGAGTGAATACCTTTACTATGACATTTACCTATTTTTAGGTAATTAGAAAAAAATGGGACAAATTTAAACAATGGAGAACTTTCAAAGTAGATAAAAGTATGCATTTGCCCGTATTCTCTGAGAAGTGAGACTCCTTTTCCATTTTAAGGTCCTCCTTTGAAAATCAGGAAGTTGGTCCAGGTAAAAGGAAGACTTTGACTATGTTAAACTTTATGATACTTGATATATTTTGAAAATATTTTAAAATACACAAATAGGGAAAGTACTCACTTCTCAGAACATACAGGTTCTAGGTCCAGATACTTGTTTTCTAGCTAGTAATACTTGACGTTCATCCATTCAACAAATATTTGAGATCTTTTGCCAGGCACCATCATTAGATATATACAGATGAACATAACACAGTTCTTGTTTACTGAAAAAGAAAGTAAATAAATATATAATTATAGACCAGAGTGATACAAGTTAATATATAAGGTAAGCATGGTAGAGTGAGAGCTTGCATGAGATAAATTTTGCATCATCTTTGGGTCCTGGGATGACTTCTCAGTCATGTCAGAGGTTATATTTAAGTCAAAACTCAGATGCCAAGCTTGAATAAGAGTTAAGCAAAGCTGGATTTTCTGTGTGCTATTTCCCCTCTTCAGAACATTACCATGGAACAGAAGAGTTCCAAGAGATTAGAAACAGTATATATAGAGGTCTCCACTGAGGAAGAAGTAGAAAGTGTTTAAGGGAAAAGCCAGCACTTCCATGTGGGTGTGGGCCTTAGGATCGAGAAAGATTTGTCTGGAAAGGCAGTTCAAGAGGGAGATTGGAATTCAGGTTATAGAGTACACATTATACCAACCATTTAACTTCTCCCAAACCTAACTTTTATATTAGAGTTCTTTCAAATCAACAAACCTAAAACCACAAAACAAGACAGAAAGAGAACCAGTTGAGAGAGAGATGGAGGTGATTTACTAATTTGTAGGCTAGGGAAGATAGGCCACAGGATCTTAAGAATAAATTCCGTAAGCAATAGTAAATGAGCTTTGGAGACTGGAAATGGGTTTGAAGACACTCAGCGCATGGATTCATATCTCTTTGTGTCTGTCTCTCTCTACCTATTTCTCACTCTCATTGGTCTCTGTTTGGTTTCACTTTTAAAGACAGGCTTGTCTCACATGGCACATTAAAAGTCATCCATTGTCTTGGAAATCATGTCTTCCAGCTTAGAAATCTTATAGGAAAGGGAACCTCGTATCTTTACATGTACCTCAGGAAAGCACACTTGACTGACCCACCTTGGGTTATATGGCGATTGGTTTCAATCACTGTTCTCCAAGAGAATGACCAACCCTAACTGGCTATACCTGGATTACATGTTTTTCCTGGGGACGGGAGGGTGCAGTATTTTGTAATGCTCCATGAAAAAGCCCTGTTTGATAGTTTCTTTCTCAGTAAATAACATGGCTCTTGAAAGTTCTGTATTTATATTGTTGTAACTTATTATCCCCAGCAGATAATAAGAAGCTACATGTATATATGTATATATAATATTAATATATGATATAATATATACTATATAATATATAGTATAATTAACAATACTATAGTAAGCTATATATATAGCTTATACATATACATACATATCTATATATCTATATATATCTATATATCTATATATATATATACATATATCTATATATATACATATATATATGATATTTCCAATATTTGCTGTGGGAGGATTATACACTTCCTGAGCCATTGGTATTTGTAGTACTTGATTTGTAGTACTTCTTTCTGTGGGAAAATTATATTTCCCCACTTCATTAACAGCATATTTGGAGCAAGGAAGAAATCCTGGTCACTGAAAGCCACTGAAATTGAGATGTTTGCTGCAGTAGCGTAACGAAACCAGACTGTTAAACACAACTTCTTTCTTCAAATATTTACATATCAAACCTATGGGAGAACTCTATTGGCTCTATTGCCCAGACCTTGAGTCAACCACCGTCATTGGAGGGGACAGAGATATGAGTGGCCAGGAGGTCACATGTCAAGTTCTTTAACCAATCAGGGAAGGCTTAGTGGTTTCCTATGTGTTGTGTGTAGCATTCTGTTGGCACCAACAGAAATTATCATGTGGGGGGAAGGGTTGTTTGTTCTCAAGAGGAAAGCAAGAATAGACTGCTAAACACAATGTGTGCCTCCTAGGACTTTATCCTCCCTCATCTTTAAAATTCCAGAAGTTCCCCATTTGTCACAGTTGCTAATACCTCTGTACTTAAGCACAGAAGGTTCCAGATGGGTGTCACTGAAAAGGTTTCTGGGAATGAAGAGAAAGATATTTTGTTTGGGCTTGGTCTGTCCTATGTTAAGAAGACAGAGTTTATTTTCTACTTTTCCTTCAGGAGGCCAGAACCATCCTGTGCTTCACTTTTTGATTTACATCAGAGACTGAGTGTTTAATTTTCTTTTGCAAACAAGACTCATCATTGCCCATTTTAGTTCCCAGAAGGCTTGATAAAAACTAAAGCTGCAACCTCAAGAAAAGAACCGTACATCCATCCCTTTACCTGCATAAACATAATCTTGCTTTGTAGCTTTGTACCCAACCCTGACCTGTCTTTACCTTGAGAAGCACATGAGGCTAGAATCACCTGAAGGAGGGAATGTCTGTTATCTGCACAGGTATGGCCATCTTGCCTTGGTGGCAAGCCTTCCCTTTAATGACTGTACCTTAGAGAAATCTGCCAGACTAATCTGGAGCCACTGGTTTGTGCTGGCATGTGTGATCAGGGAGAAATTATATGCCAAACCTATTGAAAACACCATCTGTAATTAAAATATGGGCCCTTGTAATATATAACTAAATGAACATCATCTATTTTCTGGCATTGTTGAAGTCTAACATGTAACATTTCTTTGGGAGCTGCCTTTGAGATTTTAGACCTGAATTGAATTGTTATTGGGAAAATCAATCCATACTTTTTTTTTCCCTGCAATTTTTAGCACAGTATCTATAAGATATGTCTGTTTTCCGAGCCATGTCATGCTTATTCTTGAGCCCAGATGATGACACAGAGTTCCCACTGCCATCATATATCTAGTCTAAGATTTTTTTTCTTTTAAAACTGGTGTGTGGGGGGGTTGCTTAGGTGGCTCAGTTAAGTGTCTGACTTAGCTCAGGTCATGATCTCTGGGTCCTGGAATCCAGCCTGACACAGGGCTGTCTGCTCAGTGGGGAGTCTGCTGTCCCTCTGCTCCTCCTCTCACTCATGCGCTTTTTCTCTTTCTCTCAAATAAAATCTTGGGAAAAAATCCTTAACCAAAATTCTAGCTATATCTAGTATATTACTTATACTAACTTATACAAAGGAGACATTAGGATGTCTCTGCAATATTTCAAAGGGAATCACAGACCCACCATGAAACATCATGGGATGTGTGACTTCTGCCACCAATCCACCTGACTGTCTAGATGGGAAAGTCAAGAGCCAGGATGTGGAAAGTCACTGGGGGCCAGAACCTGTGCTCCTCTGACAGGTGAAGGAAGAGGCTTTCTCAGAGCCAGTAAGGGACCAGGCTGGACACTGAAGAGGATTCTCCTTTCAATTCCCACCCCAGGGAAGGCAAGAACTATCATCTTCCTATGGACAGGAAAACTCAAGCAGAGAGATGAAGAAAAATCAAGTTCTCCCGGACTCCAAAGTCCTTGCATATAACTGGTTTTGTGTGAATATGAAGAAGGAAGAAGAAAGGTCATTTCTGAAAAGAAGAGCACAAGGAAAGCCATGCCATTTCACATCAAACACTCTGCAGGGGCCAGGGTTCCTGTGCCTGCTCTTCATGTCACCCTGAACTACTGACCACATGTACAAAGAAAAGTGAAGAACCTCTCCTTTGCAAATACTGATGGGGAGAAACCAGTGTGTGTGAGAAATAGCCTACCGACAGAGGCCAGCGAAGTAGGCTGCTGGGAATTGTCCCACTTGTCTGGAGACCACCTGAAAAACCCGGGTCCTTCTAAGAGACCTCTGCAACCATGAGTTTTCTAGAAAACTGTTCACGCATGCACATTCCTCAATTGTAAGGCGTGTGACAGGAGAAAACCCCCAGACCCGAAAAGAGAGAGCTGCTATTCGTAAAGCTGCAGCTCAGAGGCGTACCCGATGACTCCCTACTGAGTCATCACAGCACCCATGCCAGGTAGATAGTATTTCCAGCTAGGTGCTATTCTCCCATTTCACGGAAACGGATGTCAGGAGGGGAGGTGGCTCACCCCAAGTCACTTTACTAACAGGCACTAGAACAAGGTTAGAAACATGAAAGCACAGTTCATTTATTTCCCCTGAACTTCCTAAGAGGCTTGACTAGACACACAAGATGTGGGAGGCTGGTTCATAAAAAACCACAAACCTAGGATTCCCTATTCCGCCAGGAGTCTGCCTCTCCCTCTGACCTTCTACCCTCACTCATGCTGACACAATCTCCCTCTCTCTCTTTCTCTAAATTAAAAAGAAAAAAATCAACAGCCTGATGGGTTCCCTTCTGCCTTCAGAGCAGTGAAAACAAAAGATGATGGTATATCTACTATTGTTACTGATGTTCAGTTCATATAAGAACTAAGTCTTTCAGGACTCTGTTGGATTTCTGCTTATTTTATCTTCCTTGGAAAACTGAAAGGTGATGAATACCGTAAGTTTTGCCTGTGTTTATTGGGAAAGAATATAACTCTACATTATTTCACACATGGATAAACTGGGTCTGGGAAGAGAGAAAATTCTTGCATGAGGTAGAACTATGAATTAGTAACGGTGGAGCTGGAGTGACTGCCCAGTTTCTCTTCCTCCTGTGTCTGGTGCCCCAACACCAAAGTGCAGGATTTTACTGGTGGTCCTTGTGAGGAGTTTAGAGGATTTCACGCTGGGAGAGTCATTCCCTCTTCAATTCTCTTTCATTCTTTCCCACTCCAACAAGGAGGTGATCTTAGTTCAGAGTCAAACTGTTCCTGTGTGAACACTTGCTAATCTTTCTGGAGTAGAGACACCGAGCACCATTAAATTTTGCTGCATTTAATAACATAGCTCTGTTTCCATTGAATTTATTTTCACAGTTACCTTCTCCATATGAGAAGCGATACTTCTTTTTATATTTACAGTAGCTGCATAAAATTCCTTTTCAAAATAAAAATTTCAAGGGAGTTGATTCAAAGAAAAACATTAAGACATAGAGGTGGCATAAAGATATGGTAACAACCTAAAGTTTCTCTGGAGCTGTCCTTTGAGAAATGTGGGGCTGTATTATCTTGCTTTTCAAATAGACTTCAGAAACAACTGATTACCCATCCTTACCACTTCTGCATCTATTTCACGATGTACTTTCTTGAGCCACAGTTAAATTTCTTTCCTGGTTGGCTGAATTCTATCCCACCTTGGGCTACTTTACACAGTCATCTTAAGGCGACTTTCATCTGCAGTGCAGAACCATAAAGCAAACAAATAAGCAAATAAATAAATGCACAAAAGTCCGGTAACTTTGATATATAATGGTTTTGCTTTCTTAAAAAAATGTGCACACTCACAGGAACATAGACAAGAGGAAATTTTGTGATAGGAATCTTGCTTCCCAAGATTTGGATTTCTAGAACTTTCAGTCATAGTTCCTCTTAGCAGCTCTCTGGTCAAGTGGCTGTATTGTGAAGCATGACTGCAAGGAGCAGGTCCCAGTCTGGACTTCTGCCTGGTGTCTCTGGAGCTGTAAGAATGCTTGTCCACCCCTCAGGTAATAGAGGCAGCTCATCTGAATTTAGTAAGAAAAGAGTATTACTTTGACCCCTTCTATGATGGCAACACGAGAATATAGTTTCTAATTAAGCTCATGGAGCTGTTGCTTCTTGAATGCTTACTGTTCCCATGCTCAATGGTAAACACTGTGTACATGTTATTTTCTAAAATCCTTCCAAAATTCCTAAAGGTTTCTCTTCTTACAGCAATGGAAATAGAGCCCCCCCCTCCCCCCATACACTTCTCATGAAATTTTTCTCCTTGTTTTCCAAGGACCACACCCTCACACATAAAGAATGACTACAGTTCCTAGATTCTGTGCTGGAAATTCACTCATCAATCAAATCTAGGTTCTCACCAGTTAAACAGTTTATTGAGTACTTACTATGTGCAAGTTAGCAGGATATAGAGATAAGACATGAAACCAAACTTCTGGTGATTTCCCGGCTGGTCTAAGACACTGCATGTAAACAGATCCATCATGATATTGATTGGGGCAGGGGAGGGAGCCAATTAGAGGAAGCCAAATCTGAGCTTGACTTTGAAGAGAGGAGAAAGGAAATCAGGTAAAGAAGAAGGGAAGAGCAAAGGTGCCAGCATGTATTGACTTCCTATGTCCAACAGGCTTGAGCCTTAGTAATAGTGATAATAGCCATTTTATGAATGTCTGCTACTTGGTTGGCCTGGCGTAAGTGGCATCCTTTACCTTATTTAAGACTTCAACAACTATAAGTTTTTATTATGGTAGTTACTAGCATACCCAGTTTTTGTAAGAAAAAACTGAAAGTTGGAATAGGTGAAACAAAGTTGTCATCTGAGAAAGAAGGTACGCCTAAGTGACAGCAGAGGGATCAAATTTATGTTACTAGAAAGTTGCTGATAGGAATGAATCAGAGTAGCTTCTGGAGTGCTCTATGGAGAGGCATGATGAGGCTGTGTCTTGGCTCTCTGGAAAGCAATGGTATGAAAATTTGGCGTGGACTTGGAGAGAGGAGGGCAGTAGTGTGAATGACATGTGATCCCAGAGTAAATAGAAAATGTGAATGGTGCATGCAAGATCCAAGATCTATGAAGGACAAATGGTTCCATGAGAAGTCTGAGGAACCAAACCGTCCTTGATCACCACTGCCACTTTAAGCCTTGTCATTTCTGTCCTCATGACTCTTGCTGCACTGGTAAATCCCCTGCCCTCCAGCTCTTCCCCCTTCAGTGTATTCTGCAGACCTCTACCAGCTTATTCTTTTATCATTTTACTTCCCACTGACTGCAACCTGGAGTTTATACTTATAATATATGAATCATTGGCCCTCTTTCCTTTCACTATTAAATGTCATTCTCTAGTACATTCTCAAGAAACTGGTTGCTTCTGAACATCTCCCTGCAGTTACCATAGAAACACAAAGTCAAACAAATATTTTAAAAATTATCATATAATTTTCTCTTATTTCTAAAGAAAAGCTTTTGGTTGCACTTTGCCTTGATTTGACAGACATCATAACCTATGATTGAAAGTCTAGTCTTTTTATACTTGCAGTTTCCCAAAGGTGATTCCTGTGATATTGGCAAAGATTGTGAATTAATTTCCATGCGTTAGGAAAAAACTCTATGAACCATATCCTTCTGACTAATGTATACTCCATCAACAAATGAGCCGCCCACCTCTGAGGGGTGGCCTTTCCCTTTCTAGCTCACAACCCAATACAGAGTAGGTAAATCTAATTCAGGGCAATCACAGGGAACAGGTCTGCCCACAGACTAAAGTCATATTTTCCTAAGAGGTTTCTCAGCAATCAATTTAATACTCTGATTTCTATCTGCCAGTCTCCTTTGTCTTAATTTTCATTTGGTTCCTATTCTGGTCATTTGCTTGTTTTTTTGTTTCTGTTGTTGTTGTTGTTGTTTCCCCTGCTCAGGTCTTTTCCTTGCTGATTCCCTTCTCTTCATTACAGGAGGCCAGACCTTTCAAGCTACATTTCTAACTGTGTTGCTAACTCAGAAAAGATAGGCATTCTTAAGGTGTTGGAGGACAAGAAGCAGGGGGGCGGGAGCCAGGGCATTTTTTTCTGTCTGACTGTTTAGGGTAGGTGCCTTCTAGAAAGCTCCAGTGTCGCTGCTGGAGGCACCACCCTGTGGCTCTTCTAACGGTGTCTCATTCCTTTGTCCATCTAGTCTAGAGGTGGTAGGAGCTTCCTCCAGATACTCATCTCTAGATTCCAACCCTCTCCATGTTTTTTTTCTCCCCTCTCATTTAGACATCATTGTAACTAATTCCCTATTTTTAGTCCTCTTTGTTGTTATCCGTTGTAGGCTTTGTTTCCCTGCCTGGACTCTGATGAATACAGTTCTATATTCAGAAGGGAAAATGACTATAAATATTTCATTGATCACCTGAAATACCATTAATATCCCAGTCCCAAATGACCTCACTAACTAAAAAAAAATTACAGTCCATTTCTCACACTGTGCAAGTGAGCTAGGGAAAAGTGGATCCAATTAATGATCTAAACACAAAGTACAGGTATAAAAATAGACTATGGAGAATGTTTATGGCTTATGTAATCTCAGTGAGAATATCTGCAAGTCTTCATTTCATTTTATATCTGAAGCGCACTGAGACTTAGTAATGTGTCTGAGAATAGAAACACCACTAGAATTTCAATCTCACAGCAGCAAGAATCTTGCTTATCTAGCTTACTACCATGTCTTAAGAAACTAAAAATATTAAGTGGTGAAGTGTTTCAGAGCAGTACCAGCAAATGGCAGAATAAGAATTCAGGTATAGTCCACTTAGCCTCTCAGCTTAGTATCTATCAATAGTACCTTCCCAGGAGTTTCAGGTGGCCAGTGCTGAAGGCACATTGGGTCATTGGATGTTGTATGAACACAATAATGGTGTAGTCAAGCAGGAATAGTTAGGATGTGGGAGGGTGTCATCACCTCGGCAATGACATACAGTTGCTCACTGGGTTTACAAAGCACTGTACTGAGGGAAATGTGACCTCATCACAATTATTCAAAGATACAGTAGAGATGAAGAGACATGAAGTTTGTCTCACCCAAAATAAAAAGTAGACCAGAACACAGATGACAGTGTTGGAACCCGTTAACACAAGATGAATACTCTACTTGGTCTCATGTAGTTTCTGTTGCCTCATTTGTGATATCAGGGTTGTTTGTAGACTTTGCTTCTTTTTACCACCTTCTCATCATGACAGGAAAGTGGCATAAGGAAAGAAATTTGCAGCAGCAACTCCAGAGTGCAATACATATACTTCAAAAAAAAAAGTCACAGGAAGTCAGACTGCCTTCTAATCCATATGATCATAATTTGGCTCTTTCATAAGTTCAGTTATTATGTCAGTGAGGAAATAAGAAGAGGAAGATTATCCCTTTAACAAAGAACAGTGATAACAAAGTCCTCTGGACCTGAGGAAACACACTAGCTTTTATTATATTGAAATGTTTCTGTATTGCTATTACCCATGGCCCTCCTCCCAATGATTCTGCCTACCTGCCATGTCCTGTGCCACCACGATCCCAAATCCTTGCTCCAGCATCTTTTCTGATTCATCAAGATCCAGGATTTATTTCTTTTTAAAAATGGTCAATATTGGGGCTACCTGGGTGGCTCAGTCATTAAGCATCTGCCTTCAGCTCAGGTCATGATCCCAGAGTCACAGGATCGAGTCCGCCATTGGACTCCCTGCTTTGCGGGAAGCCTGCTTCTCCATCTTTACTTCCCCTGCTTATGTTCCCTTTCTCACTGTGTTTCTCTCTGTCAAATAAATAAATAAATTAATTAATTAAAAAAAATAGGGCACCTGGGTGGCTCAGTGGGTTAAAGCCTCTACCTTCAGCTCAGGTCATGATCTCAGTGTCCTGGGATTGAGGCCTGCATCGGGCTGTCTGCTCAGCAGGGAGCCTGCTTCCTCCTCTCTCTCTGCCTGTCTTTCTGCCTACTTGTGATATCTCTGTCAAATAAATAAATAAAATCTTAAAAACAAACAAACAAACAAACAAAAAATCAGTCAATATCCCTGGAAGCATTTGTATCAAAAGCAGAACTAAATAGTATGTGATAGAAACCTTACCTCTACACAATCTCTGATGTTACAGTTTTGCACAAAGAGTATGGATTGAGTTTTGTCCCCACCCACCACCAAATCTGTATGTTGAAGTCCTAATTCCTGTGACTATGTGGAGATTGTGCTTTCGAAAAGGTAACTAATATTAAATGAGTTTATGATGGTGGGGCCCTAACGCACAGGACTGATGTCCCTGTAAGAAGAGGAGGAGACCCCGGGAGTGGGTACATGCAGAGAAAAGGCCATGCAGAAAAGCAGCTGTATGGAAACCAGGAAGAGAAGATCTCACTAGAAACTAACCCTAGTTAGTTAGAAACTAACTTTGGTCTTGGACTTTCAGGCTCCCGAACTGTCAGAAAATAAATTTCTCGTGTTTAAGCCACGTAGTCTGTGGTGTTCTGTCGTGGCAGCCCTGGGAGAGTAGTACAAGTAGTAATCAACTTAAAAGGGAAAATAAGTTTTCTTTCCATGACCTCAAAAACGGTGAACACCTAGAAAGACCAATATCAGATGATCTACCTTACAACATGAAGACCCTGCCAAGGCACTGCTGGTCCCGTAAGATCTAGTTGTACAAAGAAGTGTGATGTAAAACACCGGGTGGCTAAGACAGTTTTTCTTGGAATAAGTAATACTGTTCTGCATCCTTAGTACCTGTCTGCCTGCCTTCATCAAGGGTCACAATAATGAAAATCCAATCACAGGTCTGAGACAGCAAGGTAACCTACATATTCCACTTGAGAAGAGAGGGTTGTCCTTGATTTTCTCATAATAGCCTTTCAGCCTACACTTTAAAATTTAATTCTTGGCACTCCAACATGTCTTTGATTTTTTATACTGATGTGGCTTTATATATGCCAGCTGACATGCAGTAGGTGATATTAATTGGCCTCTGCCCAAGTGCACTGCCTCAGAATTGTCTTTCTTCCTTGTGCCTGAATACAAGTTGCGTATGTAAATATATAATAATCTTGATAATCTTGATGTATATATATAGAGTTTGTATATATATATATATATTATATATATATATATATGAAGAGAGAGAGTGAGAGAGCGTGCGAGGACACATTTGTAGTTTGCAAGCCTCTGTGCTAGTTCTGAAATGAATAAATGCTTGCTTTTTAGTGGGCAGTCTGTATTCTGGACACTTAAAAGAATTGATAGGGCTGCCCAAACATTCATCACTCATCCCCGCCCCCATGGAACAGTACATTCTTCTTATAATAGGACTTCCTTTTCTTCATAAGCATTTTCAGTGAGAGGTACAAATTATTTTTCGAGTCCAGGCACCAAAATCTGGATTTTAATGATCAAATTAGAAATTCACCAAGTTAACTATGGAACTCTATAAATATAATAAAAAGGACTAGTTGCAAATGACTGCTTCCTTACTGGGTAGTCAACTGCATGTGATACATTATGCAACATGATAATTATTTATCCATGCAAAAAATGAAACATTTACAATTGCATCCTCAGTAAGAGATAATGAAAACCTTTGGCATTGCTAGTGAGAGCTGTCTTAACTGGATTTAAATTTTGTCCTCCATCGTTGATCCTCCACTATTCCTCTGCTGTTACATTATACCATTCTTACCCTCTTTTGTGTGCATTCAGATGTCACATTCTTGAATTAACATCCTTTCTTAATCTCTGCTTATTGACTTGCCCAAAGCATATTTTAAGCACATACTCTGATCAGTTGTATTGCCAGACAGAGTTTGCTTTTTTCCACTGGTATGCTGTGAAGTACCCACTGCTAGGCATATATTTTGTGGAAATGGCTTCTTACTCAATTTCTGAGGCAATATGTGAGTTGGGCAAGACACTCACGCCAAGGGGATGGTTATGTGCCTGTTTATTGTGATGGAAAGAGGAAGTTGAGATTGGATCTGGGCTTCAAATTTGTTTGTCTCCCCCTCCCTCAGTGAAAAGTACCAGGAAACATGAGACATTCTAGCTGTCATCCTGTCTGGTGGCAGTGATTTACTCTGTTTCATGCCCATCCCCAATCCACGCCTAACAACATGCTAATGATACCACCTAGAGTCTGTAATGTACCAGTGCTAGTGCCTCTTATTATTGTTGGTACCCATTATCTTTTAATACTGAGAGAAAGGTGAAGGGAGATCTTTTTTGATATCTGGTAGGTGTATTCTCTCTTGTGTTAGTTACAATTATTTGGTCCATAACTATATTTATAGAGAATCTTCTAGGTGCTGGGCATTGTTACTAGATGCTAGAACCAGGGCAGGAAACTAGCAACAAATCGCTGCTCTCATGGAGCTTAGGTTAGTGTGAATGTGGATCAGTCTGTCCCTGGAGGAAATGCAGGGCTGGCTGATAGGACAGTGTTTAATGCTCACTTACTAGAAGCAAATGTGGTACAACATATTTACAACAGGAAGTAAAACTATAAAGAATTGTGGGATTTAGGACTGAAATGATTGGTTGAGGGCAGATTTTGGAGAGTCTGGCATTGTGTGAGTTTTGGGGGTTTATTTTTAAGTTACTGTTATTAATAATTTTTATTATAAGGAAGTGAGAAAGATGGTGACATTAATGGCATTTCCTTGGCCTAGACTCGGGTTGAAATGAGCAGATCAGCCTGATGACTGCCAGTAGTTACTACAATTCATCCTTGAGCAATAGCTTACATCTCAGCAGACATCACTTCAGGCGTATTTGCATAAAATGAATATTTGTGATTTTGTGTTTCAAATACATGCTCAAGTAGAAGGTTGAGTTCTGTATTTGGCATTGGTAAAGCAATTTCTTTTATGGTTGATATTCCCGAATTACTGCTATTGAATTAATTTGTTTAAAGGAGACTAGCAGGAAAATAAAGTCAAACACTGACATGAATATTTATTTATACTTTTATACTTATACTTCTTATACTTATACTTTTACTTGTACTTATATATCCATTCTAGTGGATGTGCTTTCTGTTCAGGACCCTAGACTAAAGAGGCAGTTGGTGTAAGTGACTGAACTCTGAAATCTGAATTCAAGTTAAAGCTGTCAATATCAGAATAAAAAAATAATTTAGGTACTTTCCTGGGCAAATTTTTCCTGCACACCACAGGTTAATGAGAAGAAAAGCGATGTATCCAAAATACCCTATATCTAGTAATAGTACTTCAAATATTTGGAAACAACTATCATATCTCTTGAAAGCTGTAATGTCAAACTGAAATACAGACACATGATTCACAAATTGAATTGCTGCTGATTGGACTTTATTATTGGTCTCCTGTACAAGACACCTTGTCATTAACACAAATTGTTGAATATTATCTATTGAGACTCTGGCCTTTTCAATTGATCCCTGTGCTCCACAGGTAGCTACGTGAACACATTTCTGAAACTGTCTAGCTCCCTGACATCTCAAACTAATTTCAGGTTTTGAACTTGTTTATGGATTTCTTATGGATGGAGTGCATTGATGCTGCTTTTCAGTAAGAATGACTTATATTGGGGACATCCCTTTGCCAGGTTGAAATTATTTGAGAGCAGTGAGACCCGAGTCCTTAACATGGACTTTGGCAAAAGGGGGGAGTAAGGCTAATCAAGGCATATAAACACGAGCTTGTTCTGCAAAGAGCCTGAGATTGATTTCTCCCCAGTTGCACAAAGGCGATTGGGCTGCAATTTTCACACTGTATTTGGTTTGAATTGTTGGGGAAAAATAAAGTTGTGTATTGATTAGCATTTGAAAAACCAATTAGTACTTAGTTTGCTTGAAAGACAAAACAAAGAGCACAATGTCAGAACCAGATATAGGTGTTTCTAGGACTAACAAGCACCCCAGGACTCTTAAGTGGGCCCTGAAATTCTGAAGAAGCAGTTTCTGAAAAGGGACTTGATTGCTCTCAGAACTCCATAGCATCCACTTTTCAGGGGATTGGAGAAGTAGTTGTTGCCTCTTTGTTACCACATGACCATAGAGTTGATGTACTACGCACTTTTTTTAAGACAACACTTATTTGGGGAGCACCTGGGTGGCTCAGTTGATTAGGTGGCTGCCTTCGTCTTGTGATCCCTTGGTCCTGGGATCCAACCCCGCAGGCTCCTTGCTCTGCGGGGAGCCTGCTTCTCCCCTGCCTGCCATTCCCTCCCTGCTTGTGCTTGCTTGCTCTGTGTCAAATAAATAAGTAACATCTTTTAAAAAACAACAACCACACTTTTTTGTTTGTTTTTCTTATGTGCTCTTTATAATGCTTTTCCTCTCCTAATTTCTTTCCCAATAGAATGATGGAGGCATCGTTGCCATGAACATGGAAAAAACATCTAGAAATCAGCAATTTCTAAAATCTACCCCATGAACTCTAGTTCCACGGGATTGACAAAAAGTTAAATGAAACATAATTGGTAAAGGCAAGTGAGTTGGACAAGTGTTGAGTTCACTTACTTTTTTTTTTTTTTTAAGATTGTATTTATTTGACAGAGAGAAACACAGCTAGAGAAGGAACACAAGCAGGAGGGGTGAGAGAGGGAGAAGTAGGCTTCCTGCTGAGCAGGGAGCCCAATGTGGGACTCAATCCTCGGACTCCAGGATCATGACCTAAGCCAAAAGCAGACGCTTAATGACTGAGCCCACAGGTACCCTCTGAGTTCACTTACTTTAACTGAGAGAGAGAGAGCTTTGCTGTAGGACCTAGGAAAACCCTTACTGTGCTAAAAAATAGTGACTCTCAAAGAAAAAAGAACTGAGAAGAATGGGCTGACTGATTTTTTCCTTTCTTTCCCCACTTTGTCCATAGGTCCATCTATCCATTCACCCATCCATCCATCCATCCAACAAAAGTCTTTCATTCAGTAAACTATATGTACAACCCTCAAATGGAGCAAGGGGCTGAAATGACTTATTGCGGAATGGAGAAGAGGATGTAAGATTAGAAGGAAAAGAAACTTGGCTTCATCTTGGAGACTTTTAGGACTTATTTGGAGGGCTTGCCTGCTTGTATGGAACTTTAGTTTCTTGAGAATATTAAGAGGATTTTTTTCTTTTTTACTTAGATTGGAGATGACTTTTTCTTGTAAGCACCGTTGTGACTAGAGCTCAGAGGAAGTTGAATGGGCCTAGAAGAGAGGAACCCAGAGGCTGCCTCTTGTTTCCATGGTGGTTCAGTGAGCAAAATGTGCCAGGTCCTGGGATATAAAGGTGACTAAGACATAGTCCTTTGATCAGTCATAGAGTCCCAAGACTCTCCGTTGCCCAACAAGGAGAGCTCAATAGGCAAGTGAAAGTGATCCAGAGAGAGACCAAGGGCACAGGTGCTAAACATCTCTTGTTTATCTCAGCTTGTCAAGGGGCACAAGGGTGGGGACCCCTTATGTTCTGCAGGTGAACAAAAACTTCCTGCAAGGATGATAGAATAGGGAATTCTCAGATCCAGGAGAAAACTTAGCTGCCATTCAGCAAAGCTTGGCAAAAGACAGGGACATGGACTGTTAAAAGGGAATGTTTTCAAGTGGAGAATTTAGCAGCAATAAACCTGAAACTGAGGATTAGGGACTGGCAAATTCCAAAACACATGAAGCTTCACTATTAGGAGCTTAAGTCAATCAGTAAGTAGAGATGTTTCCAGTTGGTCAGAATCTAAATAAAGGCAGGAATATTAGTTTTAACTAGGGCCTAGAGTTGCCCAAATACACTTCTCCCTCAGGAGGGAGAAGAGTGGAACCCATCATGGACCAAGATCATTTCCTCTTGTGGAAACACCATATTCTCTCTAGAATAAATTGCATATTGTCTTGACATTTTTTATTCGGTTACTAGAGCATGAGCTGTGTATATTAAATTAGATCTCTCTGAAGAAATTTGTTCTTGCTGGGTGGTTAATATCTTTCTGTGTCTTGCTGAGATGTGATGGAAATGCCATCTTCTGAGTACAGTAGTGGCTGGGGAGGGGGCAGCTCCAAAGATTTTTTTAAACAAGGAGGATTCTCTGATTCCAGGATTTGGGACCTTCAGACGGCACTGTGATTGTGATGCTCTCAGGTTTTAATATGTTTTGATCAAAGACACTATAAAGCATCTTGAAATGGGCAACTACCTACTTGGTGTTTTTGCAGAGTTGCCAGAAAACTCCTCTTGCCCCTCCACAAATCTCTGCTAGCTGAATCTGTACTTCTTCTCATCTTCTGTCTTGTAACTCATGGCTTTGGATTCCAGTGAGAATGCTTGTGTGCCTGGCTCTTGAAAGAAAGCTCTTTGCTGGTCCTTTACTACAGGCTAAATGTGCTTCAGAACAGTCCTCACTCAGTAAACCCTCAATCTGAAAGTACATACTGAGTTTTGCCAGGTACCAAGTTAGGCACTTGGGAAACTGTGGCAAGTCAAAGAGCTATGGTCCCTGACTTCATAGAACTTTTCTATTTTATTGGCTCTCAATTTTTTAAAACTGGGGTTGGCAAACTAGAGCCCTTGGTTCCAATCCAGAGAGCTGTCTTTTTTCTTGTCTTGTCTTGTCTTTTTTTAGTAAGTGAAATTTTACTGGATCATAGCTGCACAGCCCTTCATTTATGTATTTTTATTTATGGCTGGTTTTGAACATAAATTGCAGAGTTCAGATTGTTGTGGCAGAAATGACATAACTTGCAAAACCTAAAATATTTATAGAATATTGGACCCTTTCTAGAAAAATCTTGCCCATTCCTGTTTTAAAATTCTAGGTATTAAAGCCCCATTCTGAGATATTTTAAATCAGTAGATCCACAGGCATGTACCTACAGGCATGCACTGACCTCTGTTCTCCCCACTTTTCCCATGGAGGGTCTCTCTTAGCTCTATACATGTGCCTTTGGTTTTTCCTTTAGCAGTTTCTCCTCTCCTGTCCTCTTCTTTCTAGGGCACGTGTGGATGTTCCTATGGCCACAGTGTTTGTTTTCTGCAGTTCTCCATTGTCATTTTATTTTGTAACTTCTTCCTCCCTCCTGGTAGTAACTATTCTATGACGATGCCCCAGAAATCTGCATTTTCAACTCTGGTTCATCTCCTCGATTCCTCCCTATATTTCCAATTGCCTGGATCACAGGGCTCTCTTAACTCAAACTTACTATGTCTGAAACCAAATTCATCATTTCCTCCAAGCCAGCTCAGCCTCTGGACTTAGCGATTTGCTGTTATTGGGAGTATCAGTCTTCCTCTCTGACATCTAAGTCATTAATAATAATGGTCATATTTCTTTCAGATTTTACCTCTTGGTCATAAAAAGCAAGTCTACTTGAAATTAGGGCCTAAGGACAAATAACAAAAGGTGGAGGCTTAGGAAAAGTTCACAAAGTTTACCTGGTGGATAGCCTTTCCTATTTTCCCATGGGAGATGTAAGGAAAAAAAAA
>PITA01000825.1:0-159393 GCA_004023965.1 Spilogale gracilis | reverse complement strand
TGAGTCTCACAGATTATCCTTGCAAATGTCACACAGCGAGTGCATGGTGGTAGTATTAGCTAGATTTAAGTTTTGAATATGATTTTCCATCCTCTTATTGTATAGCAAACTGAGTTTCCACGCCTGAAAACTATCTTGGGATCTTATTGAATTGATGTTGGCTAAATTTTCTTTTTTAATATATACCAATCACAACTGACTATGGTATAATCAAGTAAGATTGACTGTAGTTTTCGGTATCTGTTCCTCTCTTGCTCCCCATTAAAAGGTAATAATGATGATGATAACGGTAATAACACTTGACACTTAGGGAATGATGCACTACAACAATTCATAGATACTTGATTTTTGTCTTCACTTCCACCCCATCATCCTGACTCTTTCGTTAGCTCCATTTGACGTCTAAGGACACTGAAGTGTAGAGTGATTTAATAACTTGCATACAGTCATATAGCTACTAAGTGGTTCATACACAGATAGTAGACTGCAAAGTTCTTAAGCTTGTTGTCAGTAACCAATGGCATGTTGTTATATATTTATCAGCTAGCCCTATTTTGTGTGATGGTGGAGGTGTGGGGAATTTATAGCAGTTACCAATTTCTGTGGTGTAAATATCCCCAACCTGGCTAATTTCAAAGTACATCACTGTGTTGCATCACTCCCTCACAGTATACTTGCCTCAAGGTATATGAGAAATTATACTAATGGGCTCTTGTGATCCTGTGTTGACCTGCTCTGTATTGGTGAGACAGAACATACTGCAGTGCCAAGAGGGTGGAGTGGATACGAATGATATGAACTAGGGAGGGTTAGTTAATCTTGCAGTGAATGATGGGAGACATTCCAAGAGGTTATCCCAGGTGCAAAGTCATGGGCAAATGGGAAATGTTTGGGAGGTAGCAAGATCACATTGACTCATCTGGAGCAGAGAGTAGCTGGGAAGAAGAGTCTAGAAAAGAGCCCTTTTAACATTGCACATGTCATTTAGAACCTTTAGTGGGTGGATGGTGGAGATCTCAGCCTCTGGTTTGAAGCCTTGGAGGAAATAATGCCTCCAACACCCAAGAATACTGGTGTTTAATGTTTTTCTGTAGATAATTCTGTGTACTGAGATTTGTAACATTGTTTTCAGCCAAAATCCTCATCACAATAGTGTTGCTTTTAATGAAGATTTGAATGATACACACTTGAAATTAGTTTAACCCCCCCCAAATTTTTAGAGACTTAATGCCCCAGGTTTGAAATAAGATATATCCCAGAACTTTAAAAAATGCAACCTCAAAAAAAAAAAAAAATGCGACTTCAAGGCTGTCAACCCACAGAAAGTGTAAACCATGTTAATGTTTCTTATCTTGTGGGCACAGCACTTGAGCTGTTGAAATGGAGAGAAATCATTCTCCTTTGTTGGAATTGTGTATCCCATACTATGGTTTCTATGTACTAAATATTCTGCAAATGATTTGATGCTTAGGTTATAACAGCAGTGACTTAAAATATAATGGTCTTTATTATATGAAATAAGTTTGTCAACTATGTGGTATTATTAATCTGAGCAGTGGAAAAGATATCCATAGAATTAGTAGCCTGGGTCTAGAAATTGAATTTGATAAATCAGTAATATGTGATGGTTTTGCTAGAGGAATAAACATAATGAGAGATAATGCTAATGTGAGTGATAAGGCTTAAACAAAACAAAACAAAAATTGAATTAGAAAAAAATGATATTGCTGCAGATTTATATTCTGGGAAAATAAATGTAATCCTTCCCTCTTTTAGTGAAGTGTGATTATGGTGATTAAGTTATATAATAACAAAATTTAATTTTGAGCAGTAGAATTATTGATTATGTGAAGGCCTAGGGATGCATGCCTCCCCTATGTGCCTTCCGTACACATTTGAGTGTTGGATTGCAATGCTCTCTAACAGATTCTACTGTTAGACATTTTGCCATCTTTTCTCCAGGTTCCTTTTCTGCTAGATAAAGATGAGGAGATGGATAAGTGTGTACTATTATAACACTTGCAAATAAAATGCAGATGTCTATAATGGAAATGTCTGTGGACTTGGCCCATTCATTTGCCACTTAAAATATCTTTCTTGCATAGATCAGCTGATATAAAACTGTCAGCAATGTGATGTAGAAAAGATGTTAGGGTTTGAAGCTGAAAGCCAAGAAAGAATTCTTGAGATGCCATTGGTGCAAAAAGGTGATTTTTTTTTTTTTAAGATTTTATTTATTTGACAGAGAGAAACACAGCCAGAGAGGGAACACAAGCAGGGGGGGTGAGAGGGAGAAGCAGGCTTCCGGCCAACCAGGGAGCCCAATATGGGACTCGATTCCGGGTCTCCGGGATCATGACCTGAGCCGAAGGCAGTCGGCAGTCGCTTAACCAACTGAGCCACCCAGGTGCGCCCCCCCGCCTTTTTTTTTTTTTTTTTTTTTTTTTAAAGAGGTGCAAAAGGTGATTTTATTAAAGCATGGAGGCAGGACCCGTGGGCAGAAAGAGCTGCCAAGTGATCTGAAGGGTGGCCCTTTATATACTTTCGAGTTGGGAGGGAGTTAGGGAGAGCATAAGTCTCTAAGGAATTTTGGAAGCAAGGTTTCCAGGACCTTGGGGGAACTAGCTGTTGTTGGGAGAAGGTCGTTTATTACCGTTTAATAATAATAGGGTCACGAGAACCTTCAGATGTATATCGGTGGGCCATATGCTTGGAGGATGATGGCCATCATGTATCTTGAAGGGTTTAGAGGTAAGGGAAATTTATATGTTAAATAGGCTTATAGGATCTAGCGCAGTGGGGTGGGGGGGCAGAGGGGCTCAGGCTAGGGTTGCCTTTTGCTCTTATCAAAGTGTCCACACTGAGGCAGTTGAGTCCCTAGAGGAATGTCACTCTGCCTTTTTCAAGGATTTGTCGAATGGGCTGTAGGTAGTAAGGAAATTTAATAATTTTTCTTCTATCTTTGTTTCCCAAATCACAGTGGGCCAGGGAAGGGCTGGGATTCACACACTGTTTGCAAGCACCTTCTGATCAGTCCATGGCTCATTCAATCAATAGTGCTTCATTCTAGGAAGAGATCCCTGTACAGTAGGGTGTTATAAGCCATTCCCTCCCTCTTACAATTCCTGGAACTCTTTAACTGTTAAAGATATATTGCCTTGGCTTATTAAAAAACATAAAATCCAAAGAAAAACCTTTTGCCCAGACTGAGTGTTGGCCTTTTTGAGGTCAATGATCCTGGCACTTGTACATTTTTGAATCTGTCCCAGAATATAGCATGGTGCCTTCTCAAACCCTGACTACCTGGTGCTTTTCTTGGTTGTAATTTCCAAGAGCAAAGAGAAATGTTTACTGCTGTTTTTACTCCTTCACTTAAAAAAATACTTATTCTTTTAATAAGCATCTGAATCAAAGTGTGCTGGCTCACTCAGTGACTAACCATGCAGTGTGATATAGACATCTAAAATCTCTAGACCTGTTTACTCATTTGTAAAATAAGATGGTAAGACTAGATATTGCATCAGAGGGAAGTTGGTCTCTAGAGATGCCCTGTGGAGCTCCATCTGCCCAACATTTTCATGAGCCATGAGGATGTGGTAGGCATACTAATCAACATTGCAGAGGACTTGGAGCTGGAAGGCATGGTTACTGCTCCATTGACAAAAACTGTAGACAAAAAGATTGTGGCAGCTTGGAACAGTGGGCTACATTCCAAAGGTAAATTTCTCCTCTGAATGGAAAGCCTTCTATAATCATGTAAAACAAGTGAGGACAAGACCGGAAGGCTGCAGTTTCAAAACAGTACCTATAAGTAAGACTTTGGAGAAGTAGGCTACAAGGTTGTGTATGATATGGCTTCAATAAAAAAGCTTAACTTTTGTGAGCAAAGATCAAGGACATGGGGTATGTTCAAATCAAGTCAGTTAATCTCTCTGAAACAGGCCTTCATCTCTAGGGTGGGGGTAGTCATAATAAGTGCAGTTCAGAAATGTCTCCTATGAATCTTAAGCACTGTGCTAAGTGTTTTGCCTAGCATATCTCAGTAGTCTTCAGTGAGAGGTAAGTATTAATAGAATGTGTGTTTTATAGATGAAGAAATTGCAACATAGATGGCACAGATCATTGTCCAAGACCTCACAGGTAGGCAGAGGTAGAGCCAAATCCAGTTTCTTCTGACCCCAAAGCTCAAGCTATAAAGTGCTATTTTCTAGTGCTTCCTTCCATAACATTTAAGGGGCACAGGGCTAATTGTGCCCACATAAATCCTAGCACAGTGCCCTGTGTGAAGGTATAGAGTAAATGTTAATATCCTTCCCTTTTGCTCCTTTTCCTTTCTGTTCTGTCTGAGCCCCACGCCAGCATGTAATTCTGGGGGTTATTCTGAGACTTCAAGGGTAGACCCTCCTCATAGAGGAATAATCGTTCCATGACTTTGCCTACCTACTTTTGTTCTCCTTCCTTCATCCCATATAACTCTTTTACACCCAGCTGCTGTAGAGGCCATTTAATTACTCATCATCAGGGGTGCCTGGGTGGCTCAGTCGTTAAGCATCTGTCTTTGGCTCAGGTCTTGATCTCAAGGTCCTGGGATCCATGTGGGGCTCCCTGATGAGGAAGCCTGCTTCTCCGTCTCCCACTCCCCCTGCTTGTGTTCCCTCTCTCACTCTGTCTCTCTCTGTCAAATAAATAAATAAAATCTTTAAAAAAATAATTACTCATCATCAGCAATAGTGATCACCTCAGCCTCATTCATACTGAGGCTTGCAGAGGTGTTTGGAAGACTTGAATTTGTGTCACTGAAAACATGGCCTGGAGAAGGCTAAAACCTGTCTGCTAACAGACAAGTAAGTGACCTGAAGAGAAAATAGTTCACTTTTAATGCCATAGCAGAGACTGGCATCGAGCCATCAGCAGCACTCCTGTCCCTGCAGAGGAGATCTGCTTGGGTCTGAGGGGCATGTGTCCTTTTAAGAATTTGTGGCACTACTTATCTTATAGAATTGCCAGGACTGGGTTTGTCAGAAGAATGTGTTACCCAAATGGCTGAAACACACACAGTTACCAGCTGCTTGATTCTCCCCAGAGAGACAAAAATCTCACTTTCTACTTTTGTTTTTAAAAAGGTCAAAATCACAGATTGGGTCTGAATCCTCAATCAGTCGTGTTAACACTAATAGAACTGAGTATCTGAGGTGTGGCTACCCAATAGCTACTCCCTTTTGGAAATATTCGTTGAGCCAAACCACTAAGGGAAATGCCCTCTCTCTCGAATAGCCGTGGGTTTGCCTCTACCAGTCACCCCCAAAATTGTTCTCTGGATTCGAACCTGGAGATAAATCAGTTGAAATCCCTTGGAAGACTATGAGCTCCATGACTTGCCAGCTCAGAGGGTGGGGGAAAAAAAAGGATCTTATTCCCAAACACAGAAAACCAAAAAACCCTTACCTGAATTCACATAAAGAAAATGAAGTTTGAAAAAAATAAAAAAAAAATAAGCTCGAAGCAAAGTAAACAACTATGCCAATATATGTGCAGTTGACCCTTGAACAACACGTGTCCACTTACATGCAGGTTTTTACACTGGACTGCTGTGAATATATTATCTCTTCCTTATGATTTTCTTTCTTTTTTTTTTTTAAGATTTTTATTTGTTTATTTGACAGAGAGAAACACAGGTAGAGAGGGAACATAAGCAGGGGGAGTGAGAGAGAGAGAAGCAGGCTTCCCACCGAGCAGGGAACCCGATGTGGGGCTCAATCCTGGGTCTCCAGGATCATGACCTGAGCTGAAGGCAGTCGCTCAACCAACTGAGCCACCCAGGCGCCTCTCTTCCTTACGATATTCTTAATAATACCCCTTCCTGTAGCTTACTTCATTATAAGAATACAGCATATAATACATATAACAAAGTATCTATTAATCTATTTTGTTATCAGTAAGATTTCTGGTCAACAGTAGGCTATCAGTAATTAAGTTTTAGGGAGTCATAGTTTAGATGCAGACGTTCGACTCTGCAGAAAGCTGGTGCCTCAACCCCTTGCATTGTTCAGGGGTCAACGTTATTAAAAAGATGAGAGGGAGGGCGCCTGGGTGGCTCAGTGGGTGAAAGCCTCTGCTTTCAGCTCAGGTCATGATCTCAGGGTCCTGGGATCGAGGCCCACATCGGGCTCTCTGCTCAGCAAGGAGCCTGCTTCCTCCTCTCTCTTTGCCTGCCTCTCTGCCTAGTTGTGATCTCTCTCTCTGTCAAATAAATAAGTAAAATCTTAAAAAAAAAATAAAAAGATGAGAGGGAGGAAAACTGCAAACTCTTAGCAAGGGTTTTTACTTATGTTCAGAGATGATACACAGCTGAAATTTTTCCCCCGTATTTTTATTTTCTGAATTTTCTACAATAAGCAGAATATTTTTTATAATCACAAAGTACAAATGTATTTTGGAAAAAAAAAAAAAACCAACGTTCCATTGTGACAGCAGTCAGACAATCCAGAGTATGTCTGCAGGCACAGGGCCAGGGAAGTGGCCAGAAAGGACACACGTGAATTAGGCATTTGCTTTACCCCATCTCTGACCCAGCACTGTCCTCTGAGCAGGAGCAAGATGTTGCAAGGGTCAATGTGGTTGCATATGCAAAGTCACTTGCCAAAAGATATTTAGGAGTGGAAGTTTCTTTTTCTTTTCTTTTTTTCCTTTTTTTGGAATTCTCTGGAGGATATAAAATACTGCCAAGGAAATTTATTAAAATTGATTCTGCTTTTTTGAGAAAAATCATGGAAATTTTTTAAGGAAGAACACTGGTAGGTTTAAAGGAGATAAACGAACATTTATTTTATCATGTCCCTAGTTTGCTTGATGCTGGAAATATATTACTGAGATTTTGCTGTCATTATAAATGAGTGTTTAACAAACAGCTATTAAATCTTCATGTTCATCTACTATACTACTTGGTATGTGGACTACAAGAAACAAAGACCCTTCTTGTGGCTTCTCATAAAGGATTTGAGAAGTCAAACAAATCTGAAGAAAATGACATTACAATAGGATAGTTGGGACAGTTGGGATAGTGGGAGGTGTGCACAAGGAAAGCATATGGAATTGGCACTTAATAGGTCACAGAGGACTGTAAACTACTCTCCCTCATTTGGTCTCTCAGCCTGGTTAACTAACATGGTGTTTTCATATTCCAGAATACAACAGAAAAGAGCTTCCTACCAGCCAGGCACTCTTCTGTTTTTAACATGAATTATTTGTCTATTACCTCTCCCCAATAAAAGCCAGGGAGGGGGTGTCTTATGCTTTTCTGTCCTCATTTTATGGCTGAGGAAACTGGGTACAAAAATCTTGAGTCATTTGCTTAAAATCACAAGCAAATGGCAGGTGGTAAAACTGGGCCTCTAATCAGGTCTTTGCCCAGAGTCTACTGTGGCCTCTGGTCTATCTCCCTCCCAGTAGAAAAAAGCAGTTTCTAGATGACAAGTGGCCATGCCAGGCCTCTGGAAGGGTAGACCTGCTCTAAGACCTGGTGCTTACCCTTTTAAATCCAGTCTGCCAAAGCAAAGGGAGTGAACCATTAACCCTCTTTCTCCTTTGACACATGTGCCTTCTGGAATGTTTGCAGTTGGGAGAAAAAAGAATGCATCTGTTAGAGATTAATTCCTGAAATTATTTTTATTTTTAGCTTTATTAAGTTTTATAAACATACCAGACAATAAAAAGGGGGAAAGAAAGAAAGAAAGAAAGAAAATCTAACCTTTTATTTCTTTCGGTTCTGAATGAGAGTAAATCTTGCCACTAGCAGCTGATAAAGTATCTCCCAGGTTTCTGTCCTAATGCACTGAGAGGGAATTGATGTCCTTATGTTCTTACTCATGGGCTGTTAGTTGCCATCAGAAAGTGCCATCAGACACTTGCTTTTCCCTTTAGTGACTGTCTCTGGCCTGTCAAGTGAATTTCAGGCTTCTTGCCATGGTATTCATATAGTCGGCCCCAAATCCTTTGCCACCTCAATTCTAACTTTTCCCACCTATGCCTTATATCTTACTGTCACTCTGGCTTTGTTCATGCCTTTTTTTTTTTTTTTTAAGATTTTATTCATTTATTGGACAGAGGGATCACAAGTAGGCAGAGAGGCAGGCAGAGGGAGAGGAGGAAGCAGGCTCCCTGTTGAGCAGAGGGCCCGGGCCTCGATCCCAGGACCCTAAGATCGTGACCTGAGCCGAAGGCAGAGGCTTAACTCATTGAGCTATGCAGGAGCCCTGTTCATGCCTTTTGCAAATAAGTCCATATGGCCAAGTAGTATCCATCTTTTAAGTCCTGCTTAGTTACCAATCTCTTTCTTGGCTCCAAGGAAACTTTCCTTGGGAAGTTTTCTTGTAAGGGTTGTTTAATATGCTGACAAAATATCACTTCTGAATTACAAAGGTGTTGGTGAATATATTTAAGGTGAAGGGCTAAAAAGTTTCTTCATGTTAAATGAGAAAAACAGCTCTCAAAATTGTGCATTCACTGTGGTATTGACATGATAGAAATGTACATACAGATCGCAAGAGATCACAAGACACCCCACAGAGACAAAGGTAATTATAGTGGTGAGGTGGTGAGATTCATTATTCAGTATTTATTTATTATCAATATTATTCATGTATAAAAAACCCTGTCATTTTATGATATTCCTTTTTTTTAAGCTTTTATTTATTTATGTGACAGAGAGAAACACAACTAGAGAGGGATCACAAGCAGGGGGAGTGAGAGAGGGAGAAGCAGTCTCCCCACTGAGCAGGGAGCCCAATGTGGGACTCGATCCCGGGACTCTGGGAACATGACCTGAGCCAAAGGCAGACTCTTAACAACTGAGCCACCCAGGCGCCCCTATGATATTCTTTAATAGCACTTCTATGCATGTTTCTTTTTAACCTGCAGTATTATTCATTGCTTTCTCTAGTGGACCTCTGACCTTTTGCCTGCCTGGCATTTATTTCTCCTTCCGATAAGTACATCTCTCTTTGCCTTTGCATGAGGTCCTTTCCTACACTAATTCCATGAGGAGGACTAGCCTTGCTCCTGTCCAGGGACAGGGATGTGACTCAGCCCCAGCCCCAGTCAGTGTGTAGATTCCACTGGCTTCTGTGTTTGTTCAGGGATATCATGTATTTCAAGTGGGTTTGGCAAGATTGAGTTCTAATAGTTTCTTTGGAACAACTGAGAAAGAGAAGCTTCATTTTCTCAGACTCTTTTCTTTCTTTCTTTTTTTTTTTTAAAGATTTTATTTATTTGATAGAGAGAAACACAGCCGGAGAGGGAAAACAAGCAGGGGGAGTGAGAGAGGGAGAAGCAGGCTTCCCGCTGAGCAGGGAGCCCGATGTGGGACTCGATCCCAGGTCTCCAGAATCATGACCTGAGCTAAAGGCAGTCACTTAACCAACTGAGCCACCCAGGTGCCCTCAGACTCTTTTCTTTTCCCTCCTCAGAGACTTTTGAAGTTGTAAATATATAAGCCAGAAGGAATCCGTGGTCTATCTTCCAACTGCCACCACAGGAAAGTGGTAAGGAAGGACTACTAATGGACTGCTAAGGAATGACCCCAAGTCTGTGAGTCTGTAAGTCTTTACGATTCATGATGTTAAATCTTATAAGACAAACTGGTATAATTTGATGGGCATGAGTAGAGAAACTGTGGACTTGTTCAATACCTCCAAAAAATTTGACCAAGTATCCAAATTGAACTTGAATATGGGAAGTCTGTGGTTGGACTGGGATTGTTGATGTTTTCCCCAGTAGGTGGGACAGTTCCTTCTGATTTGATGGTTCTGCCAAGTATGGCTCTGTGTTCTTCACTGGTAGTTTGTTTCATACTGAGTAAATAGGGTTGTCTGCTTTGACTGTAGACTATTGTTTTGCTGCAAGCTGAAGCCTATTATATCTCAGGAGATGGAGAACCTAGTGTCTCCTGGTTTTACCAGACCACTTGAAGTTAGTTGTTCAACCTCACAGTATTTGTTTCTTTACTGTAAAAATGACAGGATAACATTTCATAGCTTTTGGGATCCCATCCTACATTAGTACTCTGTGAATCTATAAATATGCACTGATTTTCCTGGAGCTGCCCAACATATGGTACATGTCTGGGGGATTGTTACAGCATGGTGGTTCACTTTATCACAGTGATGTCTTAAGGTTGACTCCATGGTCAAGTTTCACAGTGTGGGTAGATAATGAGGGCACAAATCCAATCCTGGTCAGTGAACATTGGGTTTAAGTTTGCTTGCAATCCACACTGATCTCTGACTCTTTCCCTAACCTGACCCATTGATTCAAAATGGATTTTTTTTGTCATTCAGCTTGGTTCATGTTGATTTGCAAAATTTATTCTATTTTGGTGTATCTTGGAAGCATCATTTTGCCTGATTATTCAGGTTTACTGAATAGTTTGAAATTGCAGTTTTGTTGTCTAGGTCAATACTTATTAGTGAGAGACCAGTTTTTTGTTTGTTTTGTTTTAATTTTCAATGTATTAGATTTAGGAGATCATGTGCTTAGCTGCTGTGGCCATTCTGGATTGTGATATATCTTTCTAAATGTATGGTCTCAATTTTGTACTTTTTTTGTTTGTATATATGCATGGATCTCTTTCTGAATTTTCTAATTCTGTTCTGCTAGTCTATTTGTCTACCCCTGTGCTGATACTACACTGTTATGATTTATAATGAATGTTAATATCAGCTAATATGACCCCCATCTCCTCTGAATCAGCCTTTTTCAGGCGTACAATGGCTATTCTTGGCCCTTTTCTCTTCATTATAAATTGTAGAATTAGTATGTAAAGGTTCACAAATAATTTATCAGTTTAAGGAGCGTTTTTATCTTTCTAATAATGTGTCTTCTTATCTATGAACATAGTTTATTTTACAAGTTATTTAAACTTTGAGTAAAGTTTTAGAATTTTCTCTAAAAAATATTGTATTTTATATTTATTTCTAGGTGTTTATAAATTTATTATTATTGCAATTGATGTCTTTAAAATATATTAGAAAATATGTTTTCTAACATTTTGTGACTATAAGCAATTGATGATGGTGTGTTAATTTATATCCAGCCCCCCTGCCAAACTCATTTTTTAAATATTTTTCCATGGATTTTTGTACAGTTTTGATGTGTGAATAATATCTGTTTATTTCCAATCTATTACTTATTTTCTTGTCTTATTGCAAGTATATTAAAGAATCGTATTAGCTTCTTACAAGTGACACAAATTACTATGTTCTAAGTGACTTAAAACAACAGGGATTTAGTTTCCCACCAACTAGAGACTAGAAGTCCTTGAGTGTCAGTAGGGTCTCCCTCTGAAGACTCTAGGAAGGAAGCCTTCCTTGTGTCTTCCAGCATCTGAGAGTTTGAGCACACCTTGCCTGGTGGCAGCATAACTTTAGTTTTTGCTTCTATCTTCACTCGGCTTTCTTTGTTGGTCTTTCTATGTTAACTCCTCTCATAAGGATACCAGGCATTGGATTTGGGAAACACTATAATCCACAGTGATTTCTTCTCAAGGTACTTAACTAATTGCATTTATAAAGACCCTGTTTTCAGAGGAGGTCACATTCTGAGATTCTAAGTGGAAATGCATTTTGAGGAGACACTATCCATTCCACTATGAAGACTTTCATCAGGATAAAGAATAGAAGTGGTAGTGAGCATACTCTTGCAGTCCTAATTTTTAAGAAAATGTTTTTAATGTATTGCAGTTACCATGGTTTGTGAATTTAAAGCACATGAATTTTCACATTTCAGTAAGTCCAAAATGGTCATAAACCTTACAACCAGTGATTACTATAGTTTAATGGATAGTGTGTTTTTCTTTATTTGTAGTACATCTTTTAACAAGTGGGACCTTAGATTTAATAGAATGAAAGTTGTTTTGCTTTACATTTGTTTTTAATGTTAACTTTTAGCAGACTGAAAAGTTCGCTACTGTTTTCAATGTAGTGCGAGGTTTTTGTTGTTTTTCCTTTATATCATGAATGGAGGTTGATTTTCATTGAATGTTTCTTTCCTCCTTCTACTGAAATAAATATATGATCCTTCTTCTTTACTTTGCTAATAGGGTAAATTTTATTAATAGATAATTTAAAAGATTTTATTTATTTTTTTGACAGAGAAATAGCGTGAGTAGGCAGGGCAGCAGACAAAAGAACAGGGAGAAGCAGGCTCTCAGCCAAGCAGGGAACCTGATGTGGGACTCAATCCTGGGACCCTGGGATCATGACCTGAGCTACAGGCAGCTGCTTAACTGACTGAGCCACCCAGACACCCTGATAATTTAACTTTAAACTCACTTTGCCTTTCCTACTTGGTTGTGCTCTATTGCCTTTTTATAGGTAATGTTGGTTTCATTTTTGCCAATTAAAAAAAAGATATTTATAATATGCTCATGAATGAGATTAACCTGTAATTTTCCTTCCTCATGTTATTCAGGACAGATTTTATCAAAATTATGCTTGATCATGCTGTATCGTCCTATTAATGTGCTGATAAATTCAGTTCACTAATATATTATGGAGGATTTTTATATCCATGTTCATCAGGGATATATACTTGACTTATACTTTTCTTGTAAAAGTATAAATTTTCTTTGTTTGGCTTTGGTATGAGGGTGATGTTGATCTCATATATTAAACTTGGAAGTTTCCCTCTTCTATCTTTTTTTAAAAAAACTTTGAGACATGAGTATTAATCTTCAAATGTTTGATGGAAGTTGCTTGTGAAGTCACTTGATCCTTAGTTTTTCTTTGCGGGAGGTTTTTGTTTTGTTTTGTTTTGTTTGTTTGTCTTTAGCAATCCAATCCTCCTTGTTGGTTATTGGCCTTCTCAGGCTTTCTATTTCTTCTTGAACCAGTCTTGGTTGTATGTCTCGAGGACTTTATCTATTTATTCTGGGTTATTTATTTATTTAAAAAATTTATTGGAGCATGCGAGCAAGAGGGAGAGGGAGAGGGGGAAGGCTAGAGGGAGAGGAAGAAGCAGATTTCCCTTTGGACAGGGAACCAGATGCAAGGGGCTCAATCCCAGGGTCCTAGGATCATGTCCTAATCCAAAGGCAGATGTTTAACTGACTGAGACACCCAGATACCCGTCTTTAGGTTATTTAATTTATTGGCGTATAATAATTGAAATAGTCCATTATTATCTTTTTTTATTTAGTTTAATAGTGCCATTCAGTGTCAGTTATAATATCTTCTCTTCCTTTACTGATTGTGACTCAAAACCATAATGAGCTATCATCTCTTACTTGTTAGGATGATTATTGCAAAAAAAAGTAACAAATGTTAGCTATGATAGGAGCAAAAGAAAATAGTTGTACATTGTTAGTGGGAATGTAAATTCATCCAGGCATTATGGAAAACCTTGCAAAGGTTCCTCAAAAAGCAGAAAGAGTTCTACCACATGACTCAGCAATCTCACTTCTGTGTATGTATCCAAAGGAATTGAAATCAATATCTCAAAGAGATATCTGCATTCTAATGTTCATTGCAGCATTATTCTCAATAGTGCAAATATGGAACCAACCTAAATATCCATTAATAAATGAATAGATAAAGAGAGTATGTTATATGCATACAATGTACTATTATTCAGGCCCTCAAAAAGAAGGAAATCCTGACATTTGAGCAACATGGAGGGCATTACGCCATGTGAAATAAGTGAGACAAAGAAGGCCAAATGCTACATGAGACCTCTTAGAGAAGAAATCTAAAATTGTCAAACTCACAAAAGCAGAGAGTAGAATGGTAGTTGGCAGGGGTTAAATGGGATAATTGGGAGATACTGGCCGAATGGTACAGAGTTACATTTATACAATATGAATAAGTCATGGAATTTCACTTACTCTAGTATGTACTGTCTACTGTACAGCATTGAGCCTGTAGTTAACAGTATTGTATATTTAAAAAGTGGCTAATGGGGTAGACCTTATATTCGATGTTATTATTACAAAACAACAACAATAATAAAAAGGCAAGAAGAAACTTTGGGTGGTGATAGATATATTGTATAGACTGTGGTGATGGCTTTCTGTGTGTATACTTATCTCAAAACTGATTAAGTTGCGGGCACCTGGTGGCTTAGTCGTTAGGCCTCTGCCTTCGGCTTAGGTCATGATCCCAGAGTCCTGGGATCAAGTTCTTCCCTCTCTCTCACTTCCCCTGCTTGTGTTCCCTCTCTAGCTGTATTTCTGTCAAATAAATAAATAAAATCATAAAAAAAACTGATAAAGTTGTATGCATTATATATGTATAGCTTTTTACATGCCAATTATATCTCAATAGTTTTTTTTAATGTTATATTAACAAAAATAATTGATAATATTCTCTCATTTTATTCTTGGAAGCATATATATCTTAGAATTATCAGTCCAGACTTTTATTACAACTCGCCTATGAATATACCTGTCTTTTTTTTTTTTTGGTGAGAATGTTTAAATGCTTGTTCAATTTTTTCAATAGACAGAGGAATGTTGTTATCATCTTTTCCTTCATTTACTTTTGTTTAATTAGACTTCTCTAAGAATATGTCTATTTTGTCTGTTTTCAAATAAGGTATCATAGAATTGCTCATAGGAGTGGTTAGAATTCCTGCTGCATCTCTAATGAGGCCTCCTTGGTGGCTCCTAATACAAATTTTTCTTTTATTTATTATTATTATTTTTTTTTTAGTCAGTTTAACTTTGGTTTTTCACTACTTTGTGTCATGACTCCAAAAGGAAACCAACTCATCTTGTATTATCACCACTTCTTTCCTCCTTTCTAATTTACCCATTCATCTTTTTTTTTTTTTGCTAATATTTTTAGATATTCTAGTGGCTACCTGAGTAATTTTAAGTGAAATAAATTTTGTACTATTTTTTTTCTTTCAAATTTTCATCTGTGCTCACCCTTTAAGCGAAGTAATTTGAGACAAAGGCCCTTCCTTTTGTTCTTCAGATTGCTCCTTACAGGTTAATGACCCTGTCAGTCAATTAAAATGATTGCTCCTGAATGACAGTCTTTGTCCCCCTCCCCATGTCTCCCTGAAAAGTGGTCCAAATACCACTGTGTGCACTGAAGTTTTCCAATTACTCAAAAGCAGTTTGTATGTAAGCAGAATCTCATTTTTGCAATACACTACCTGTATGACTTACAACAAGTGTTTCATCTTTGCAGTTTGAGGTTACCGATGTGTGAAATGGGAATACAGCCAGTCCTACAAGATTATTGTAAGACTAAACTTAGTGACATTTGTTAATGTGCCTAATACTGGGCCTTCACAAAGTAAATGTTCAGGATACGTTATTTCCCTAGCTCCCATGATAACTTTTCTTTTACACAGCATGCTCCCTTTTCTGTTTGAAGATAGTGCAAATGGCCGTGTATCAGTTATCCAGAATTTTCCAACAACTTAGTACATCATCTAAGTTGAAGGAATAAATGGGCAGAGGTCTTTTCTCAGCCTATGCACATATACTGTGGGAAGTAGAAGGAAAATTAATTGATAGAAGCATTGTGAGAATCCTGATATCTACTTTTTAAAAAAGAATAGTGGTTTATAGAGAGTACAGAGGTGAGTACTAGGTTTTGGGAGAAAAGAGGAGATGTTGGTCAAAGAGTACAAAGTTAGTTGTAAGATGGATAAGTTATCAGGATCTAATGTAAAGCATGATAATTATAGTTAATAATATTATATTATATACTGGAAATTACTGAGTAGATCTTAAATGTTCTCACCAAAAAAAGAAATGGTAATTGTGCGACACACCTTGCACGTATTAGCTAATGTCATGGTGGTTAACTGTTTTGCAATATACAAAAGAATAGTAGTTGATGATTTCTTTTGTGTCATAGACCCCTTTGAAAATAAAGGGAAAATCTTGGGTGCTATCTTTCCCCAAAAGCATATTTGCACAATCTTCGACAAAGAATTTTATATTTCATGTAGCCTTCAAAGGCTATCTGTGAATTGAAGGGTAAGAATCTTTCTTTCAAAAAGTACCAGCTTTCTTTAAGGTTAGCTGAGTGTCATATATTTGAAAACACCAATATTCTGATTCCATGTAGACCAATATATCCTGAGTTAGAATATGAATTTGAAATGGACAGATAGATTTTTTTGACATTGCTATTCTTTTTAGTATCTATCATAATGACCCCAAAAGGGAATCAGAAACAGCTTAGGTGCTTAAAACAGAATGTGAAAGCATTTCTCAACTGTTAGGATTTTCTGAAGAATGTGTCCCCTGTGAAGTCTCAGTGAATCTTACATTGAATGCATTAAAACTTCAAAACTATTCTCCTACCTTTTTTTTCCTTTATGTTCCAAGTTATACTGCCATGACTTTGTATAAAAGTAGCATCTAAGGCAAGAATATGCTTACTGTGTTAGTAATAAGGTAAAGAGTATGATACCCTTTAATTTTGTTTCAAGAACAAATAAAACTTTGTTAGGCCAAACAAATTCTGTGTGAGAGAACATACACACACACACACACACACACACACACACACACGAGAGAGAGAGAGAGAGAGAGAGAGAGAGAGAGAGTGAGTATATGGTACCAGTTTTGACCCAATACTCAGAAGTAGAAAATGTCAGAATCAAAAATGTTTTCAAATAGCTAAAACAATGTAAAACAGTAGAATATCTATAAGAAGGTAAAACTGAGTAAGATTGAAGCCTTGAATTTTAAAAAAACATCAATCATAGTTTTTAAAAATCAAATAAAAAATCAGTAATAATGATACATGGAAAGATCTTTAGCAGAACCTGGTGTGTAGTTAGAGTAGCCAGGATTGTTATAAATTCTTGTCATTTTTATTTAAAATTTATGTATTTAAAAGCACTGGGCTCTAGCTTCTTTTGCTGCTTCTCAAAATAGATCACAAAATAAATTAATAGTGGAAATAATTTTGCTAGTAGGTTTGGTTAAGTGAAATGATTTTTCCCCAAGGATTTGCTAGAATCATCTGCATATGAAAAAGTACTTGCTCATGGAAAGGTCCGTAAATGGACTAGGTCAACATGAGTAAAAGTCATAGGTTTCTTTAGTCTTCAGTGCTGACTGGAGAGACGACCAAAGCTCCCAGAATACTCAAAGGTAAAATCAGGCTTATTAGTGTAAGTCCAAAATATAGGAGCAAGAAGACTGGCTGGAGGGGGTTGTGAAGGATAGGAACAAATATCCTTAACAGACACAAGGTCTAATTTGCAAATGTTCTTTCTAGACAACAGGGAATGTATAAAGTAGAAAAAAAAGACAGTAAATCTCATCCATGAAGGACTTAGATAAATGGTAGGTAAATTATCTTATAGTAATGACCAAGTTCATCCATAGCCACTAGATTGTTCTGTTGTGAAAAATGATGTGCTATAGTAGAGTTAGACATGTGATTTCTTTTTTTTTTTTTAAAGATTTTATTTATTTGACAGAGAGAAACACAGTCAGAGAGGGAACACAAGCAGGGAGGGTGAGAGAGGGAGAAGCAGGCTTCCCGTCGAGCAAGGAGCCCGATGTGGGGCTCGATCCGGGGTCTCCGGGACCATGACCTGAGCCGAAGGCAGTGGCTTAACCCACTGAGCCACCCAGGCGCCCCCCCCCTTTTTTTTTTTAAAGATTTTATTTATTTGACAGAGAGAAACACAGTTTTGACAGAGAGAAACACAGTGTGATTTCTTTATTTAAGCAAATCCCTAGGGACTTTTACTTAGGGACTCCTTAAACTACCAAAAGATGGGAAAATATTACTGAATTGTCAATAAGAAGACAACCTCTGATTTCAAAACCCAAATCTAATGCTTGAGCATTGCTTTGCTAGCTGGATAACTTTCATGGCTTAGAATGTCTGAGTCTGTTTCCTCATCTGCCATGGGGTTTGGAAACACCCTGAACTTGTAAGGTGAGGTAAGCTTTAAATAAGGTTGTGTGTTTAAAGCATTTACCACATTACATAACACATAGAAAGTACTGGATATTATCTGACACAGCTTTTGACATTGTTATTGATCATTTGACTAAGGCATCCTCAGACCTCAAGGAAACTAGTTGAGAAAAAACAAGTTGATAGAAGATAAAAGTGTTAATGCAGGAAACATGCTTATTTATAGAGGCCTGAACAAATAAACAGGAACACTGCATAAATGAAGTGTTACAGAAGAAAGTCAGTAGGATGAAGGGAGAAAAGTCATGTCATTTCCTGAGGTACCTGAGACAAGAATGGAGAAGGGTCTTCTCTCCTCAGAAGTGAGTGCCACAGACATTTCCAGGGCAGGGTCAGAATGGAGAGCCTAAGACATGTTACCATCTATTAGTTTTTCTCAAAATTACTTGAAAAATTCCTACTGTATAATTAGGGTGGCTATGATCAACGACTTTTAATACCTTCATCAAGATGTGTGCAAATGGTATTTTTCCAAAGTTCATTTCTCTGTCATATTAAGGGGCAAAACTAGGGAGATATATTGGAAAACACGTTTACTAACTCTCAAAGGAGGGTTGCAATAAATATTTATATGGGTCATTTATCATCCATTTAATACTCAGGGGCTTGTTACACCTACACTTACTTTGTTATCTGTTTGTTTGTTTTTTTTTAAATATTTTATTTATTTATTTGACAGAGAGAAACAGAGTGAGAAAGGGAACACAAGCAGAGGGAGTGAGAGAGGGAGAAGCAGGCCCCCTGCCGAGCAGGGAGCCCGATGTGGGGCTCGATCCCGGGTCTCCGGGATCATGACCTGAGCTGAAGGCAGTCGCTTAACCAACTGAGCCTCCCAGGCACCCCACTTTTGTTATCTGTTTTAACTATTCCCACTATAGGATTTTCCTTAGCAGCTCTAGAGAGGAGGTGCTAATAACCCAGACATCTCTCCGTTGTTTTTTCTCCATTTTAATCCCACATTTGCTGAGCAACTACCTCCAGTGTTTCAAGAATGTGTATTCTATTAATTTATGCCCAATGAACTTCTTTGCTCTTCAGAGATTGGTATGCTTGCTAGACCCAAAACCTAAAAGAAAGTCTCCTGACTCAGAAAGAATGGCACTTGAGGAGAGTGAGAAATTAATATAGTAGAAATCTTGACATTGGGGTTATGAAAGTCATCTTTTCCCAAGATCAATTATAAATTGAAATAGGCTATAATGCAATGCATACTTATGGAGCACCTACAGAATGCTACAGAGACAGTGTATCGTGAAACATTGTTCTTATGTTCAAGTGGACTGTAGTCTAGTCAGGGTAACAAGCTGTAATAAGAAATTATAGAATACTAAGATATGTGCAGTGTTAAAGAGATGCACAGTAAATATCCAGAGTAGGAGGACCTACATTGTCCAGAGGTGGTCACAAAAGTTTCATGGAGAAGGAGAAACCCAGAAATGTCATTCCTTTACACAATGTTAGGTTATCACAGAGATGTGATGCTGCATCTCTGTCCATGGCACACAAGGTTTTAAAAACTTCGAAATTCATGCATTAAGTTATCTGAATTAAATCTTATAGAATGTTGAGTAGGATTTAGTCAGGTAAAAAGGTAAAAAGTGTGGCACAGCAGGGCTTTCCAGGCCAGGGAGATGAGGTCTGCAAAGGCTTCAAGTTCAGAGATAGAATGAGTATGGAAAATAATAAACAATTCACTGTGTCTGGAGCTTAAAGTGTTAGGTGCAGAAGATAAAGCTGGTGATACAGTCATGGCGACATAATGGAGGTCTTTGGGAGCCACTGCTTTTGCTGTCCTTCCTCGTGGGTGGCCCATTTCACTGAGGCTCATCCACATGGATTATTAAGGCCCGTGGAATGTGAACAAGAAGTGAGATAGGCCACATCTGAGAGGAAGATTAAGAGTCATTTTCTGATCCTGATGTCACTCTTTTACACCTGCAATCTATCAGAAGGCAATCCACAACCAACGTATAAATGAATGAGAAGGAGACGTTTATTGTTGTAAGTCATTGAGATCTGTGGAGTCATTTGTCAATACAGCGAAAGTTGGTTTAAGCGGACTCTAACAGTCATATTAGACTACTTGATGGGCAATATAAAGATTTTTGTATTCACATACACACACACTTTTATTGAGTTATAGCTTGAATGGAAATCTACAGAATTCATGAGTACACAATGAGGAATTATAATATAAGAAGCATATTCTTATGATGTTTATCCTGATTAAAAATAGAACATTACCAGCAATTCAGATACTCTGCATACCTATCCTTTTTAGTAGCATCCTCTTTCCTACAGATAACCACTACCCTGGTTTCTGATGCCTTGAATTAGTTTCGACTTTTTATAAATGTGAAACATACGTTGTGAACTCTGCTGTGCCTGGATTCTTTGACTCAGTATAATGTTGGTGAGACTGATTTCCACTGCATGTAGGGCACTTCATTTTATTGATGTATAGTTCACAGTTTTATGACTGTATCACAATTATTTATTCTGTTGATAGGTTGTTTTGACTTTTTGGTTTTTACGAATAGTGCTGCTATGAATATTCATGGTTTGGGGAAAACTTACACATGCATTTCTTGTGTGTAAATACTAAGCAATGCCACAGAGTATGCCTGTGTTCGGCTTTCATAAATCCTGCAAAATGATTTTCCAAAGTGATTGTACAAATTTATACTCTGAACAACAATGTGCGAAAATTTCAGTTGCTTCAAACCCCTGCCAGTATTTGGCATTGGCCGTTTATTGTATTTTTAGCCAAACTAGTAGGTGTAGGAGTAGGATTTCATCTTTATTTTCATTTCCCTGGTGGCTAATAAAATTGAGAGTATTTTTTACATATTTGTTTGCATTTGGATGTCTCCTTTTGTGAGCATCTTTTAAGGTCTTTGGTCCATTATTTTATTGGGTTTTATCTCTTTCTTATTTTTCATAAGAATTTTGTACATATTCTGAAAATAAGCCCTTCATCAATTACATGTTTTACATCTTTAACTTCAACTTGACTTTTTACTTTCTTAATGGGGATTTTGATAAGTATCAGTTTTAAATTTTAATGTAGCACCATTTGCCATTTCTCTCTGTGATGATGCTTTCTGCATCCTGTATAAGAAATATTTGCCAGTCCCATTAAGAAAATATTATATATTTTCCTCAAATTGATTTTTGTGTATAGAGATAGAAAACTCTGAATCCAGTGGCACCTGGGTGGCTCAGTGGGCTAAGCCTCTGCCTTTGGCTCAGGTCATGATCCCAGGGTCCTGGGATCAAGTCCCACATCAGGCTCCCTGCTCAGCTGGGTGGGAGCTGGCTTCTTCCTCTCCCTTAGTCTGCCTCTCCCTCTGCTTGTGCTCTCTCCCCCACATCTCTCTGTGTTTCTCTCTCTGTCAAATAGATAAATAAAATCTTCACCAAAAAAAGAAAAAAGGAAAGAAAACTGAATCTAGACTTTTTATTGGCAAGGGAATGTCTAACTGACCCAGTCATATTTACCCCAAGGGTTATCTTTTTGTCACCTCCCTCTAACAGTGCTCCTTTTGTCATAAGCTCAGTGTATAGCTATGTATGGATTCATGTCTGCATTCTGACCCACTGGTCTGTCAGTACTTGTACCAACTCTATATCTTAATTATTGAAGCTTATAACTCAAGCTCTCAGCATAAATCCACCAACTTTATTCTTAAAATCTCTTTGAAACCTGTAGCCTTCTGCATATCCATATAATGGAATCATTTTTCAATTTGAGTATACAAACCGGTATCTGCCAAGATTTGATTATAATTGCATTGTAACTATATATCAATTGGAGGAGAATTGTCATCATAACAATATTGAATCTTCCAATTAGTGAACTAATTGGTGTGGCCTATGCCTCCACTTATTTATATCCTTAATTCTAACAATGTATATTTTTTTGTTCTGGTTTGATTTGTAGCCATTTTCTATGTAGAGACTGTATTTTTTTTTCCTTAGACTTAGTTATTTGATGAAGAACTATTTTATTACAAGCTTTTTTCTATTTTTTTTGTCACCAGTATATAAAGACAAGCTTAACCACACTTGATATATGTTTCACTCAACATTATTTTTTTGTGCATGTGGGCATATCTATCAGTGTACAGAGGTCTATTTATGTGTACACAGATAGATATTCAGTTATTGATAAACTGTTTGTAGAGCTATTTAAAATTTCTAGGCCCACAAACCCATCATCTATCTATAATGACTTTTAATTATTTTTAAACTTTTTAGTTGGAAATAACTTGAAACTCAAAAATTGCAGGAAGTATACTAAGAACACTCATAATACTCTTTATCCAGATTCATCTCTTGTTCACATTTTATCTTATATTTCATTTTCTCTATTTCTCTTCCCTAGATATGTGTGTATAGCATTTCTGTCTGGTAAAATTGAGAATAAGTAGCACAGATTATGGCAATTTAGGTCTGAGTACTTCAGTGTGTATCTTCTATGAATAGGTCTCATTGTCTTACCTAAGTATAACAATATCATTATCAACTTACTTCAGTAACTTTGACAGAATATTTTTAATTTACTGATTGATTCCGATTTCATGAATTGTCCCAACCAGGTCACTGATAGCATTTTTCCCCCCTCCAGCAGAAGATCCAGTCTAATTTCAGGAAAACATATGGCATCTCTGTCTCTCTAGTCTCTTTTAATATGGGATATTCTCATAACATTTGTCTTTTATGACACTGACAATTTTTAAGGATATATTTCTTTATATAACTTTCTTTTCTGTAGTTTTTTCATGATTCAAGTCAGGTTACATTAAAGAAGTTGTATGCTTCTCACAGTATTACATCTGGAGGCATGCGGTGTTCATGGGCCTCTTGCTGGTGATGTTAATTTCGATCATCTTGTCAAGGGCAGGAATGCAATTTTTCTATAGGACTCTTACAGGTTTTTCACTTTTAATGACTAAGATTTATCTAGAGAGACACTTAAAGGCCTTTCAGATACTCTGATCCTTGTCAAAAATTTGTTCTGTCTTGCCTGAACCAGACTTTCCTATAAAAGTTGAAAAGTGATAATTTTTCATTTCTAGCATTTTCTCCATATTTACCAATTAGTGTTTGGTGTTCAACATTTCAGAGTATGAAAGAGTCCTTCCTTCTCCATTTATGTATGCATTTAACTGTCTAGGCATCATCATTTAGACTTAAAAATTCTCATTCTTTCATTGGTTTATAATTTATTACTATATTTAATTATTTTGGTACTCAAGTTATTCCAGATTTGGTCAGTAGGAGTACCTTCAACCTCTATTTTGTCTAAGCTCCCTAGTATCTTCCACTGATTGCTAACTATAATAAAGATGTCTGTTTCCTGGTCATATTGAAGGCAAAGCTCATGTGTGGTTTGTGTTGTTGATTTTTTTTTTTTAAGATTTTATTTATTTGACAGAGAGAAACACAGCCAGAGAGGGAACACAAGCAGGGGGAGTAAGAGAGGGAGAAGCAGGCTTCCCGCTGAGCAGGGAACCCGATGTGGGATTCGATCGGGTCTCCAGGATCATGACCTGAGCTGAAGGCAGTCACTTAACCAACTGAGCCACCCAGGCGCCCCTGTGTTCTTGATTTTTAAAGTCCTTTTGGTAGGGTGTGGGAGAGTTTCCAAATCCAGCAGCTTCCACTTTTCTCCAAATTTGTAGGTACAACTTTTAAAACATATCCAATAATGACTTTTAGTTTTCCAACTTTTAATCTATTTATTTTATTTTCTGTATTACATTTCAAAAAACTGTGTTAATTAAGCATGATGATAACAAATGTCCCTGTCTCGTTTCCAACCCTGAAAAGGAAGATGCAAATGTTGCCTCATTAAAATTTCTCATAGGTTTTTGGTGGATATTCATATTTAGGTCAGTAAAGTATCTAATCCAGTTAAGAAGCCATTTGAGCTTTGGTGTTCTCTTTCTGGCATTATTATTATTATTATTATTATTATTATAAATTTCCTGACTTTTTTCCTAGCTATAATTTTATTCAGGTTGTACATTTCTTTATCAATATTAATAAATTTTTCTAAGATTTTGCCTTTTAATTGAAATGTTCAAACTCATCCTAAAGGTATAATTACTCTTCCCATGGTTTATGATTTTTATAAGTTTTTTTCAAAGAACCAACTGGTTTTTTTTTTTTTAGATTTTATTTATTTATTTGACAGAAACACAGGTAGAGAGGGAATACAAGCAGGGAGAGTGAGAGAGACAGAAGGAGGCTTCCCGCTGAGTAAAGAGCCTGATGTGGGGCTCAGTCCTGGGACTCTGGGATCATGACCTGAGCCAAAAGCAGATGCTTAACGACTGAGCCACCCAGGTGCCCCAAGAACCGATTTTATACTTCATTGATAATTTATTGTCCTTCCATTTTCTATTTCATTAATTCCTCCCCTAAAACCTCTTACTTCATCCATTTCTAATTTCTTGGGTTTCAGTTTCTATTTCTTTGCTATTTCTTGAAATAAATGCTCAGCTCCCAAATTTTCAGTCTTCCCTCTTTTTAAATACATGCCTTTACAGTTATAAATATTGCCTGTACCATGGTTTTAATTGAATCCCATAATTTCTGGTTAGTTGCATATTTCTCATTAAATCAAAATATTGTCTCATTTACATTACCATTTTCATGTAAGCCATAGATTTAGAAGTGATTAATTTCCAGAGTTAGGGATATTCTAGTTATATTTTTATTATTGGCTAAGAAACCTTTTATTAGTGGCTAAGAAACCTTTCAGTATAACTTAAATTCTTTAAAATTTGTTGTGATTTTCTTTTTGGTGTAATATAGGATTGATTTTGCTAAAATATTTCCTGTGTTCTTGAAAAACGTGTTCTATGATTGTGCAGTGCAGTATTTTCATATGTCAATTGGGTCAGTTTTAGTAATTTTTATTTTCAAATATATATCTTTACTTTTTTTCATATTCTATCAATTATTCAGACTAGCGTATTGAGATACCCTTCTCTGATTGCAGATATTTCCCTTTCTTATCCTTAGTTCTGTTCACTGCCAAAAAATAACAACAGAACAATTGTTTTACCTTCACTGTGACTGAATCTGTTCTCATCATACATTATCTCCATGTGCTGTGGTAAAATTTTCTAGTCTTAAAGTATGTGAGAGTAGTGTAGATTCATGAGCCTTCTTAGTAACTTAGTCTGTGTAACAAAATACCATGAACTTAGTCTCTTTAAACAATACAACATTACATGCTTATGTTTGTGAAAACTGGAAGTCCAAGTGTTTCTTTGGGTTTGTCAGTAAGAAATTTCCTTTATTTGTTTGAAAATATTATTATTTTTTCCCATTTTTGATAGATATTTTTGTGGGGTATGAAATTCTACTTTGGATGTTGTTTCCTTTCACTGTTTTGAACATATTCTATTCTGACTTCTGTTATTTCTTTTCTTCTCTTTTTTTAAATTTTTGTTGTTGTTCCTTCGAGGCTTTATATTAACATATACTGTATTATTTGTTTCAGGGGTACATGTCTGTGAATCATCAGTCTTACACAATTCACAGGACTCACCATAGCACATAACCTCCCCAGGGTCCATAACCCAACCACTTCATCCCTCCCAACCCCCCTACCCTCCAGCAACCCTTAATTTGTTTCCTGAGACTAAGATTCTCTTATGGATTTTCTCCCTCCTTGGTCCTGTCTTGTTTCATTTTTTCCCTTCCCTTCTCCCATGACTCCCTGCCCTGCCTCTAAAATTCCTCATATCAGTGAGAACATATGATAATTGTCTTTCTGATCGACTTACTTGCTCAGCATAATACCCTCTAGTTCCATCTGTGTTGCAAATGGCAAGATTTTGAGTTTTTGATGGCTGCATAGTATTCTATTACACACACACACACACACACCACATTTTTATCCATTCATTTTTTTAAATCTTTTCATCTTTTGATAGACATCTAGGTTTTTTCCATAGTTTGGCTATTGTGGGCATTGCTGCTATAAACATTGGGGTGCATGTGCCCCTTTGGATCACTACATTTGTATCTTCAAGGTAAATACCCCATAGTGCAATTGCTGGGTTGTGGGTTAGCTCTGTTTTCAACTTTTTGAGGAATCTCCATACTATTTTCCAGAGTGGCTTCACCAGCTTGCATTCCCACCAACAGTGTAGGAGGGTTCCCTTTTCTCTGCATGCTTGCCAGTGTCTGTCATTTCCTGACTGGTTAATTTTGCTGAGAATCAGCTCCCTTTCCTGTTGCTCCTTTGAAGATAAGCAGGGGTGTTGTTCTCAAGATTAATTTCTTGTTGTTTTCTTTGCCTGTCAGCATTTTTACTATAAGGTCCTAAGGGGTAGTTTTAAATATCTTTTTCTTTTTTTTTAGTTTAGTGATGACACTGATGCTTGAATTTATGGTGCAATGCCATTCTTCCATTTTAGAAAATACTTTGTCAGCATCACTTTGTGTATCGTTTCTGCCAAGTTCCCTCTCTCCACTCTTTCTAGGAATTCTAATAACAAATATGTTCTGCTTTTTCGGTGAAAATATGACTTTTACTCTTTATTCATCTTTAAAAAAATCTCCTTCTGTTTAGTCTTACTGTTTCCTACTGACCAACCTCCCAATTTACAAATTCTCTCTTCAGCTGAAATTCAGTTAACATATTTTTCAATTGTATGATTTCCCTTTGATTCTTTTTAATAGACTCAACTTGTCTCCTGAAATTACTCATTGTATCTACTAATGTTATGGACTCGTAGCTTTTTAAAAAATTTTTTGTCTGATAGCTCCAGTATCTGAGTCTCTTATGAGCATTTTATTTTATTTTAAACCATTTATTTTTCTTCTTTTTTTATGAGGGGGAGACATTTAGACTTAATTCCTGATAAGTTGAAAGACTTAATTCCTGATAAGTTGAATTCCTTTAAAATTATTTTTTTTTAATTTTATTGAATGTCAAATATTGTGCATGAAGAATTGCAGAGATGATTCAATGATCTGATGATATTATCTTCCTTGAGATAAGATTTAGTTTTGCTTCTAGCAATCAGTTGAGCTAGGGATATACCACTGTAATACATTTTGGAGTTGAGTTGATTTCACCTTGGTTTGGTCATCGTGAATGTTAGTCTGTGTCTACTTAGCCCTTATTTCTTTGGTATAATCCTTCAGATATCCCAACCGGAATGTTTTCCTGGGCCCCTTATTATTACCATCCGCTAAACTCCAATTTTTGTTCCCCAGTCCTTAAGATCGCCTAACTTTCAGTTCAGCCTCTCGGCTCCTGCTTTATACCATTGTTGTTGTCTTATATCTTTATGTCTCTATTAGTGTCTGCTGCTCCCATTATTGACTTGTATGCTGCCAAGCTGAGCTGGCAATTGCCTGCGGCAACATGCTGTCTCCAGTGTCAGGTTCATCTCCATATTCGTCTTCTCTGCAGATCTTGACACCTGAATGTTCACTGCTTTGGTTGCTTTTTAATACCTTCAAGAAGATTATTTAAAAAAAATACTTTATCCAGAATTTCTACTTATTTTCAGTGGGATAATTGGTCTATTCCAATCTAAGCTGCTAAAGATGAAAGAACTGTGTACCATATTCTTGTGGAGGATTTTAGTGCATTAATTCATAACATGCTATCAGATCATAATTTTAGAGAAGATTAAGGATGACAAAATTTGAGGCATAAGAGTACAACCAAGATCAGCCTTCACAGAAAGTCACATTGCATCTAAATCCATCAGGAGTGGTTTTTTTAAGGCAAGTAATTAAAACTCTCTACAAAGTGAAATTTCCCTTTATAATTGAATAGTGCCTTATTTTTATCAATCTTGAGGATTTAGTTTTTTATTTTGTTTTGTTTTGTTTTTTTAAGTGACGCACACCTGTTCTTTTTCTGGCTATTCTTCTTGGTACCATTTGAGGTTTTAGAAATCTTCTGAGTAAGCAGAGAGCCTGGTGTTAAAAAAAGAAAGAAAGAAAAAAAGAAAGAATAAAATAAATCCACACAAGCCTGTGAAGATTTTGGAGAACCACATGACTCTCTTTTTTTAAACCAAGTGTTCCAGGAAATATCCATTTTTAAAAGATGATTTGCTGACACTTCAAATCTTGAATCCAAGTTGCTGATTCATGCAGTTTGAAGTTCAGAGAATTGCTTAAAGTTATAGCTTCCCAGGAAATAATCATGTTGATGTCAGAGGAAGTTTGTAGAGCTATGAAGAATTGTAATTACATAGTCTGAGGCTATATACTGAAGTCTGATAAATAAAGGACAGATTTAACAATGGGATTGACAGCCAAGCTGTTATAGATCTTTTGTTTTTAAAGCTAGCAGTGATGTATCTCATGCTATAACTTCAGTTCAAACCCACATAAATATGAAATTGCTGAGCTGGGAGTAGGACACAGAGCAAACAGGTTAGAAAATGTAACTGATTATGTAAACCTATAAAAAGTACATCACTGATAGAATGAATAAATTCTTGAAGGTATTTTGTCATGTCAGGTATTTATAAGAAATTTTACCATACTCTGGTAGGAAAACAAAAATAATAGCCTGGGCACCTGGGTGGCTCAGTCCTTAAGCATCTGTCTTCAGCTCAGGTCATGATTCCAGAGTCCTGGGATGGAGCCCTGCAAGGGGTTCCCTGCTCTGCAGGAAGCCTGCTTCTCCCTCTCTCACTCCCCTCTGCTTGGGTTTCCTCTCTAACTGTGTTTCTCTCTGTCAAACAAATAAATAAAATCTTAAAAAAAAAAGAAAAGAAAAGAAAAACACCAGCCAATATATAATGTAGCTATAGTATTAAGTCCTATATTGCACCCATGAAAATTATAATCTTTTTTATAAATTGTTCCATACACCTAATACCTATTTTAAATGCTTTACAAATGTCAAATTTACCATATTTTATCTATTTTAAGATGCATTTCATTTTGTCATATCTTAAATTGGTTCCTGGGCTTTGTCTCTTTTGTAATTCTTTCTCTTTTAAGATTTTATTTATTAGAGAGAGAGAAAGAGCTGGGGGAGTGGCTGAAGGAGAAGCAGAATACCTGCTGAACAGGGAGCCTGTAGCTGGGCTTAAGGCAAGACTAAAGGCAGGGTTGCATCCCAGGACCCAGGGATCAATGCACTGAGTCTAAGGCAAATGCTTAACTGACTGATCCATTCAGGAGCCCCTGTGATTATTTATAAATAAATGGTGCTATATAAATTCTGCCCCACCCATGGAATAAATTAAGAGTAAAAGGGAAAGTTTTAATCCTTTTTTCCCCCCTCAATCACTTTAATTCTGTTCATGAACCACCAGACTGATTATCTCGGTAGGACTCTGAAGTTTAAGAAATTTATGTACGTATGTAATAACATACATAAACATAAATAAAAGAAGACATCTATCACCTACCCAATGGAAAGTTCATTTTCTACTCTTTGTCACTTTCTCCTTCCCTAGGTATAACTATTTAAGGTTAGTGACTGTCAAACATATGAGAAATACCATATTTTTTTCCATTTTATGTATTACATACAGAATGTTTTATACTTTCATGACATGCAAATATCTGTGCACAATATGTAGTATTATTTGGCATAGTTTAAAAGTTATATAGATGTGATTCTATATGCAACCCGTTCTTTGTAAGTATTATATTTTTGAGGTTAATTTATATGGATCCATGTACATTATTAATTTAATTGCCTTATAAGATTAAATTTATGAAAAATAGGAATAATATGTTTATTTTTGCTTTCCCTTAATTATAGAAAATTAGATTATTTCCAATTTTTTCACTGTTTCAAACATCATTTAGTGAATACACTTATACGGTTTTCCTTGTACACTTTTGTAAGACTGTCTCTAAGCTATTCATCTAGAAATGGAATTCAATTAGAAACTGCCAACTTCCTCTCTGAAGTGCTTCTATAAATTTATACTCACACCACTCTGATTTCTCATTTCCCTACATACTCATCAACACGTGGCATTACCTATGGTTAAAAAACAAACAAACAAACAAATGAAAACAGCTTTCAAGACTCCCCTCATTATGACCATCAAGCAAAACACAAAGACTGGAAAAAATAGTCACATACTTTAAATGTTAAATATTAGGAAAAGACTACTCCTTCCCCAAGCATACCCCCACTCACCCATTGGAAATGTATTACCATCTCTTTCATTGTTGGACCAAAAGCTAGGCATTGCTGGCTTTCATTCTCCCCGAGGTTATGTAATTTTTCTATGTAGCCTTAATAAATATTTCATCTTGGGATTTATCTAGCCAGTGCCTCCCCAAACTTGTTCAGAATAATAATCACAGAAATTACCCTTGAAAAGTAAATTCCATCTAGAAGAAAATACATGCTATATGCTCCTTTCGAAGTTTAACAAAGCTTCTGGTAAATTCCATAGTGAGTAAGCCTGTCTAATTGTATTTAATACAACTTTTCCCATTTTTTTTTTAAATCTAACCTCTACTCTTAGGAACACATTATAGAATACTAATCAAACCCCCCTCAAGCCAGTTTTAGCATAGAGTTGCATATTAGAACTTGGATTCAAATCCAGACTTTTACCATTTACTTGTTCTATAATTATAGGCAAGATATTGACTGTTCATGAGCATCAACTTTCTCATCCATAAAAGGAATGAATTCTTCTTTACTGGGTATGAGAACTAATACAGTAGTTTATACAAAGCACCTACCATGGCCTGGCCCATAATAGGCATTTGGTATATGCAGGATTATTCCTGTGTTTTCAGCTTCTTGGGACAGCTTCATACATTTTATTCTCCATAGAGCAAAGCGTTCATTTTATTCTCTAAAAGTGTTCCTGTCATGTATGTATGGGCTATCTGCTGTTATACGTCAGAATTTAGAAAATCATATTTGTTCATGATTTAGAAAATCATAATGGTTCATGATTAAATAGACCTCAGTTATAAAAGCCTTAATCTCAGCATGTCCTAACGGGACAGACTCCATGCCTTCTTGAATTCCGTTTAGCTTCTGAAGTTTTCCTTTTACTTCCTTATCAGTTGCTAGGTCTACAGCAATGAGATATTTTTTCAGTTAGTTATTCCATATTTTTTCAGAGCCTCTTAGAACCATCAGGCTCAAAGATTCCTGCCCTGATCTTTCCCATTTCCACAGTGTTCAAAAAGTTGAAATTCAAGAAAGTTACATGTGAATACTTCTGTAAGGAAGGATAGTGTGGCATAACAGTCCCACCTGCCTGTGTCTCTGTTGACAGAGACAGTGTTGGATTGGTATATTGCCCCTTTATTTTTATTTTTTTTTAAAGATTTTTATTTATTTGACAGAGAGAAACACAGCCAGAGAGGGAACACAAGCAGCAGGAGTGAGAGAGGGAGAAGCAGGCTTCCCGCGGAGCAGGGAGCCCGATGTGGGACTTGATCCCGGGTCTCCGGGATCATGACCTGAGCTGAAGGCAGTCGCTTAACCAACTGAGCCACCCAGGTGCCCCGGTATATTGCCCCTTTACACAGGACCCTAAACAGATTAGTAAACTCTCTTCATCTCAATTTCTTTGTCTGTAAAATAGGTAAAATGATAGCATCTACTTCAGCTTGTGCTTGGAGTAATGGGTAAAGAAATACAGCCCCAGGCATGTGAGACTTCTTAACAGAAACACATTTTCATGGAGATGCTTACCTTGCAGTGGCCTCCTCTGTCCCAGAGCATTATTGAAATCCTACTGTTTTCAAATATGTATTGAGTTTAATCTCAGTGTCTACAATGCTGATTGAAAGAACAGTGTTGCATTTAAGTGAGAAGTGTTTTATGGTCATTATCGTAAAATGTATCCTCATCTCAACACTGCTTATTCTTAGGCTAGCTGAAGGAGGAACACATCTTTAGAGGATGAGACTTACCACCAGAGTACTCATTTCTCTTGTAAAACAGTTAAAATGTATTCAGCAGCTACTATGTCCTAGTCACTGTGATAGAAACTTTGCTTGATTATAATATATCACTACCAATGGTTTTGCAGAAATTAAAATAAAGGAAAGATCTTATTACCATGGCATGGCGATGGTGTTTGATGATAGTTTGGTAATTCTAGCACTACCACATCCTAACATTTATTAAGTACTTGCTATGTAATCTATACTCTGAGAAGCACCTTACAAGCTTTATTACACTGAACGCCTACTAAAACCTGGGTACTTACTATCACCCATATTGGACAAATGAGAAAACCAAGGGCTAGCCAACTTACACAGTTGTTCAATGTCATATTGTTAGTAACCGTTGAAGCCGGGATTTGAATACCATTCTCTCTGACACCACTCCTGGTTAGCTGCCTTCTGAGTATCCCTGAAAGATGGCATCTATTGGTACTTGGTACTTTTTTCCAGTCCTGCATTGAACACTCAAGTCTCATGAATTTGGAAACTAGCTTCATTTATTCCTGGAGGGACTTTCATCTTTAAGGGATAATCTCAGTGTAAACAAGATCACAGAATGATACATAAATTAATAGGAGGATGTCAGGTATCTTTCCCTATAGATACACACCTCTAAGACCGAAGCATCTGGAAGGTTGCTTCACCTCTTGCTAAAAGTGAAGGTTGACACCCAGTTAGAGGAATGAGGTACATGATTTTTGAGGCTAGGGATTGAAAAGAGGCAGTGTGATGCATTCTGTTTTAAAAGAGGTAGACTGCTCTCAGGTTGTCAGTTTGGAGTCTGGTTCCCAGGACACAAAAGGCTCTGTGAGCCATCCTTGCTTTCCATGCTGAAGCTGACCACCTTCTTTTAATGGACATTTTCTGTCATTAGCTACAGCACAACCACATCTTCAGCTGGGTTAGGCTCTTAGGTTTAAAAGAAAATACTTTTGCCAAATAATGCCAGATATACATAAAATTGCTTGTAAAATACAGTACATACATTTATATGTGATATTAGAGGTTAACATAACATTTCTCTGTTAATCCAGCCACTTATTTTCCCAGTAGAATTGGAACTCATTGTATTTCTTCATACAGGTAGCAGATGTAATTAGTGGTTTACCTCTGGGGCCACATAATGTAAAAATGAGCAGGAACTGACACTAACTATTGGATTGGCCAATTTGGGACCCATTATGTAGTTTTCACTCTGTGGAATGTGTTCATTCCGTGAATTGACAGGTGGAGAATCACTGCATAATGACTATTGAAGTTACTCCTCTTCTCTTTTCTTCCCTGGAAACTGAGAAATAAATTCTGATTAGCAAAGTATGCAAATAATATCACTTTTCATTTGTTGACTTTCTTCCATTTTGCATCCGTTTTTCAGTTTATCACTAAAAGTTACCTTCTGTAGTTCCAAATTTTGGAGAAATGTTGAACACTGCCACTCAAGAGCTGCTAATGCCCATCTTTGCCATCTGTAGGTTGTAAAAAGGAAAAACCAAAACAGATAGTTGCATGACTTGTCCCCATTGTTGGCAGGAAGTGGTCATCCCAAGATTTGATTCCAAAGCCTATTCTCTTTCCACTGTAATCACATTTTTCAAATTTGTTTTTCTGAAGTGCTAAAATATTATGGCTCAATGCTTAGGATTTTCTCTCTCTCTCCCTCTGCTCCTACACGCCCCCCAACCATCTCCATCTCTCTCTCTCTCTCTCTCAAAAAAAAAAAAAAAAAGTCTAAAAAATATGGCTTGGATGACTTGTGCTTGAGGTCTAGAGGATATGCAGATATATAGACAGACATAGATTTTTGTTGGGGATGGTACTTGATCCGCCATGCCCAAGCCACTTGAAAACTTTGGAGGTACCTGTGAATGTGAATGAAAGCCCCTCTGGGCTTTTCCCGCCTAGAATCCAGAAAGCCACATACCCTGTAGGTCAGGGCAATATGTCCTTTGTGTGCTTATTCAAGACATATAGTTCCATTCAATCCTCCTCCTGTAATCGTATCTCTGTATCTCTTATCTCTATTCCTTGGTCCCTCTGCCTCAATGGTCTCAACTTCTGTGTTTAAGCAATCACTCTGTACCCTGCAGTAACAATACTAATCCTGTCTCTAGGGCTGGTGCAAAAGCAGTTAAAGATTTAACTGTACCACCCAACTTCCTCACTTTTAAATAATAAAAGACGGGGCCCCTGTCAGTCAAGTGAGACAAAAGAAGAGGGCCTGCAAGGAGGCAGCAAGAGAGCCTTAGAGGAGGGAACTTTGGAGGAGAGAGCAAGAGAGCTGGAAAATCCCAAGAGAGCCTGCAAAGTGAGGGACTGAAGCAAAGAAGCAAAGAAAGCAGCAGAAAGAGAAGCAGACAGAGAGTAAGAGAGACAAGAGGGCCAAAGCTAGAGCTAGAGAGCCAATGCTAAAAAGCCAGAGCGTGCACCTGAGCCTACTTCATAGGTCTCTCCTGACTGACCTCGGGTCATCAGCTTGCATTAGATTTCCGTGTCTGAGTCATTATTATTTCACCTGCCAGACATCCCGCGGTTCGGGACCCACCAACTCCACCGAGGCTGGCTCCCCAGTGACAACAGATTTTAATATCTGGGTTTAGCTGTTGCATTCTTTAAAAAAAAATGAGCATGGTTTTGCCTGGATGACTGTCTCCTATCTGAGAGCCCCATGTATCAGAGTCTCTGTGTTGTATTTGAATGCTTTTAGTGTGAATAAATGACAGTTTAAATTTTCATGGTAAGATTAAAAAAGAACAACACAGGTGGGCTTTATCAAAAACTGTCTTTTTGGGGGCACCTGGGTGGCTCAGTTGTTAAGCATCTGCCTTCAGCTCAGGTCATGATCCCAGAGTCCTGGGATCGAGCCCCGCATTGGGCTCCCTGCTCAGTGGGAAACCTGCTCCTCCCTCTTTCACTCTCCCTACTTGTGTTTCCTCTTTAACTGTGTTTCTGTCTGTTAAATAAATAAATAATTTTTTAAAAAATGTCTTTTTTCCCAATGAAAGTTAAATGAAATCATATGAGGTCATGAAAAGAGATGTCCTACAAGTATTTAAATGAAGAAAAGTGATAGATAAATCGGATCTCTTGGCAAGCCCTATTGTAAAAGATGTCACACTCTTTTTGGATTTGAGTTGTTTTCAGGAAAACAACAGGATAATCTTGTAGTGGTTTCATAGTTTTGCTTCAATATTTATTAATAAATTTGATTTCAGGGTTGGAAAAGTCCTGTTCTAGAAACATAAGTTTACATAGTCTTCTCTTTATTCATATTTATGGCACTTTGTATGAAATAATTTTCCAACTCAGCATTGGGGGAATTCTATGATCTTTTAAAATAAGGTATGAGAATTGATCATATGTAGGAATTACTGCATATATTTGATTTAGCAAACATATATAGATATCTGTATATGCACTTACGTAACACTTAATATGAACTTTGCCAGTATTATTAGATTTCATCAATTCTAAGATGTTCTTTTTTTCTCCACATTTCCCCCCACATTTAATCTCTCCAAAATCAGTATGTAATTCATTTCCATTTTTCCTCCTATTGATATATAAACTATCAGTGCTTCTAGCATATTAGAGTCAAAGAAAGGTGGTAACTCATTTAATTTTCGTATTAACCCTTGGAGAAGTATTATTGTCCCCACTTTTGAGGTGTGGAAACTCAGGCATAGAGATGTCAATGAACTTGTGCAAAGACAAATAGCTAATAAGCAAGGAGGTCAGTATTCCCACTTTCCCACTAAGACAGTCTAATTAGAGAATTCCTGCTCTAAACAGTGCAACTGTAATGGCTGCAACTTAAATGGTATTGACAATGTACAGATTAAAATTTGGCAATGGTTATTAGCAAATTGCTACAGTTTAGCAAATTACATTTTGAATTGGCTTGATTTCTGATTAATATCTCCTGCTCTTTTTACCAAATACTTCCACTATGTTATCTTAAGACTGTGGAAGATTGACAAGTGCATGGAGTGCATTGAATTTCAGAAGAAGATATAACTGGGAATCCATAATGTGATGGAAAATGTTCTGTCTTCACCAGTGATTAATTTATAATAACTAGGTCCATTGTCAGTCCCTCACTTACGTTTTTCAATTTGAGAAACCAATGGGGTGAATATTACATATAAAGGAAATTCAGAACAGTCGTTGGAAGAGTTGGAACACAAATCTTGAAGACCCACCAGAGAATTTCCAAGGGTGATAGATATTAAAACTTCGTATCTGTTAACGAGGGCAAAGGGAAAGTTTATAGTTTATTATAGTGTCTTTGCTTCTTTTTTGTTAGGAACTTCGTGGTTTTAAACAACTGACTGGGGCACCTGGGTGGCTCAGTTAGTTAAGCGACTGCCTTCGGCTCAGGTCCTGATCCTGGAGACCCGGGATTGAGTCCTGCATCGGGCTCCCTGCTCGGCGGGAAGCCTGCTTCTCCCTCTCTCACTCCCCCTGCTTGTGTTCCCTCTCTGGCTGTGTTTCTCTCTGTCAAATAAATAAAATCTTTTTTAAAAAATAAATAAATAAACAACTGACCAAGACAGGAGGACAGAGTGAGAATATGGCAGGATTGAATGTCTTTGTGTCAATAAATACCATAGAAATTACTACTGGTATGAAAGTTCTTGAATATAAGAGTGTATGTTTACCGGTATAATTTATTGAGATAACATTTTGGTCCATGGTCATTTGTGTAGTCTATAAGAAAAGGAAATTCTCCTTCTTGGTCCCTGTGGCCTGTAGTTTACATTTTCTTAAATAGTTGCAAAGAAAGGTAACAACACCAATCCCTGTGTTGTTAAAAGAATGTTGGTGATGTTTATTTTTTAGTTACTTTGCTGCTTTGTATTTTGCATATTTACAAATGCTGCATATAGTTCCTTGAGGATGTTATATGTTAGCTGCAGACGTACCATATCATTTAGGATTTACTGTTTAACAAACCACCCTAAAACTTAATGGCTTTGAAACTATACCTATTTATTTAGTCCATAGCTCTGCAGATTGGTAATCTGGCTTTCCTTTAACTGAATGGTTGTTCTGGTTTTAGCTAGTTTCGCTTACATTCCTATGATGAGTGGTTGAGTTGGCCTCAACTGGCTTATCACAGATAGCCTCATATGACAGCTCATCTCTTTTCTATGTAGGCTCTTGTATTCAAGCAGGTTAGCCTGAAATTTTCACGTGGCAGCTGGACAGGTTTCTAAAAGCCTGAGTGAAAGTTTGCAAGTTTCCTTAGGCTTAGCCTTAGATCTTGCACACTGTCATTTCTGCCCCATTGTTTTGGCTAGACCACAATACTAGACCATAATTAAGGGGACGGTAAATGGACTCCATTTTTGATTGGAAGAAATGCAAATACACCTTGGAAAGTTCAGGGATACAGGAAAGGTTTGAGATCAAAGGCCATTTTTGCAATATACCACATTTAGCCTTTCAGCTGCCTTGCAAGCTAATATTCTTTTTTTTCCTCTTCATTTTTAATATCATTGACAGGTTTATTTTACCATAGCATCTACCATCAGATTTTTTCCTTTCCTTTTCTTTCCTTTTCCTTTTCCTTTCCTTCTCAGGGGGGGGCATGGGAGGAAGGTTGAAGAACACAAAGACTGCGGTTTACCAAATGAGCAACCCTTTCCGTAATACCTTGATATCTAATTCTGTCTGAAATTACATAATACCTACAAACGATCCTACCATAATTTCAGCCCTCTTCAAACCCATCAGAGTGGCTAGCAGATTACATAAAAGCACTGATTCAAATACAGAACTCTGAAGAAGATCATAGAAGATAAAGTCTTGACATGGCAGTGGCATTAGGACTCATAAAATATGAAGGGCATTAGGAAGAACCTAGTATCTGGTAGTTTAGGCAAGAGATAGCTCAGAGAAAACCCAATTGTCCCCAGATAAATATTACATCAAGAGTAAATTGGTTTTATTTGACCCCCAAATGCTGAGTTAGTACCAAGAGGTAGAAATTACAAGAGTCAGGTTATGGTCCATTATACTGAAAAAAAAATATTTTAGGCTGTTAGGCCTTTTCAAAATTGAAAAGGATGATATCAGCTAGTAGTTAACAACTTGATAAATCTGGAATCAGATTGCCTGGGTTCAAGTCTGTTCCCTTGCGCTTCCTATCTGTGATCTTGGACCAGTTAATTAACCTTCCTCATCTAAAAAAATAGGACTAATGAAAGTTTATACTTTCCCTTTTTTTTTTTTTAATGTTTCTACTTAATTTTTAAAATTTTTATTTTAAGGGTGCCTGGGTGGCTCAGTCATAAGCGTCTGCCTTTGGCTCAGGTCATGATCCTGGAGTCCTGGTATTGAGCCCCACATCAGGCTCCCTGCTTCTCCCTCTCTCACTCGCCCTGCTTGTGTTTCCTCTCTAGCTGTGTTTCTCTCTGTCAATAAATAAATAAAATCTTTTAAAAATTATTTTAAATCACACTATAGTTGAAATACAGTGTTAAATTAGTTTCAGATGTACAATATAGTGATTTAACAATTCCATACATCACCAGGTGCTTATCACAACAAGTACACTTCTTAACACACATCACCTATGTAATCCATCCCGCCACACACCTCCCCTCTGGCAACCATCAGTTTGTTCTCTATAATTAAGACTGTTTCTTGGTTTGTCTCTTTCTCTCCCACTTATTTTTTCCTTTGCTTGTTTTCTATTTGTTTCTTAAATCCCACATGCAAGTGAAATCATATGGTATTTGTCTTTATCTGACTGACTTACTTCACTTAGCGTCATACTCTCTAGCTCCATCTCCATCCACATCTTTGCAAGTGGCAAGAATTCATTATTTTTTATGGCTATATTGTATATATACACCCTATCTTTATCCATTTATCTATCGATGGCACTTAGGCTGCTTCCATAATTTGGTTGTTGTAAATAATGCTGCAATAAATGGAGGTGCGTGGATTCCTTTCAAGTTGTGTTTTTGATTTTGGAGTAAATACCCAGTAGTGCAATGTCTGGATCCAAAGGGTAGTTCCTCCATACTGTGGAACCTCCATACTGTGATCCACAGTGGCTGCACCACTTTGCATTCCCACTAAAGTACAGGAGGCCTCCTTTTTCTCCATATCCTCCAAAACTTGTTTCTTGTGCTGTTGATTTTAGCCATTCTGATAGGTGTGAAGTGACCTCACATTGTAGTTTTGATTTGCATTTGCCTAATGATTAATGATGTTGAACATCTTTTCATGTGTCTGTTGGCCATCTGGATGTCTTCATTGGAGAAATGTCTGCTCATGACTTGTTCCCATTTTTAAATTGCATTATTTGTTTTTTTTCGGTGTTAAGTTTTATAAGTTCTTTATATATTTTGGATACTAATTCTTTATCACATGTGTCATTTATAAATACCTTCCCTTCTGTAGTTTCCTTTTAATTTTTATTGTTTCCTTTGCCGTACAAAAGTTTTTTTTTTTTTTATTTTGATGTAGTTCTGAAAGTTTATTTTTGCTTTTATTTCCCTTGCTTCAGGAGATATATCTAGAAAAATGTTGCTACAGCCAGTACCAGGGAAATTACTACCTGTGTTCTGTTCTAGAATTTTTATGGTTACAGGTCTCACATTTAAGACACTAATCCATTTTGAAAAAGTTGGTACTTCTTATATTATGAAGATTCAATGATAAAATATATAGAAGTTCTTATGGTAGTGGCTGGTAAGATAAGTGCTCAAAATACTTAATACTTAATAATTAATAATAAAAATACCTATATGCTTGGAGCTGACTGAAGGCCTCCGTGAAGAACACAGTTGGTGAACTCTCAGGCAGTAAAGAATATTAGCATTCACATGCTTCCTGGGTAGATGACACCTGTCTGTGCTATGGGAGATTTTCTCCCACCCTGTTAGAATTGCCCCTGGCAAGGCAGTAAAAAATCTGCTTTCCCTTCTGTCTGTAAAAACAAGTTATTACTATTTCGGTCCAGGCCTAATTACCATGGATTGTAACCTTATTTTCTCATATAGAAATAATCAATAATTCTCAGTGTGCAAAGATATCTACTTCCAACTATGACTTTATCTGAAAAATCATTATTTTAATGATCATAACAGCTCGTTTTCTTCCTTTTTGCCAACATCATTCTTCACAAAACCATTGCTTTAGGTGACTTAGAAAAATCAATTCAAGGGAGAAAATGCAGTGTCCAGAGGAGGCCAGACTAATGGTAGATGGTGCCCAAAGCAAAGGCTTCTGATTACCAATCCATTGGAGTGGGTCTTGGGATTGAAAACAAATCAGTCAGCCAATGGCTGTCTTATCAGTTTGTTTGTAAATTGGGTCTTTTTGAGTTACAGGGCATTTTGGAGCTTTAGCTGTACTCCTAATGTGCTTAGGAGACTTGGATGAAAGATGCTGATAGTGTTTCTGGGAGACCAGGTCATTTGAGTGATCACCTGCTGACTTTTGTTAATATAGGCTAGCAATCAGAAGAATTCAGTTGGAAGAAAAAAGTCCATTTTCTGTGTCCAGCTTAGCAGAAGCACCGGTGGAAATTCCTACTTGGTACCTATAAGAAACTACCATAACAATCCTTTGAATAACAGCTGCTGAGCTAATCCTATTATACTATAATATTATTACATACGACATACTAATGTATATCATATCTCTGTATATAGGTCATCATATATTACCATATGTATAGCACATATATAATTCATATATATGAGTAATACTCATGTATAGGAATAATTAAGGTGGAAATTAATTTACAAAGGATGCTAGAAAAACACCATAATTGTTACATAATCCTAAAATCCACATGTAAGAAATAAAATACTAAGATTGAATTGTTTCAACAACAGTAGCCAAAATCTTGGACTTTATAAGTATAAGGCTTCAATTCTAAGACAACTCGGTGGGTAGAACTGCTCTCCAATACACCTGCACTGATCATTGTGGTAGCCAGTGGCCATAGATGAGTACTGAGCACTTAAAATGTGGCTACTTCTAATTGAGAGGTCCTATAAAGTATAATGCACAGACTGGATTTTATAGACTTAGTATAAAGGTAAGATTGAAAATGCCTCAATATTTTGATGTTGATTTTGCAATAATATTTTGGATATGTTATGTTACATAAAATATTTATATTGCAAAAGATTCTTTTTACTTTTTAATGTGACTTCCAGAAAATTTAAAATTACATATTTGGCTTGCATTTGTGACTCACATTTTCTTTCTTTTGGGCAGTGCTGGGATAGAATTGCATTCCTCAAAATGAGGTCCTCAGACTAGTGGCATCAGCATTCCCTGGGAGCTTATCAGAAATGCAGAATCTCGGGCCTTGCCCCAGAGCTCTTGAATCAGAACCCTCATTTAACAGGATTCCCAGTTCATTTGTATCTACATTAAAATTTGAGAATCACTGGGCCATGTGCAGTGGAACTAGAATGAATCGATTAAGAGAGAAGTATCTCGTTTCGTCTTCTTCAGTGTGTCCATATTATCATTGTCTACAGAGACCTTCCAAGATGCTCTGTCCATGATTTTATAATGGAAATTAATGGGAAAAATGTAAACCATTTTATGGTCAACTTTTCAAGAGTAATGCTTTTGGAAAGCAGATCTTTTCTGTAGCTGATGTTGACTTGGTTCTGCATTGTCCTCGTGGTGGTAATCAAAGAAGGGCAGGACCAGGGCTCCATCCTTACCATTTTCCCCCACTTCTTCCTTAGCTCAACTCTAAGGTGGGACAGGCTTGCCCTGACAGTACTCTCCGTCTTCCTCGACGCAGTCCCTCCCTATCACATTAACCTGTGCCATTGATGACACTTCTTTCTTGCTGAGGTCGATGTTACTTACTTACATGCTTATTGTCTGCCTTCTTTGTCCACTAGAACACAGATTCCAGTAGGATAAGGAGATTTCCTCATTCACCTCTGTTATGATAGGAATCCTGACACCAGCTCCCAAGTTAGGCCACATTTCCCCAGTTAAGAGTATAGACTCAACTTACCATGAGGTTGAACTCAGGCTCTAACTCCTGTCTTCTCCCCAGAGGCTGGCTGTTATCACATGGCTCAAAACCTCAATCCTCTAGTCATCCTTGTCCTGAGACTCCTTGTTAGCTTAAATGATGTAGGCACTCACCACGCCACTTTATTAGCATAGAAGGCACATGTGGTCTAGGGACCCACCACAATTAATAAAATACCGCTATTCCTCAGGATTAATAAAATAACCCTATTCCAAGGGTTTAGAAGCTCCCTCTCCAGAACTGGGAACAAAGGCCGGCCGGGTTCCTTAGGCACAGGAACCTGTGCAATCTTAATGCCTCTGACGGTGCTTGGCAGATGGTGAGGACTCTTTCAGTACTTGGATAAATGGGCTTTCAGTGTCGAACACGGACCCGGACTCTCAGGGCTAATAAAACTTTATCACTCAAATGATCATGCTTTTAATTCTTCAGTTAGACATACTGTCTCAGAGTTTGGCCGGAGAGTCAACCTTCTTAGCAGGTAGCCTTCTGATGCCTCACAGAGGGGCAGCATTGTGAAACAGATTTAATTACAATAATGCAGTGAAGAATGTAAACCTTTTGCTACTTGTTCTAATGCCTGTGCCATGTTAATGGGAGGAAAGGAGCTCATAAAATGACTGCAAAATGGCATTTGTGATTTCCTCTTGTAATTAATTATTGACAGTTAAGCTCATTGCACATTTTGGGGGGAAAAAGACCAATTAATTCTTCAAGAAAACTCCCATAGGTTAACTTGTTCTTTTGATGATTCTTGGATGTCCTTAGAAATAAAAATAAAACAAAGCAAAACATTGCTCTGTCAAGAAATAGTTTTTATATACTTTTTTGATTCCCACATTATTGGTTGGAATAGCTAAAATGCTGCCTCTGTCAGCAGAAGCAGTGAGGAGAAAAAAAAGAAAAGAAGAAAACAGGCGTTTTCAGTTTAAATAAGATTAAACTAGGCATGAGATTGAATCGGTGGCTGAATGTAGGTTCAGAACCCCCGAAGATTTCTGTGAAATGAAGGAAGGTAACAGAAACTGAGAGAGGATTTGGAGTAGAGGACAGGGTACACCACGCAGGGAGACATAGGTTTGCAGTCTGGGGACCAACCGCTCCCTGCTTGTGAGTCCAGTCAAGCCTCTTAGGAAGTTCAGGGGAAATAAATGAACTGTGCTTTCATGTTTCTAACCTTGTTCTAGTGCCTGTTAGTAAAGTGACTTGGGGTGAGCCACCTCCCCTCCTGACATCCGTTTCCGTGAAATGGGAGAATAGCTCCTAGCTGGAAATACTATCTACCTGGCAGGGGTGCTGTGATGACACAGTAGGGCTGTTCATGGAACGCCCATCGGGTACGCCTCTGAGCTGCAGCTTCACGAACAGCAGCTCTCTCTTTTCGCGTCTGGGGGTTTTCTCCTGTCACACGCCTTACAATTGAGGAATGTGCATGCATGAACAGTTTTCTAGAAAACTCATGGTTGCAGAGGTCTCTTAGAAGGACCTGTGCTTTTCAGGTGGTCTCCAGACAAGTGGGACAATTCCCAGCAGCCCACTTCGCTGGCCTCTGTCGGTAGGCTATTTCTCACACACACTGGTTTCTCCCCATCAGTATTTGCAAAGGAGAAGTTGTTCACTTTTTTTTGTACATGTGGTCAGTAGTTCAGGGTGACATGAAGAGCGGGCACAGGAACCCCGGCCCCTGCAGAGTGTTTGATGTGAAATGGCATGGCTTTCCTTGTGCTCTTCTTTTCAGAAATGACCTTTCTTCTTCCTTCTTCATGTTCGCACAAAACCAGTTATATGCAAGGACTTTGGAGTCCAGGAGAACTTGATTTTTCTTCACCTCTCTGTGTATGAGTTTTCCTGTCCATAGGAAGATGATAGTTCTTGCCGTCCCTGGGGTGGGAATTGAAAGGAGAATCCTCTTCAGTGTACAGCCTGGTCCTTTACTGGCTCTGAGAAAGCTGTCCTATCAGAAGAGCACAGGTTCTGGCCCCCAGTGACTTTCCACATCCTGGCTCTTGACTTTCCCATCTAGACATTCAGGTGGATTGGGTGGCAGAAGAAGTCACACATCCCATGATGTTTTGTAGTGGGTCTGTGATTCCCTTTGAAATATTGCAGAGGAAGCCTCATCTCTCCTATGTGTAAGTCAGCATAAGTGACAGGTTTAGCTAGAATTTTGATGGAGGATTTATTTTTTAAGATTTTATTGATTTATTTGGTAAAGAAAGCACAAGCAGAGGGAGAAGCAAGCTCTCCACTGAGGAGGGGGCCCAATGCAGGACTGGATCCCAGGACCCAGAGATCATGATCTGAGCCAAAGGCATGTGTCCCTTGCTTAAGGATTTAGACTTTAGTATGGTCAGCTAGTATGTCTTTGAATGGATCCTCATTCAAAGACATAAACTAAAAATATATCTTTAAGGCATTTGAGGTAATCTGAATATAAACTGAGCATAGTTGATATTAGATAAATATTGTTAGGTGTAATAATTGGTATCATGGTTAAATTTTCTTTAAGCCCTTACCTATTAGAGATATCCATTTTAGTACTTATAAATAAAATGACATACCTTGTATCTGGGACTTGCTTTTAAAAATTGTAGCCACTTCTACCAAAATGACAAAAAATAAAAAGCAAAACAAAACAAATACCTAGGAGGATAGATGAAACAAAGTCGGCAAAATACCAATAGTTGTTGACAGCAGGCATGTAGGGATTGATTATTCTCTCTACATTTACATGTGTTCTTATATCTGCATTAAAAAATAGTCTAATGGGGAAAAACAGTCTAGTGGGGCCTCCAATCTGAATCCTTAGGGAGGTTGAAGATGGTCCTGATACAGGCCCAGGACATTTCTGGGTGCTGATGTTGACTTGAGGCTTACTCTTAATATCTCTGGGATATTGTCACATCTGCTTTTAGTAAACCTTTTCTGAAAACATAGTGGTTAGAATCTCTGAAAGAACAGTGAACTGGCATTATAGGTATGTACAGAACAGCTGCATGAAAAAGTTTGGCCTATTTGCTAACAAATTTGTGTTTAAAAATGTGTGAATAAAGTAAAATTTGACCTGAGGCTTGTTTTTGTTGGAATTTGGTAATGAGGTTATGGGTGGGTAACTAATAGCCACCAAGAAGAATAATAATAATAAGACCTCAGAATTGTGTACAGATGGGTTTATGACAGTTCACAGCAGTGTTGCTGAGAATGGAAGAGCTGACTTAGAGGGAGCTGACCTTGAGGAGTTAGCCTCTGTGACATGGGTAGACAGGGGCAAGAGAGAGGGAAGGGAGTGGCAGAGGTCCCACACAGAATTCAAGAGAGCACTGCATTGCAATGGGCTTGCATTGCGATGGCAGGTACAGCATGTGGCTGCCTAAGAGAAGTCTAGTATGTATGCAAAGGGGAGTTCCAAAAAAGGGGGTAATTTGGCAGCCATTGGGGCCAGCAGTGGGTGGATAGTTCAGGTTTAGTGGATGAGAAATAACAGGGAAGGGTGTAACAGGACCCAGAACCCCATCAGGAGAATACATTTTATTTAGAGAGGAATTCTACTAGCAAGAGGAATGCAAGGACCCCTCTACCCCTACCCAGTAATGATGTTTAATCATTGAAGGAATTTGTAAGGCATGAGGTTAGCAGCCAAGAGCTAGAACTCATTACTAGAGTGACAAGGTGAGACTTGTGTTTTGAAAATGGCAGAAACTCAGTTATCCTGGGATACTGAGGTCAGAATGAATAAATTATCTTGAACTATGAACTGGGTCTCCTTAAATCCCTCTCTGGCCCTTGATCATATTGGTCTATAAGAATTGAGGGGACCAAGGGATAAAGCTGTTAGGTGGATTCTAATTAGAACTTGCTTCCAGTTGTTTCTCTTCCACAGACCTCTCATCATGGCAAGATAATTTATTGGGGTAGTACTTTGGGTTTTCTTTCCTTGCAGACCTCATTCTTTGCAGACATTTTAAAAAATTATTTTTGCTTGAAGAGAGGTTATGTTAGTAAACAATAGCATATGTTTACTTGCGTTTTCCCCTTTCCCTTTGGACTTTTTTCCCCTCCAAGTCCAAGTCATTAAAAAGATGATGCATTACCAAGGGAGATGTTGCCAATCTAAAAAGAGAGATGTCTTCAGAGAAAAGAGAGTAAGGGTCTGCAGAGCCTGTGAGCAGTGGAGACTTATGACTTCCTGATGTTGCTCTGGAGAGGTGAACACTTCTTACTAGGAAAGGAGATTTGGAATAAGGAGGGAAGAGTGCTAGGTGATGCCAATGGAAAATGGTGTGTAACACTTTACAGGTGAGAGTCTGCAACTCAGTAAGTTGTAACTAACAATAATGCAAAATAATCCTAGTTTATATACAGGCAAATTCTGTCCAGTGGGAGATCAATTGGCTTCTCTTCTCATCCCCTGTGTCTACTTGTAAATGCATTTTAACATTTCCTTACACCATATAAATTTGTGCTTCTTTGATTCCTTCAAACTTGCAGTATTTCACAATTCCCTAATTAGTAATGTATTATGTAAAATCTTTACCTTGCCTTCATTTTATATCTGCTGGAAAGGGAGAATTATGATTTTACCTTATATGAAATTTATTATTTCACAGGAGGATGGGGACGTGATACATTTAATACATCGGGGTAGTACCCCACGGGGAGCCAGTTGCAAGCTTACCTAAGCCACTTGAGCCATTTGATGCTCATTTTCTTTTGGTAAATAGCTACTTACCCACCATAATTAAGTGCATGGGGTAACTACTCTCCTCCCCTGCAGTCTGGCTGCCAGAGAGTATGGTTTAGCCACAGCATGTCTCAGACAGAATATGCCACTTGTACAATGTTGGTAAACAGCCATTAGAAGGAATAGCTGGTTCCTGAAGCCCACCGCGGTGAAGCACCTGGAAACAGACAAATTGATGTTCTCATGGCTGGATCAGCTGGGCTTCTGGTTGTATTAGGAGACAAGAATTCTCCATGAAAGAGGATGGACTCAAGACTACATAGATCTTCTTAATCTAGGATACTATTCCAGAGTGTAAAACTACTGGACTCACTGACTGAGTCCTTAAATGTTGCTCATCATGGGAAGAAGTCCTGGTTCAGTCTTTCTAGCTACCCTTGTATTGAGGTTCATTTTACTAAGAAAAATTGACACTGTCCTCCCTTATGCTGCTTAGCCAACCCTTTGTGGCTGATTTAGATAATGGGATTTGTGGTACTATCCATGGTGTTCTCTGGAGTGTGACATCCTGGTTAGGTCCTTCAAATATTAAGTTCAGTCTGTAGTGTGTTAAACAGAATTGGCACACACATATGTATCATACTTTTTACTGATACCAGGAAAAGGAAGTTGCGGAAGGATTTTTGAACAGAGGAGTGACATGATCAGAAGTGCACTTTAGGACAGTGCTTATGCCACGTTTTTGTCCATGTGAATCTTCTAAGGATTTTGTTAAAATACGTAATCTGCTTCAGCAGTCCTAGGGTGGGGCCGATAATTTTAATTTTAACAAAACTTTCAGGTAATGCTGATGCCAACTGTTGGTGCCTAGCTCATACTTTTTTACCAAGAGTTTAAAATAGACCTGCTAATTTTTCTGTAAGGGCCAAGAGAGTAAATATTACCAAGTTTGTACATCACCTTTATTGCTGCTTTACTTTACGATTATAACATTAGAGCAGGTGTCAATAATATGAAAATGAATGATTATGGCTGTATTCTAATAAAACTTTATTTAAAAAATCCACAAAGTTTAGATTTGGCCCACAGGCAGTAGTTTGCCAACTCCTGATTTAGAAATATGATTCTGGAAATACTGTGTAGATGGACTGAAAGGATGGAAGGGAGATTAGAGACAGGTAGCCCTGTAAGTGGAAGAAATTTCAATGTAAGCTGATAAATGCTTAGACTACAGAAGGTTGGGAAATCAAAAGCAGGAGTAGAATTGATAGGACTTGACAGGGACAGATAAAATATGCAGAGCTGACGTCAACATTGGATGGGTTTTGGGTCCTCAAGTAATAAAGCATGACTTTTCAGGAACACATTTTGGGAGGATTCATTTTTTTAGTCTGGTCCCCCATCCCCCCAGGATATGACAGGTTTTATTACTGATGTCCTCCTTATGAAAGCCCAAATAATTTTATGTTCTTATTAATGCTGCAAAATTGGAAAAATTTTATATGAGGTTTCAGATTTCAGGGAAAAATCTTATTTCAATTAAGTCTTCTTTCTACTGAAATATGAACAGATTTGTTTTCTGTATTGTAGTTTTTAGAGTAAAAGAATTGCATGCCACTTACAAGTGAGTTTCTCTTCTCAGGGACCTCTGGTAGGTGATAAGGTATATTCAAGAACAATCAGTAAGTATTATATATCTATAGCAAGTATTTATGATTAAAAAGTAAACTCAACAGGGGCAGCTGGGTGGCTCAGTCAGTTAAGCATTCAACTCTTGATCTTAGCTCAAGTCTTGGTCTCAGAGTCCTGAGTTTGAGCCCAGCATGGAGCCTAGTTAAAAAAAAAAAAAAAAAAAGAACTCGACAGATGTATCTCAAGCTTAAGAAATGGAGCATTTTTGGAGAGAGTATAAAGCAAATGCCCCTAAATTAAGTAATAGAAGAGTTAAATTATATCTCCAAGTGGTGTTGCACCAAGGGAGTTGTGTAGAATAGTTAGGAATCAGTCCTGTGGTCACAAATTCAGGAAACATTAGTTACCTACTTTCAGCATTCAGAATAAGGGCTTACTTATCCATGATCCCAAACCATTATGAAACCTATGAAAGTGAAGAATTCCATCATCATGTTTAATTTCTAATTTACCTTTAATATTCCCCAGTTATCCCTGTAACATCTTTTACTATTTGTTTTAAAATCAAAATCTGATCGCATTTCACACATCATGTTTGGTTAACTTCTTTCAGTCCAGTCTTCTCAAAATGCCGTCCCTTGGACCTCCAGCACTAGTGTTGTCTGAGAACTTGTTAGAAATGCCACTTCTCAGATCCCACCCTAGATCTACCAAATCCAAAAGTCTGGAGGTGAGACCCAGCATCTGTGGTGGTGATCCTGAATATGCTAATATTTGAAAACCACTGCTTTAGTACCATTTTGACTCTCAGTCTTGACTGTGGCATAGGATCACCTAGGAATCATCAAATGAAGAAGCCATGTCAGTTAGAACCTCTAGGTGTCAGTATCTCTGAAGCCCCTCAGGTGTTTCTCCTGGGCCACCAAGACCCCTGCTTTAGTTTCTGTTACCTTGAACTGCCTCCTTTTATTTAATGACACCGACTTTATCTTGCTAGGTGTTTTGTAGAAGGACGTACGCTGGGGTGGCTGGGTGACTCAATCATTAAGTGTCTGCCTTCAGCTCAGGTCATGATCCCAAAGTCCGGGATTGAGCTCTGCATTGGGCTCCCTGCTCAGCAGGAAGCCTGCTTCTCCCTCTCTCACTTTCCCTGCTTGTGTTTCTTCTTTCACTGTATTTCTCTCTGTCAAATAAACAAATAAAATCTTTGAAAAAAAGGGGGGGTGCCTATGGTGTGTATTTGATTGGATGCCTACTTTTTGCAGCTTTATTGGTATTCCCATTTCAAAGGAATGAAAGGGATAAATCACATGTCTTTTCTAAATCTTTCTGAAAATAGCTTTGGGCTTGCATATTCCTTGTAAGTAAAATAGATCATACCACAACTGTTTCTTTGGGTTTGTTGTTGCTGTTGTTTTTTCAACCAAGTACATCTCTCTATCACCTATTTTCTTATCTTTCTTAGCTAGATTATAATCACTGTAGCTTTCAGTGCTCGTTTTTATTTTTCAGGTGATTTTTTTGTGGAACATCTCTTTAGAATTTTGCCCTTCTCTTTCTGGATTTATCAACTATCTGCTGATAGCATGGACTCACTGATTTCTCTTACTTTATTCTTCTATTTCAAACTGTGTCTTATCAGAGGATTTCTTTTCAGTATCTCATCTGGCCATCTTGTGTGTCGAGTAATGTCTTTGTTGTCTTAGATTTTTTTTTTCCCCTCCAGCCAGTCACTACAGATTTCCTTTTCGATGCCAGCTCTGAAACCTGTCCTGACAGTTACAGTGAGGTTTTCTTTGTTTAGGTCTGTAGGAAAATCCTGTTGACACTTAAAATGTTTCTGTAGTCCCACAGAAATCTCCAGCTTTCGACAGATTGACCCACTTTTTTTTTAACCCAGGATGCAACAATTCTATGACGTTATACATGTGTGTTACCTGTATATGAAATTAAATCAAAACATGCATTCTACCAGTTTCCACCTACTAACTTAAAAGAAGTTGAATATAATGCAGAGGGAAGTAAGGGTGTTCATGAGGTAGTGATGACTCATATACATACAGAATTATTGTTCAAAAAATTTGTTTTAAATTCTTAGTGACAATAAAAGTATTAAAGGATTATTTTCACATATAAAAAAGCAAATATGAATACATTAAAAATTTTACTCAGCTCATGATTAGAGAGCAAATCAGACATTTTTACAGGCTCACAGGAGAAGTCTAAGAAGTGCAAATTTATGTGAAGTAGGAGAAGATTGAAATGAAGGTGCAAATGAACACCAAACAGGTTTTGTTTTTGTTTTTTGATCCATGGGAAAAGAATGAAGTCAACTGAACCTCTAAAGAATAATACATTTGCGAGTCCTTGGTCTGGTTTTTCAGTGCTACCAGTTATATGTAACTTAGAGAGCGGTGATGGAGTTCAAGGGCAGTGAAAGTCTAAAAGCAGATAACTCAGAAGAGGATGCTCAAAACATTGCAGTGTTTTCTATTAGAGAGTCCAGTAATCTTTTTGCAATTTCCAAATGTCCTTACAGAAATAGCATTTGTAAAAAACTTGATGACCTGTAAAACACTTACAAATATATGCTTTGAGCATCACCTCAAACTTGTCAGACAAGTTGGTGTTCTCTTTTCATGGTTTACCTCAGGGAGGTAAGCTGGGAAATCAATAGTGTGGTAAAGGTAGGTGCTGACATAGCTGTTCTTAGGGGTGCAGTGTTGGTGGTGGGTAAGAGTAAGGACTGTGGAATCATGTGGGTTGAGCCTCAATTTTTTTATCTACTCAATGGGGACAAAATAATGCTAGTCTTATGGAGGTTATGAGGAGTAAAAGAGCTAATTTGTAGAAGGTGCTGAGAACAGGGACTGGCTCAGTAAATGCCATCTCTTTTGTTATAGTTGCTTGGTGTTCAGTTGTCACAGATGAGGTCCAAAACTGATGCCTAGATCCTCTGCCTGCAAACCCATGTGCGTCTTTACAAAGACGATACATTGTGAAGGGTGACGTATTTTCAAATTCTCAGATTTGACAGTTTTGTGGGTTTTTTCCCATTTTGTGAATCAGGCTGGTTTGCAGAGAGCAGGTTTCCTATTTGAATCTGGGAAAGCTAAGTGGTACTTGAGTAAATATTCCCCTCTGACTCTCTGATCTTGCAGGTTGAATGAGTACTTGGTTTACTGTATTCAGCCACATCTGAGCTATGCTAATGCCCAGTCTTTAGCACTCGATGTCTACTTGAATGGAATCTGAGAATAAATATTTCTGAGCTCTAAGGCTGATATTTCCATGGCATTAGGAAGCCTGGCAGATGTACAACAGAGTGCCAGTGTCAGGTCTTGGTCATGAGCCGTAGTAAGTGCTTGCTTACAGCAATTCTATGAAGTGAGGGCCATGTCTCTATGGATGAGAACAAATGTGGCCCCAAGGGATAATTCACTGAGCAAATCTTGGATTTGAGTGCTGGTCTGACTTTAGTGTATGACTCTCTGAGCTCTCCTTCCTTCTGCTCAGAGTGGGTACTATGGTACAGTAGAGTCCATACAAATTATCAATGCAGCTAATAAGGACTAAAGAGTAAGACAAGTGTCCAGTAACTGAACCTATTTCATAGAGTAACAGGCTTAGCTGTTGGCATTGGGGCCAGAGCTTTGGTGAAAGGGTAGGGTTTGGTGCTGATCCTTTGAAACATTGAACTGGAGCTCCTGAAATCCTCGTGGCCCAGGAATGACCAAGGTTGGTGTGGTCCTAAGACTGTGAGAGGGACCCACATGGCCTCAGCAAAGTTGGCCAGAAGACTGGGAAGCTTCTAGAGCCAGTCCAGTTAAAATGATAGTAGTGGAGAGTTCACCTGAGTCCCCAATTCACCCAGCCCCAAGGATAGAGCTCAGCAGAGGTCACCATTATGGTGGAAGGAAATCCCATTAGTGTCCTGGCTTTTAGGGCTCTGGTGCTCGTTTCATGGGAGTTTGGGGACAAGGAAACAAATGTAAGAATTTCTATTTCTAAAAGCATTGTTATCCTATACAGACATCAGCAGAAAACATATTCCATTATCACAGCTCTCAAATCTGGTGTGTTTTTTATTCCAAACCAGTGTGTATCTCCCTTCAACACTCTGCTCACCTGTTTAGTTGTCTAGGGCTGCAGTAACAAAATACCACACATAGGATGGCTTGAAAAACAAACAAACAAACGAAAACATGTTCTCCCAGTGGTAGAAGCTAGAAGTCCAAAATCAAAATGTTAACAGATCCATGCTCCCTCTGATGCTGTTGGTGAGGATCAGACTTCTGGTAGCCCCAGATGTTCCTTACTTTGTGGCAGCGTACCTTAATCTCTGCTCCTTTCTTTACATTACTACTTTGTCTCTGTGTCCATGTCTTCACATAGCATTATTCTCTCTCTCTCTCTCTCTCTCTCTCTCTCTCTCTCTCTCTCTCTCTACAGATGTCCCTTTTCCTGTAAGGACTGTAATCATATTAGATGAAGGTCCATTCTAATGTGTTCATGTTAACTTGGTTACATCAGCAAAGACCCTATTTGCAATGAAGGTCACATTCACAGTTATCTGGGATTAGGACTTCAACATACCATTTGGGGGAATATAATTTAACCCATAACAATACATATTCTTTTCTCTGACTCCCTTTCATTTTCCAGGCATCATGTTTTCACATTTGGTAATTATTTGTTATTTTGTCTCTGCACCCATCCTTCCAATCAAAAAAAAAAAAAATAGTGATATCCTACTCTGTGTTAGCATTGAGCCCGCAGTGGTGCATGCAAGCATTGGTACATAAATCCAAAGACACACAAAAACAAGTAAACAGATAGGTAAAAGAATCTCAAACCTCACTTAGTATTATGAAGGAGGGAGATAGGGGTTGTGGCAGGGCAGGAAGGAAGGAGGTAATTCTCCAGAGTAGTCCAGGGTGGTTTCCTGGAAGAGGTGACAGTTGAAATGAGACAGAAAGGACAAGAAGCAAAGCCTGAACAGAGTGACTCTGACTAAAGGAAGAGCAAGCACTAATCAGCTTGGTACATATGAGGAGCCTAGAGGTGAGGAGTGTGGCCTGGGACTTGGGATAGGACAGAAGACAGAGTTGGAGATTCAGGCAGAGGACAGATCTTGGAGAGCCACGGAAGTTAATTTGAATTTTAACTTAAGTTAGCAGGTGACCAACATCATAAGACCAACAACACACTAATAATAATCATCAGAATTTCTTAAGTATTGGCTCTGTGCCAGGTGTGCAACTGGGTACTTCTCACAAATCTCACATATGACCTCTCATCCTCACCACAAACCTGCAGAGGAGATATTTTGAGAGTTCTTAGAGTATTTTTCCAGTCCTCTGTTAATGGAGCATGAAACCTATTCCAGGCAAAATACTTGGCCCTTCAGGGATGTGTTGATGTTCCCTGCCCTCACATTATGTGCAGTCTAGTTAAAACATCTGTTAGCAAGTGACCATACTGGTAGCTTGATGACAGGACTGCAGCCCCCTAACCACTCTGGGGTTCATTGTTCTCCCTGTGTCAGGTGGGGAAGTCATAGTTTCCTCCCTACAGGGTTTTGGTGAGTGGCAGCGGCCCACAGGGCATACAAGGTGAAAGATAGCAAAACTCTCAGGAAAGAGGAAATGAAAAGTCTGTAAATAGGGGCATGAGTTGAGCCTTGGAAGAATAGTGACATTCCTCAGGCAGACCAGGAAGGGAACGACAAAATCTGATTGCTGTTAAGCCTAACACGTTACAGTCCTTATTATTAAAATTAAACTTGAGGAAACAGAGTGCCTGCAGTCTTGATGGAAAGAGGTTATCTGCTGTAATTTGACTTCTAAACTTTGTATAATCCTTAGCAAGAAGTGTGTCAGGACACCCTTTACTGGTCACAATTCTGCATGTAATTTTAGTAAAAATGAGAGGACTGTAGTAAATAGAGGTCCATTCAAGGCTTTTGGTTTCCAAGTTTGTAGGATTGTCCTTTTCCTTTTTCATTTTTCCTTTTCCTTTTTTCTTTTTCCTTTTTCTTTCCTTTTTAAAGGTGTATGTGAACTTGCCCTCTAGTGAAGGTATCTTGTATTGTACTCAAATTCAGAAAATAAGTTTCAGGCTGGCTGGCTCCCCCACAAAATAATTTGCTGTTTATAAGATGGAAGCTTGTTTTGTGTATAACTACTAAAGGCATAGGAAACAGCGACTTCTGTGCAGTGTCTTTATTGTGGGACTGTGAGGTGCCATCCTAGATAGCGAGAGGAATCATCATTGGTAGATAATAGCCCAGGATTCTAGACAGGTTGCTTCCATTCAGGATATAGTCTCCTCACCCCTGAAATGAGTTTACCAGGATGGCGTGTATTTACTTCTGTTTCCCCTACCAGAATGTAAGCTCCATGAGGCTGGGGGTTTTGCTTGCTTCACTTCCAATCCCCAAAGCACAGAGCAGTGCCCCGCATGTCGGAGACACTTCGCAAGGATGGTGGAAGAAGGAATGGAGAGTGACAAATGTGAGGACTGAAAGTCATCAGTTACAGAAATCCCTAGTTGTTCAGTCAGGCAATTCATGGGTGCTTAACTGCATGATGGTGTCCTTCCTTCTGTGACTATCATCCCTTTTTATTTTGTCTTGATTAGGTTTATTCCTCTGGCCTGTTTTCTAGTGGTGTTTTCTTTGATCATACTGAGCAAAAATTTAGAAGAGGAACAGAGAAGATAGAGTCAAGGATGGAAGTATTTTAGGTCTGAAAGACAAGGAGACAGCAGACTTTTCCTTTCTGGCTGATGACATGTATGACCCTTTCCTGTAAATCATCCATTTATTTATCTCTGTAATGTGCTTTGGTTCTAAATCATGGGTACATAGCACATGATGAATACTAGAAATTTAACTGGGTCTGTCTCATAGCTTTTCATTGTTCAGTGTAGCTTAACTCAGCAACATTCCTGGCTTTCAGAAAGGACATTAGCTTTTGCTTTTTCTTTTTTTTTTCCCCCCAGGGATCCTATTCATAATTGTTTTCTTCCTTTCACCAAGGGTTCACTGTTCACTTCTGTGTTGAAAGACAGGACCTGGGAGGCCACAGAGATGAAAGAAATGTGATCACTTTTCCCTGCTGACAGTGGAACATGCTCACTACTTACACTTGAAAAAGCATCATCATCTTCAAGTGCCTTTTAGGAGCATTCATGCTATGGAATAAGGGTGAGCCAGGAGAGGAAGGAGGCAATGCTTAATGCGCTTTTTAAAGTCTTAAGAGTCAAAATCCTTCCTTAAACAGTCACCCCCTTGGAGAGAAGAGAACATGTCTTTAAAGTTCCTATCCTACATCTTAAACCTTTCAGAGTTCTATGAAGTCAGAGATGATAGTGAAAAGATACACTTTGAGAGGTAGGGGTGAAGAATAGATATGGATTTATCCTTTTTCTCCATGACATTCTTCTGTGCAGAAACAAGCAATGCTTCCCCGTAGGCAGAGAATAAAGTCCAAACTTCTTAACCTTGCATTTAAAGGCTTCTAGAGCCCAGCACCAATTTGTCTTTTTGAGCCCATCTTCTAGGATCCTCTTTATGGTGTTCCAGTCCAGTTATCCTTCCCACTGGCTTCCATCTATGCTTTATGCTTTCAAAATTTAAATCCTTTTTTTTTTTTTTTTTTTTTTTTTTGGTTAGGGAAAGACAGAGTTACGATTGTTGGAGGAATAATCTGAAAAGTACAAAGAGAAGATGGAATTCATAGTTCTATTCTTTGGATTTAATCCTTCTCAGTACTTGTCATATTGCTTCTAGTTCATAAAGATGTCCATGTATAATTACTGTGTTTAAAACTGTTTTTTAGAAAGAAATTACAGAAATGATTAATCAGTTAATCAAGCCTGAGTCCCACTCATCCTCACCAGAAGTAACTTTTGGTTTCATTGCATAAGATTAAATTAGTACATGGGATTTTTCTACACTTATTTTCATTATATAATATCATGTGTGTATTATTCCATAATTTTCCTTTATCCCTCAACTGTATTTGTTGATGTCTTGCCATGTTGTTCCAAGTATTTCATATTCATTGCCATTATTTTCACATTTTTGCAAAGCTACAGAGATGAATGTAATATTTCATACAAATGTGCAAGGATTTCTCTTGTGTGCCCAGAAGTGATATTGCAGGGTCATCATATCTATACGAGTGTTGATGGAACTGCTACTTCTCCCTGTTCTTCTACTCACTTGTGTGCCTAGATAGAGTGAGTGAAGAGAAACATTTCTCAGATACTGTCTTTTCTCCATTAAATTTCACAAGTGGAGGATTCCTTTTATTCTTTTCCTCTCTTGTGGACACCTAATCTATTTATCAAGCAAGATTCAACTGACATAACGTATATTGGATATTCTTCTCATTTGACATCTACGGTTGATTTTGACTAGTTTTGCTTTCCTCATTCATGTCTCTGCCAGAGTGAGTAAATGAGCTTAGAAGGCACATGGCCTACACATTCCTTTGTTTTCTGTAGAATTAGTCTCTGGTCCATGGTGAGTGCCCGGTAGGGCAAAGTCTAGTCTTTCTTGAAGCTAATTAGGTATTAATGTCAATTGATAAGTGAACATCCAGGGTAGTCAAAATCACCTTTGACTTTTTTTTTTTTTAATTGCCCACAATGTACTATCTCGAAATGAGCCCACTCAGCCAATTGTTTTCCAACCGCATTATACCCCGTTGACACTTCTTCTTTGATCAACATATAGAGGTGATGAAACCCTTGTATGATAAATATACATTGTGATTGTGAAACACATTTCACCTACATTGTGACATATACGTGTTTCTCTGGGGAGAGGCATGCAAGAAATGTAACTGACAGTGGATAGAGTAGATAACCTCTCATCTCATCCTTCTAGTGGGACATTTATGCTTGTGAATCAGATCAGAAGGAATCACCTGCCTCCCCTTCATTTCTTGCACACGCCAACACACACACCTGTACTTGGTATGCTTTGTCTTATGACCTCACCAAACATGTTAAATGTTGCTTGGATGCAGCAGGTACTCAGCACAATGAGGGGAAAATAGACTCCTGCTTCCTTGGTCTGGCCCTGCAGATCGAACAGGATGAGACCAAAGGCAATAGGGTAGCTTTTCTGTAATCAATCTCCTAACACTCCCTGGGATTTGACAGAAATAATTAGATCCCAAACACTTTTATAAAGGTCATTTACACTCTGCTATTGTGGGGACCATTTTATTTCAAAGTTCCTGGATACAGCCCTGGTAGGGAGTTAGTAATAGAGGAAAAATTGCCTTGAATATGTACAGGCATATTCTTCTGTGCCTCAGGCACACACAGACCTAATTTGTTTTCGCAGTACGTGAGATTGCTCATTGATTGTTTTAAAACACAGATTTTATGTTTATTTAGATATGGCAATGCCCATAGATCAGGAGATGACTCCTTTGAAAAGATTGTTGTGCACAGAGAAGGGAGCACACCAGGCCATGAGGGTCCACACGGGGAAGGACTGGGAGGGATAGGTCAGAAGACAGAGGGATTTGGAGACACTGCTGGAAACTTTATTGTGGTTTTTGTAGGAAGGAAGGAATGAGGTACAATATGCAAGATTTAAATTGGCTAGGTTGAGTAATTTCAGTGGGCTCTGGAATAGGGAGGTCATCCCTTGTAGTCTGACTCTTGCCCTGTGATAATTACAGCAGGTGGTTAGTGGCCTGGGTCTGAAAGCCTGTGAAGGAGTTGGCAGGGTTGCAGGCTTTGGATGGCTTTGTTTGTACATGAAAAGTGAGCTTGAGTGCGCCTGGGTGGCTTAGTGGGTTAAAGCTTCTGCCCTCAGCTCAGGTCAGGAATTCAGGGTCCTGGGATTGAGGCCTGCAAAGGGCTCTCTGCTCAGCAGGGAGCCTGCTTCCTCCTCTCTCTCTCTCTCTCTCTCTCTCTCTCTCTTTCTTTCTCTTGGCCTGCCTCTCTGCCTATCTGTGATCTCTGTCTGTCAAATAAAGAAAGAAAGAAAAAAAAAAAGGGAGCTTGCCAGTGAGTTCTTTGCTGTCTTAGGAATTGCTACCCTGGGAGGGTTAGCAAGGGACCAGATATAAAAGCATTAGAATAAAGAAAACAAAAAAGGCATGATTAATACCATTAATCAAAAAAGGCATGATTAATATTCTTCATGGTGATATTTCCCTAGGTGTGAGTTGGTCTCAGGTATCCATGTACCGTGTGACCTTCTTTGAAGGATATAATAAACTGTCAACAATAGAGCAGTGCAAAATGCCACAAATCTGGATGTCAGCAGTAGAGATATGGAAAAGCTACTGGGGTAGGCAAGCATCCTGAGTCCTACAGGTGTCCTTCAAGTTTACTCCCTTTCCAAACTGTCCCTAAGACTAAACTCTTAAAATGTTATCAGGTGTGTGGGTGGCTCAGTGGGTTAGGAGTATGCCTTCCTTCTGCCCAGGTCATGATTCCAGGGTCATCCCCACTGAGCAGGGAGCCTGCTTCTCCCTCTTACCACCCCCCCCGCCCCGCTCATGATCGAGCGCTCTCTCAAATAAGTAAATAAAATCTTTTTAAAAATAAAATGTTATCAGTTGCTCCATGAAAAAAAAAAGTGGCTTGTCTACAAAATTGTGTTATTTTGTTATCTCTCTGTATTAAGATATTTGCAGTTTGAATACAAAACCAACTGATCTTTGCCCTCAAATTGACTTCCTCTCTTAGGGTCCAGAGATTTGTAAGATGGCATTAGCATCTGTCCAGAGAGGCAACACAGTAATTTGAGAAACACCTTTGACCTTTCTTTCCCTCTCCATTCTTCATGTGATTCCTCACTATGTGCTATTATTGTCCCTAAGTCTTTCTCTTATCCATATGTCTGTGTCTATTTATTCTCCATTGGCTAACTTCAGGATCACTTGTTTTCTGATCTGGCTCCTTATAGCTTCTTGATGGTCCCTTCTCTCTTCAGGAAAAAGAAAGCACAAATCACCAATATTAGGAATAAAATTAGGACATTACTTTCAACCTTACAGATATTAATAGAAAAGAAAAATCCTCTGAAGAAAATTGATGCTAACAAATTAGACAATTTAGACAAAATAGAAAATTTCCTAGAAAGATACAACTTACCAAAAATGTCTCAAGAAAAAAATAGAAAAGCTAAATTGACTCTTATCCAATAAAGGCACTGAATTGGGGGGGGAGGGGGACTTTTCACAAATAAAAGCCTAGAACCAGATGGCTTACTTGTTGAATTCTATCATTTTTTTTTCTTTCTTAAGGAAGAATCCTAATCCTGCACAAACTTTTTCAGAAAAAAAGGAAGGGGAGGAAGGAAACACTTCTCAACCACATTAAGAAGGCGAAACCAGAGCTACAGACCAATATCCCTTATGAACACAGATAAAAATTCTTTTTTTTTTTAAAGATTTTATTTATTTATTTGACAGAGAGAAACACAGCTAGAGAGGGAACACAAGCAGAGGGAATGAGAAAGGGAGAAGCAGGCTTCCCATCCAGCAGAAGCCCCATGCAGGGCTTGATCCTGGGTCTCCGGGATCATGACCTGAGCCAAAGGCAGTTGCTTAACCAACTAAACCACCCAGGTGCCCCAACACAGATAAAAATTCTTAACAAAATTAACAAATCAAAGCTAGCAATATATATAAAAAGGTTTGTATACCATGACTAAATGAGTTTATGTAAATAATATAAGGTTGATTGAACATTTGAAAGTCAATGTGTTATAGTGTACTAATAAAGAGCAGAAACACATAATCTCAATATATATAGAAATAGCACTTGAAAAAAAATCTAACACCTATTCATTGTAAGAGGGAAAAAAAATCTTGACAAACTTTGTAGAGGGGTTCTTCAAAGTGATGAAGGATGCCTATGAAAAGACCCTAGTTAACACATTTTTTATTGATAAAAAATGGAATCCTTCCCCTTAAATTCAGAAACAAATAAGGCTGTCCACCCTGACCTCTTCTGCTAAACAGTGTGCTAAGGGATGTAGTCAGTGCCAAAGGCAAGAAAAAATAATTAAAGCCATGCAGTTTGGAGGAAAACTCCTAAGGAATCTACCAAATGGCTAAGTAAGCAAGCTTAACAGGATAGCAAGATTCTAGATATGTACATGAAACTACCATATCGCTGCCTACCAGCAAAAAAAAGAATCCAATCTAAAAATGAAATCAAATTCAATTCACAATCATATCAAAATAAACAAAATAAATAACAATGATTTTAACAAAAATAAATATAAGACCCCTACACCAACAACTTCAAAATATTACACAAAGAAATTAAGATCTAAATAAATACAGATATGTACCACATTTATGGATTGAAGGACTCAGTATCGTTAACATGTCAATTCCCAAATTTACCTATGGATTCAATGCAACCACTATCAAAATCCTATCAAACTGTTGCTGACTAGAATATGTCTTGGAGTTAATTATTTTTGGTTAAAAATAATCAATGTACACTCTTGATAATGTAGATTTTTGGTTATAAATAATAATGTACACTCTTGATAACGTAGATTCAAATCTCATATTTCTGGAAAAAGTTTCCTATATTATTGTTTTAAATATTCATTCTGTTTTATTGTTTGTGTTTTTGTTCTTTTTCAGGATAAATTTAACTATTTAACTTTGTCAATTCATTATATCTTTGGATTTTTTTCTTAGTGCAAACATCAAACTCATCCCCAAATATCTCTCCCTATCAGGAGTTAATTAGCCTGAATGTGGTCTAGCCTCTCATATCTCTTTACTTGGTTTATATGTTCTTTCTCATTTGTAAGTGGCCATCCTAAGGAAGGGTCCCAGGGTGACTAGGGATGATGTTTAAGCTTTTCTTGAAAGTATTACTCTTCTGCTAGGGCTGCCATTAACAAGTGCCATGGAGTAGGCGGCTTAAACCACAGAGATTTTTTTTTTTCCCTCATCATTCTGGAAGCCGAAAGTCCAACATCAGGGTATCAGTAAAATTTTCATCCTCTGAGGCTTCTATCCTCCTCAGCTTGCAGGTGGCTGCCTTCTCTCTGTGTCCTCATATGGCCCCCCTTTTTTTTTTTTTTTTTTTTGCATCCCTGGTGTTTCTTCTTCGTCTTATAAGGACCCTAGTCCTATTGGACTACAATCCCACTTTTATGCTTTCATCTAGCCTTCAATACCTCCTTAAAGGACCTGTACCTAAATACAATCACATCAGTAATTGGGTTTCAATATATGAATTTGGGGGCATATGAACAATTCAGTCCATAATACTGAAGATAACTTTTTTCTGGTAAATCCCAATTGTGTTTCTGTCTCTCTTGCTTCTGTGATGAAAAGAACCCTTGAGTGCATCACCTTGCCTTGTTATTCCTCATAAGGGTTTAGCAGCTTTACCCTAAATACCCGACAATTACTCTGCTCTTGCTATGCTCTTTTGAACATCATAAATTTCCAATATGTTAAATCATTTCTGTTACCGTGGTTTTGATTGCTAGCATTTCCTTTAGCTTCTTTGTTAATGTTTTCATCTCTCTATTCTCACTCTCCATCGTTCTCATGTACTGTCTACTTTTTCTGTTAGAGCCCTTGTCATACTCATCAGCATTTAAATTTCTCTGGTAATTCTAATATCTCTGTCATATCTGAGTCTGATCCTGATGTTTGCTTCATTTTTTCTTGTCTGTTGGCATGCCTTGTAGTTTTTTGAAATCCAGACACATATGATAGAGCACCAGAAATTGAGGGCCTTAGATTTCTAATGTGGTATATTATGTTAATCTGACTAGTTGTAGGTCTGTGTTGAATACTTCTTCATCTTTAAGAATGCTGGAGGATTGATGTTACCCTAGGGCCTGTTTTTTGGTCTTGAACTTCCCTAAGTCCAGCCCCTTAGACTGTGCGTCTTGCAGCCCTTTCACTCGTAATTCACTATTGTTAAATTGGGGTCCTGTTGGGGCACCTGGGTGGCTCAGTCATTAAGCGTCTGCCTTCAGCTCCTGTCATGATCCCAGAGCCCTGGGATAGAGCTCTGTATCCAGCCCCATATCCGGTGCCCTGCTCCGCGGGAAGCCTGCTTCCCCCTCTCTCACTCCCTCTGCTTGTGTTCCCTCTGTATCTGCATTCTCTCTGTCAAACAAATAAATAATCTTAAAAAAAAAAAGGAGTCCTATTGTTGTGGTAATGAGGTGTGAAGGCCAGTGTTTTTTAATCTTTTGTCGAGGTCTGTCTCGTCTTTTAGTGAGCCCCTGTCCATGGCCTGTGACTTTCCCAGGTGTTCATTTAGTGGTCCAGCTCTTTGTCCCCACCTACTCCCACTCCCTTCTCTGATAGCGTTCTACACCAATTTCCTTGAATCTGTGATCCATGTTTACTTAAGTTTGTTTCCCCTGTAGGGAAGGCAGGATAGCTATAGGGTACTTGGATGGGAGACACGCCTTTGTCTAAGCTAACTTCCCTAAAATAATTTCTCCTCAACAGTAGGCCCTTCTTTTATGGACTCAGACTGATCATTCTTCCTCTCCCTCTGTTGCTGAGCCAGAGAAGATTTCTTGGATCTTCACTTGAGAACCTACAGGGTTCCAGGAAATAGAGCCCAGAAAGTATACCTTCCCACAAGGAATTTCATGCCACAGCTGACACCAGAAGCCCATATCTATTAAATTAGATGATTAATTCTCCAGCGCAAGGAGACAGTGATATTATTATGTCCACCTTACAACTGAGGAAGCCAAGACCATATGTAAACAGACTGTGTCTTTGGCCATCATGACACAGCTAGGCAATGATAGAGCCAAGTTTTGAATTAATTCAACTTACTTTAACTATGTAACTCTAATACATTCCCTTCCTTCTATACAAGAGGTTCATTGTATAAATTTCTCCTTTGGCCATTGATGCCTGTTTAGTGCCCACTTTTTTCCTAAAGGAGCATTAAATGGACTAATGTTTGTAAATCACTTAACACAGTGCCTGACACAGATTTAACACTCAATGAGTAATATATGTAATGTCTCTTGCTTTTACTATTAAGTGTACTCCTCATGATGACTCTGTGAGGTGGAGTCCTACACTTGCCATTTTGTACTGGTAGTGGGTGCCACCCCAGGCATTCTAATATAATTGGACTGGGGTACAGCCTGGGCCTCAGAGTCTTTAACAACTTTCCAGGTAATTCAAGTGTGAAGCCAAGATAAAGAAGCACAGCTATAGAAAGCATGCTGATCAGCTCCATCCCAGCGATGCCATGAGGGAGGAAGGGCCTGTGTTAACAGATGGATTTTTTTTTTCTTTTTTAGAAAAAGGAAGGTGGAAGTTTGAGTTACACTGTGACATTTCCTAATTTGAAGTTGTCTCAATTTTTTTTTTAAAACAATGCATACACTCCTAGGAATTCCTGTTGGGCTGATTCTTTGCAACCAGTGTGTTTGGGATCAGGTTGGAAACATGAGTGTTCTCTGCTTGGCAGCCATGGACAATAAGGAGGCCCAGAGTAGGAGGACATAGTATAATGGTAGAAATGGGGCTGAAAACAGTGTGGCTGGTTAGGGAATATATTTGGGTGGAAAGGTGCAGTTTGGATTGGGGCATGTTTAGTTGGAGGTGGTGGTAGGTGAGACAAACCAATGGCCCATTCAAGTGATGGTAGAGAGGAGTTACAGGGTTGTGGCCAAAGGATGTCCTCAGTGCAATAGCCATGGCAACTAAAGAGTGCACAGGCTAAACTGCACTGTTTGCTGTTTGTTTTTAGTGTTGTTTTAGAACACCACAAACTCAAGTAGGGCAGGCTCACCAAGATAAACAAAAATGAACCTTTGTTATCAGGCGTCTGAACAGTCCCAGGACGGCAGATGTTCAAGCAAATAAAAACACAGGCTGTCATTTATGATGTAGGTCTCCAGTGAAGAGATGTTAAAGCAAATGCCAAAGAACTCTCAATGCTGATGAAAAATAGAGGGGATTGCTGGTTTATGGTGCTGCTTCTCACATGCCATCAATCACTGTAGCAAAACATGAAGTTTGGTTCTCTGGTTCAGGCATTGGAGAACTATAGCCAATAGGGCAAATCCAACACACCCTCTGTTTTGGTAAATTAAGTGTCACTGCAACACAGCCCCAAATATTCGTTTTTATATTATGTGTGACTTCTTTTGTGCTGTAACAGCAGAGCTGATTAGATGCAATGGAGACCATATGGGCAACAAAATTTACAATATTTACCATCTGGCCCTTAGCTGAAAATACTTGCTGACCCTTCCTCATTTTATCATTGTCTACACCAGTATGTGGCTTGGAGAATCTTCAACAATTCTACCAACTTACCACCAATATCACAGGATCCACCTGTTCATTTTTCCCCAACACATTCTTTGTAATGCACAATCTTACTTAATGTGCTATGCAGGTTTAATCTCCCAACCTGCTTCGAGGAGCAAGTAGCTATCTCCCAGCTTTCACCCATCATTCCCTGTTTGAATGGAATTGACTCCAGCCCTTTGCCATTTTTATTAATTTAGAATCAGCTGTTTAACCGTTTGAGTTCAGTGTTTGAGGAGAGTAGAGGGACTTAATGTTTTTCTCTTGTATATTAATATGGAAGGGTTTAACCCAGGAGCTGCTGAGGGAATCAAGATTGAGAAGGAGGGAAATGTTAAAATAATTTTAGGGAGATTGAGCCAGATTTCTAACCCATCAGAATCATAGGATTGACTTGAATTCTGCCCATCCTCAAGGCTCTGCGGTTATTATATAAATGGATAACTTCCTTTGCCATTTAAGTCAGTTTGACTAGGAACTAGGTTCAGGCAATGTAATGGGTCTGTAGTGGCCTGTCCTGACAGTTAGTTGTCAGTTTCCTTAAGTGAGGAGACTTGGGGAGCCACATCCTCTAGTCAGTTGTTAGTAAGGCAATTTGTGGCAGCTTCTTCACTTGGAGCCTCACAGTGCTCTTCGTGGGCTCAGCTCTCATCCCATCTACTTTGGCATCCATCCCATTCTACGAAGAGTTGCTGCTGGCCAGCCTCCCCTATATCATGGATGCTAGAGTTCTGGTCACTGTTTCAGTATTTCTCTTGTGTGTTGTTGGTCTTACAGAACAATTTATCAACAACCTTCACTGTTCAGAAACTTGGTCCTTTTATGCAATTAAGACGTCTGTGTTAATCTTTTCTGTGGCTCTAAGAACAACAATTACGCCTGGCACTTTTTGGTAAAAAAAGGGACTCTATTATGGAACAATACAGGGTAGCTTATAAGATGGAGGGAAATGTTGAATTACCAGAACTTGGAACGAACAGGATTCTTGCATCTCTTGGCCTAGTAGGCAGGAATGAGTGGACATGCTCTTGGGGTCCAGCTATTGATGGGGCCCCTTCAATCCTTTTGTGCCCTATGCCTTCACTCAAAACCTGTGTTCCTAAGAGAAGAGACTCTGGCCTGTTGTGGGTCAGCTCTTGGCTGCAGGAGAACAGGGACTTCAGTGGACAGACTACAGGACCATATGCAATGGGGAATGAATAGTTATTCGAAGGAAAATCATGGTATGACTAGAGGAGGGAGGAAGATGACCCACAGGAAAACAACAGTTGTCTTCTATAAAACTCTGCTTGGACTCACAGGGGCCATGTTCAATGACACTTTTACACTTAAATCAGTTTGCAAATCTCAGCGTGTATCCAAGGCCTTGTGACAACACAAATAACTGGGCTCCTCACCTAGTTTCTGAATTCAGTAGCCTTAGGTTTGAGGACCTATGATTTGGCTTTTCTAGCAGATTCTTAAAATGATACTGATGGTCTGGGACCCAGAGTTTGAGACTCACTCTCTTACATAAATGGTGTTCTTTTTGTAGGTTATACTAATTTTTTTCCCCTAGTAATAATGCATCAACGCTTTTCTAAAAACTTGTCACATTTCTTGTTATAACTCAACAGCTCTTGACTTTTTCTTTAACTTGTGAGTGATAGTGGGCATGCCAGTGGAGTATCTTTTAAATTGTCTTTAAATATACCTTCTTGAGTGAGTACCTACATCTGTACTCTTGCTCAGAGGAAGAGGGGACACAGCTGATGAAGTTGAAAGTACTGTGGGTGTTAGTGAATTTCTAATTGATTTATAGAAGGTATTTGTAGCTAGAGAAGAAATACTGGATGTACTCTGGTGATGTTGTCTTTTGAAGATAATGTTCCTAAAGGAGAAATAGCTTGACTAAAAATTATAGAAAGTTAGTGCCCGGGGCACCTGGGCAGCTCAGTCAGTTAAGTGCCTGCCTTCAGCTCAGGTCATGATCCCAGGGTCCTGGGATCAAGTCCCACATTGGGCTCCTTGCTCAGCAGGGTGCCTGCTTCTCTCTCTCTCCCTCTGCCTGCTGCTCCCCCTGCTTGTGTTCTCTCTCTCTCTCTCTCTCTCCCTCTCTCTCTGTCTCTCTCTGTGTCAAATTAGTATATAAAATACTTAAGAAAAAAAAAAAAGTTCATGCTAGAAGTAGAGCAGGATCCCACGTCTCTTCATTTTAGCCCTGGCTGTGATGGTGCTGTCAGGACTAGCAGACCCTTGTCGCTGTCATCACCATCTTCATGAGCCACAGGGGAGGCTACAGTTACTGAGCTCATAGTCTCTTAAATGCTGAACTCTGTTCTCTGACTCAGGGGTTAGCAAACAATGGCCTGTGTCCTGTGTTGGTAAATAAAGTTTCTTTGGGACACTGCCGTGCTCTTAGGTTTCCTTTACCGTTCAGGGTCGCAACAGCAGAGTTGAGTCATTGTGACTGAAACTGTCTGACTTCCACAGCCTAAAATATTTACTGTCAGGGCCTTTACAGAAAAAGTTGCCTGATTTCTTCTCTGAGCTGTTCCTGGCATCAACCTGTAACATTTTGGTGACGTTTTATGGATGAAAAAATAGGGGTTCAGAGAGAAACATGCCCTGATATCATACAAACCATTGAGATGGGATCCAAACTGAGGTCTGTTGACCTCCGAAATTTTTGTTACTCATATTTTGTATTATCTCTGATTAATGGGGCTAATTCTATGGATCATATCTTATTAAAGTAATATAGTGTACTTTAATACAGTGACATTTTTTTTTCTCCCTTGAACAAAATAAAGTGACATTTTAAAGTGGAGAAGTAGTTCCCTAAAGGATAATCACATCACAATGGCATATTTACTTTTAAAAGTAAATTATACTTTACGGCAACGGCTAAGTTAATGAAATGATTATAGTACCAGCTAAGTGGATTTTATTAGCTCATTCTTTTTGCAGGACACCTGAGACTTGACTGGTAGGCGGTGAGAGAATGGATTGCCCAGTGGGAATTTGAGCCCTGAGCTTGAGTTCTCTGAAGCATACCTGTATGTGTTGCATGAGGTGCTCATTACCCCCAAATATTTCATTCAAGCAGGTGTTTTGTGTTGCTTTTAAAATTCCTAGTTTTATTCTTTAACTCAGTGAACCTCAATCTTTATATTACAATCATATGGGAGCCCTAAAAAATGAAATACCTAAGTCTAGCCTTCTCCATTCATTAACTGCTCATCTGCTTTTTTGTTTTTTTAAAAAATACTATTCTCATGTGGAGGTAGCATTGGTAGACTCTGTAAAGAATGCTTTGCCAGGGACTTGATATTTGAAGGCATACACCCCTGAATTAGAGTCTCCTTGGAAGCAGGCAAAATTAAAAATTTCTTCACTTGAATGAACAAGGGAATTCCATATGATTTTGCATTTTCATTGCCCATTGTATGCTATCTGTTTTTATTTTTCCTTATCAGCTGGTTCACATTCACTTGACTATCTTAGGAGAAAGGTCAGGATGGTATAGATTAAGGTAATATAATTTTAGACATGATTAGGCATCAGTTATCTGGAGAGAGAGAAAAGCGTGGATCATCCAAAGCTTGAAAGAAGTTAAACATTGTTTCTTAATTTTTAGATACAGAATTGCTACTTCAGATTTACTAGGCATCCTTGCTAAATTTCAGATTTCTGGGTCCTATGCCAGATCTACTGGGTCAGAACTTGTAGGGAGAAAGCCCAGAGAATGTGAAGGTGGTTCTTATGCGGCCTAAGTTGTGTGAAAACAGTATATTGAATCATAGGTTTCTGTTGATGTGTGGATATTCCTATGTTGAAGGACAGGAGGTAGGGGGAAGAGGCACACAGGCATGTTCAGCTGACAGAAGGTTCCACTGATTTATCATATGTAGCTGCACATATGTGTTTATTTACACAGTGCATGCACCTACAAGTATATTTCATGTGGCCAAGTACAAGTGCATGCATACATTTGTACTTGATATCTCTCTGCTTAGAATAGGCTCATTGTATCTGATTCTTCTCATCATTCTTGTGTCAGCTCAAATGTCACTCCTCCAGGGGGACTTATCTTTACTATTATGGTAGATTTATGGCAAACATTTCCCTAATCTTCATTCCTCTTTGTATGTATGCCTTTTGCACAATGACTTAGCAGTTTCTTTGATCAAGAAGTGGAGCCTACTTTCCCTCCCTTTGCATCTGGGCTGACTGTGTAAACATAATCTGACCAAGAATATGCAACCAATATTCCATTGTACTAGGTTACTGGCCTTAAGAGCCCTTGCATACTTTTCTTGTTCTCTTGACCCCTGATCCCACCATATAAACAAGCCTAGTCCAGCCTCTTAGTTGATGTAAGACATGTGGTCTGGTCATCTCATCATCCTAGCTGACAGCTAATGTCCAGACTTAAGAGTTGAAGCTATTCAATACCAGCCAGGCACAAGCTGATCTGTCACCTGACTACAAATTCATAACTAGGTTGAAAAAATTCAACCTTAATTATTCATATTGGGTCTAGATCAGCAGAACTACTTGCCTTACTCTTCAATTTATGGAAAATAATAGTTGCTATTTCAAGATACCATATTAAGAGAAATACTGATGGGGCTCCTTGGTGGCTCAGTCAGTTAAGCATCTGCCTTCAGCTCAGGTCATGATCTCAGGGTCTTGGGATGGAGCCCCACATTGGGCTCCCTACTCAGTGGAAAGCCTGCTTCTCCCTCTCTCTTGACCCCTCTCCACTCCCCACTCATGCTCTCTCCCTCCATATCAAATAAACAACAACAAAATATTTAAGAGAAATATTTGATATTTAAGTCAGTATATTTTGGGATGCTTTATTACACAGCAGTAGCTAACGGACAAAACCGTTTTTTCAAAAGGCCCTGCCTAATTACCTTGCCATTTTGTATATAGTTTTCTGTTTCCTTTTTATTATCTGAAATTAACTGGTTTTTGCTTTATTTTCTCTATAAGAATGTAAATACATTGACATGAGAGTTTCTTTTTGTTTTGTCTGCTGATGAATCCCCAGTGCTTAGAGCAGTCAGCGTCTGGCTGATGGACACTCAGTACGTACTTATTGAATCAACCAATGTAGTTGATATAGACATCCCTTACAGATGTAGTTTCTTAGTCCTGTTTTCCTAAGATTTATTATTAGAGGATGGTAACATTTACTCTCAGGAGGTCTATAATGGCAGCTAGTGAGTTGTGGCTGGTGTTTATGATGAGTTGCTGGAAAATGGGAGCTTGGGAGATTGAATAAGCTTCCGGGGTTGTACAGAGCCTGGTGGCAGCAGTGTGCACACGTACCTGCCATCCCAGGAGTCACGTCCCAATTTGTTTTCGTCCCAAGATCTGTCCATTGCTTTGGCTTCTGTTAAATTCGGGAAGTTAGGGAAACACTGTAAAGATATTGAATATGTTACGGGCGCCTGGGTGGCTCAGTTGTTAAGCATCTTCCTTCAGCCTGATCTGAAGATACCAGGGTCCAGGGATCGAGCCCTGCATTGGGCTCCCCAGTCAGCAGGAAGCCTGCTTCTCCCTCTCTCACTCCCCCTGCTTGTGTTCCTTCTCCAGCTGTGTTTCTCTCTGTCAAATACATAAATTAAATCTTTTTTTAAGATACTGAGTATTTTAGACAGGGCTTCATATTTTCCAGAGAACCCATTGTATGTGACATTCCATCCTCAGATAATGTCATTTGCTTTTTGTGCTTTGGGCAGGAAATCCTATGGTACATGGTTTGGAGGAACATTAAATGCTATGGACTGGTTGTGTTCTTTTCTACCGGCTGAATGTTCCTGACAATGTGTCTCTTCTTTTGGGCTGTTATATTTTCTTCTCAATCTTTGTTCTTCTAGAAGTGATCAACAGTAGTGGTTGAGAGTATTGACTTCAGAAACTGATTTCCAGGGTTAGCATAGGAGCTCAGTGTTAGCCATCTGTGTGACCTCAGGAAAATCCCTTGGTGTTTTTTTGCATCATTGAGGTAGGATAGCTCCTACCTTGCAGGGCTATAGTCAGAATAAATGATCTAACACATGTAAAGTTTCTGGACCAGAGTCTAGGAATATAGTAAACACTACATAAGTATTGACTGGTGATGTTATTGCTATTGACATCCATTGTCAGTCATGTGATCTTGAACAAAATAGAAAATCTATCTTTGCATCTAAAGTTGTTTATCAGGTTCTTGTAGTAGGGCCATTAATAATTATTAATTTTAGTAATGATAACAATGGGTGTGATGACTGCTTACCTTATAGCACACCGGGTGCTAAAGCACTTTTTATTGCCTCCTAATACTTGTCACAGCCCTGTGTGGTAGGTAGCTTATTATCCTTTTACAAGTGAGGACAGTAAAGGATCAGTGAGGGTTAGAAGCTTGCCCACGTTGCACAGATGGTAGGCCAGGACTCAGACCTATGCAGGCTGACCTAGTACACCACCCACTTCTAGCTCTGACTACCCATAAGAGAAACAAAATGTAGTAAGTTAGAAGTCACTTAACGTAAGAGACCTCTCTTACTGATGATACCATTTCTGTAGAACACTGGAAACATATTTTGCATCAGGTTCGGGAATTTGTGAACAGTTTCCATGTGTGCAGTGTCATTCACTGCAGTCCTCACAACAATCTTGAGAGATAAATGGCCTCCATTTTCTAATGCGCTGGGGAGCAAAGGTTAGAGAAACTCTATCACTTCTTTTAAGTTCCACAGCCATGAAGTGATGGCACTTTAACGTAATCCAGAGGTCCAAGGCCAAGTCCCACACATTGTTGACAAAGCTGTGCTCACACGATATCATTGACTTACTCACTTGTATTTTTCTAATCAGTCTGTCAGGTTTTAGGCATATACTGGAATAGAATTTTATAATTTAGGATAACAGGCATTCTTCAAATGCATAGAGGCTTGAAAATCACTATAAATGGATAGAGTAAGCTACTTAGGAGGACACAATATTTTTGGATACTTTGGAGAAGTCATTGCCTCTTTCCAACTAACATTTTATAGGAATCATTTTATAGGAATCTATTAATTCAACAAAATCTATAGATCCTGAGTCTCTTTCTTGGTCACGGTGCAATTTTTCCGTGGTATAGAACTACTTTTTCTGAAAGGTAACTTAAAATAGGTATTAGGTAGAAAATAGTTCTTAAAACTTTGTAAGATGTAGTATTAGATTTTTTTTTTTTACTTAAGACTTTTTAGAGCCTTCACTATTTAATATGTGCTATGAAGCTTTGAAAAGATAAAGCACACAGACTCATAACTGTATTTGGCCACAGAATTCTGCAGAATTGGGTTTGGCTCACTACAGCCCAGGAGCCAAATCCAGCTGTGACTTGTTTTTGTTTATCCTGTGAGCTGAAAATGTTTTTTCATTTTTTAGTGAGCTATTCAAAAACAAAGAAGACTGTGGAATCACTGTATATGGCTTACAATGCCTGAAGCGTGTACTATCTGGCCTTTCACTTAAAAGTTTTGTCAAACCCAATGCTGCCTTCATAAAGCAACAGCAATGCCCTCATCATTGCTACCATCACGGTATCTCACCTCCAAGATGATAATCATCATGTCCTTCCCCTCTTCAACATGCAGGCAAATCACCCATCAAATATGGTGTCTGTTTTCCTACTCCTTGACTCTGGACTGGCCTGAGAGTCCTTGGAGCAACAGAATGCAGCACCAGTGACATGATGGCAGTTTTAGACCTAACCATTAAGAAACTGCAGTTCCTTAGTCTCTTGTAATCCTGAGGTACCAGGTGAAAAATTCAAATACCCTGCTCTAGAGATCACAGGTATAGGCCCTACCACTCCTTGGAGAGAGAGAGAGAGAGAGAGAGAGAGAGAGAGAGAGAGAGAGAGAGACCGAGACCTCACTGAACCCAGTCCTCTAGCCATCCCATTAAGGTAACAGGTGTTGGGGCACCTGGGTGGCTCAGAGGGTTAAGCCTCTGCCTTCGGCTCAGGTCATGATCTCAGGATCCTGGGATCAAGCCCCACATCCAGCTCTCTGCTTGGCGGAGAACCTGCTTCCCCCTCTTTCTCTGCCTGCCTATTTGTCTATCTGTGATCTCTTTCTCCCTGTCAAATAAATAAATAAAATCTTAAAAAAAAAAAAAAAAGGTAACAGGTGTTGGTGAAATCAGCTTACACCCTACAGACAAGGTCAGAAGGTAGTGGAATATCAACACATGACACTCGCTGATGCCATGTGGCCAGTTGAGCACAGCCTGAATAGATCCACACAATTAGAGATAAAAAAAAAATTATTGATATTTTATGTTGTTAAGCCTGGGGTTAATTTGTTATATAGCAATAGATGATTGAAGCAACCCCGTGCTCATCTTTATCATTGCCATCATCATTTTGTAGACAGACTCCAGGAAGGGCATCTCAGTACACTCACTTCGAGAAAATCTGATTTTGGGAATATAATCTCATCTTCACAATTTGGTATTTTTATTAAATTACACAGACTCTTCTGCAAATGTTGTAGATTAGCAAGGTTTAACCTAACGGTACAATTATTTTTATCAAATATTATAGGCAGAGGACTTTGTCAGGTATGATATACCTGCTGAGACAAGATAGCGGCCCAAACATCTGAGCCCCTTAATCTCTTATCTCCAACTATATTTTACAGCCTATACTACTGTCTAGGAGTGGAGATTTCAAGCAGCTAAACCTCTGCTATCTTAGTTGTAGCAAAATTTCTTTAGGGAGTTGTAAGATCATGTCAGGTGAGGAAAAAAAAAAAAAAGATCTGTACATTGTGCACCAAAGCCCAGGACCTAACAGATGCTCAGTGATTGTATCTTGTGGATGTTTCTGATTTCAAATTCAGAAGGGCATCATTCCTTCACTCCTGAATGGTTGACATTTTCTCCCTGTTGTTGATGATTCTGCTGCTCAAGTCCTTTGTCAGCAACCACATACCCTGATGGCTTGCTTTAACTTGTCACACTCGTTATTGCAATCTTTAATGTCCCCACTGTCTACAGAGCACCTCATCTCTTTAGCTGTGCCCATATGCCTTTCCACAGTCTAGCCCCAGCTTATTTCCCCATCTGCTGCCTGAAATTTAATGTCACTGATTTTATTTTGCCCAGAATACATCGTGTCTTATATACTGTGACTTTGCACATGTTATTCCCTTTTCCCTGAATGCACGTCCCTGCTTTTCTGTCTAATGAATGTCTTCTCACCACACCATCTCCAACTCCTAATTAATCTCCTTTGGTATGTTTTTCAGATTCCCCAGACAAAAACTATCCTGGCATACATATCTCTGTTAACTTTCTTACCACATTGGTTACAATTTATTTTTCAGAGATGAGTTTTGTTTCTCTGAGCCCCATTTTTTTTGTTGTTTTATTTTGTTTTCATTTATGAAATGAGAATACCCTGCCTCTCTGCAGGCTTGCTGTGAAGACTGAACAAGGTGGAGTATAAGTAGGCATCCAGCATATACTAACAAAAAAATATATCACTGTAAATCTTTGTCTTCACTCTCCGTGTATGGATGATTGTTCTCTCCTTCTCCACTTCCTCCACTCTGAGGTGGTCTCAGACAGGCATTGTGCCTCTGGTACCATCCTATCCACAGTGCCTGGCAAAGACCAGGTGCTTGGTAAGTAAGTGTCATATGTGTTGTTCTTTCTGGTCTTCTCATTTACCTTGGCTAGTTACCTTCTTTTGGTTATAGCAACTAGCCACCTGTGGAGAAAATACTTCTATAGGAAAAAGCAATTGCAAAGGGTCTCCTTTAGTTTGGTGGCTTTGTGATGTGCAGAAAACAGCATGCTAAGTGTGGTCATTTGTCTATCTCCATTGGTGATAACTGCACCTGAGGCCATTTCTGCTATAAGTTGTGTTTTCTTGGTGGACCCCCAAAGACAAGTCTAGATCCAGTTCCAGTTTCCCAAAATGGCTCAGGGCCCCTCTTGCTACAAAGTGAACACAGAAGACATGATGAACTCATATTGCTTGCCAGTGTCAAATATAAGAATATTCATTTTGATTTATCATTGCTTGCTGCATTTCTCCCACCTACATGCTATATATTAAAACAACAGATTGAGATATGGTTTCATTTAGAGTGCTTTCCCTACTGATTGATTTTGAGGTGCTAAGCCTTCTTTCTTAATGTAATCTACTGTGAACTTAAGTGGGGATTTTATTTATAATATTTTCTTTTTCTTTTTTTTTTTAAATATTTATTTGACAGCGAGAAACACAGCGAGAGAGGGAACACAAGCAGGGGGAGTGAGAGAGGGAGAAGCAGGCTTCCCACTGAGCAGGGAGCCCGATGTGGGACTCGATCTCGGGTCTCCAGGATCATGACCTGAGCCGAAGGCAGTCGCTTAACCAACTGAGCCACCCAAGCGCCCCAATATTTTATTTTTCATTGTCATGTGAAATGACTTGGAGTGGACACCAGTGAGAGTCACTTGGTACAAGATGGATTGGTGGGCAGAAAGCTAATAGTCTTCATGGGCCTTCTGGTTCTTCCACATCCTTCAGAGAGGTGAGGTTGGGCTACAGGTGTTCCACGTAGCTGTGCAAAAGCAAAAGGATCCCACTGCTTGCTGCTCTCCCCTTTAATAGCCAAGAATTATAGGACAAGAAACCATCAAACTGCTTTAACTCTGGGCAGCAGAGGCTTAAGCACCATACATTTAGTTCTATCCCATGGGATAGGCTGCATAGCACCTGGAAACCCAGGCCAAAATATCCTGCAGTAGGGAGACCCATTAAAGCAAGATGGCTGCCTAATGGCCCACAGCCCTATGGAAAGTTGAGTTTGGCTATGGTCCCTCCAGGTCAGATGGGAGAGCCAATAACCCAGGGAGCTTGTTGCCAAGCAACCTAGAGAAGGAACCTGGGGTCATTTATTGGACAATTCTGCTTATCTCCTTGTGCATTTTTATTGTTATGTTATTCTCCATCATTTGTATCTTTAAATTCAAAGCAAGGTGATCAGTGAAACACCTCTAATCCTATAAACGTATATTACAGAAATCTATCCAAATGGTTGATATCCAGATGAAAAAGTAAGAAATTTAATATTTTATACCCCAAAGGGTATCATGAAAAAGTACTAGAAAAGGGATAGATTTAAGAGAAATCTCAATCTTTGAAGCTGTCTCTTCCATTTTCTGTTATTTTCTTTTACCTGTCTTTAACTATTGTCTTCAGTTTCTATGATTTTTGTGCAAGAGGTTTTCAATATGAATTGCTAAATGTCTGTATTGTAAAGCAGGAAATTACTCCTAGGAGGGGAACATATATAGCTGAAGCACATATTCACATCTGTACATCAGCTAAGAGATGGCAGGAAAAAGTGCTAGCTCTAAACACAGCACCTGTAGCAGAAGATATTGGTGCTCTGCTCATATTCTCTGGGCCCATCCATTGTGGCAGCTCGGGCTGACTTTAGCCATCTGCTTCTGTGTGTAAGGAGCTTTTTCTAGTGATTGACTCCATTCTGTTTCTGTGCTTGGGAGACAGAAGTACCAGAAAATAAGTGCTTTCCAAGATCAGTCTCCCACAAATGAGTAACAGGGACACTGCTGCCTCTATGCTGTGATAAATCTGGGACCCAGTTCTACGTTGGTGTTGAGTTTCCTAGTGAGGTAATGTTCTACTTATGTCCAGAGGTAACTTTCTTGATGACATGCCTTTTGTTGTCCACCTGCTTTTCTGTTTCTTTTCCATCCACTACTGAATTTTCTCCCAAGTAAATAACTTGTCCTCTTATTATTTTCTCAGTATCTGCTATTGAGGAAGATCAAACCAAGGCATGCTCAGTGAAAAATTATATTTAAGAGTCCATATTTCTTGGCAGAGAGCCTATAACCCAAAGAAACTGAGTGGAGAGGTCTCATGGAAAGAAGACATGACTAGGATACCAACCTTTAGAGGAAATACAAGAATTTGCATTGGTGGTACCAATAAAAATTTAGCTGGTTCTGAAGCTAGAAACTTTGTGGAATCACCCCCTTTGGAGTAGCTTTGCAGATAGTTTCCTTCTCAGGATCAAAATCTCAGCTTCTATAATCTCCTGGGTCTTTCTGGTACCATGTAGTTGGAAAGTGGCGCACTACCTTTCTAATACTAAGAAGGCTCAATCATAGAGTTTATATAGCATTTTTTCTCCCTCTTCATCGCTCCTTTTTGTTTGTAAGGTATACGTGGTAGTAGGAGGGAGGTAAAACAAACAACTTTTAATAGAGACCACATTGTCTGCTATTGGGTAAAATTAAAGAGCTTTAACCTTCATTTTGGTATTTGAACCAATTGATAGGGATATGGAATTACAGAAACTCAGTTTTAGGAGGAACCTTGAAGATCTTCTAGCCCAAAGACCCATCTCATAGCTTCAACCATCTCTCAGATGTGCTATATATAATATGCAAAAAGTAAATATTTTCTGAAGATCTGTTTGAATTAATGAAGTGTCCTTCCAACAAGCTTGAACATCACTACTAATTGGTTTCCTTCCAGGGCAGTCTTCTCTCCATATTTCTTTATCCCAGTCATCAATAATACTTCTGGTCTCCTATAGCTTCACTTCATCCATCCCAATTCTACTACACCAAAAAAGAGATTCACAACAGATCCACCCTTCTAAAGGAAGCAGCACATCCTTTAATCTTCTTTTTTCAAAAAAGACATCCACTATATTTTTCAGCTCTTCTTTCAGGTACTTTGTTCATGAATCCTGACTGGTTATCTGCTTATGAATCATTTTCATTGTATCCCTCCAAACAGACCTCTCCATATTTAATTTTGCCTTAAAATGAGTCTTCCTGTATTGAGTGGAATATACTAACCAGTCCAGCAGTCTGTAAGATGATACCGAAGTGTGGAAGTCTGCTGGAATCTGCATTGGGCTGCCCTAGGGTACCAATTATACAACTGTCCTTTCCAGCAAGCCTCTAATTAGGTCTAACCATTTGGAAGTTATGAGTCTTACGGGGGGTAGATCAGTTATTAGAAGCAATCAGATGATGTTCAGAGTTAATTCTAACTCTTTAGGTGGTTAGTAGCAATTTTTGCTAAAAAGATAAGGCTTGATTGATTTGCTTTTATTTGGGGGTTCTAAAAGGTGTTTCTATGCAAAAAGATAAATGGGGCATCTGGCTGGCTCCCTCTGTAGACCATGCAACTCTTGACCTTGGGGTTGTGAGTGTGAGCCCCATGTTAGGTATAGGATTGTTTAAAATCTTTTTAAAAGATGATATGTGCATAAATGGAAGCAGGGTCACGACTCTTACTGAGCTCCTCAAATATCCTGCCATCCCTGTCAAGTCCGCTGGGGTCAGGCATCTGAGTGCATTCAAACAAGTAAACCTCAAGGCCAATGATAGAGGTGACAAGGAGATCTTATGTCCACAGTCCCTCTCTCTAAATCCCCTAGTTTCTTCGGGTTTGCCTTTCTATTATTTATAGTACTGGAAGCTCTTACCAAAAATGATCATTATTTCTCATTTACTCATCATTGTCCATGCTATGTGATGTTGCTCCTCTTGTGCTAGCATGCAAGAAAGGCTTATGATTAGCTCTTGGAGGGTTTTTTGGTTTTCTTTTAAAGATTTTATTTATTTATTTGACAGAAAGATCAGAAGGAGGCAGAGAGGCAGGCAGAGAGAGAGGAGGAAGCAGGCTCCCCACTGAGCAGAGAGCCTGATGCAAGCCTCAATCCCAGGACCCTGAGATCATGACCTGAGCTGAAGGCAGAGGCTTTAACCCACTGAGCCACCCAGGTACCCTCTTGGAGGGGTTTTAAGGCAGAAGAGAATGTATAAAATTGGATCTCGGGGATGAAAAATTGGAAGAACCGAATAATAATGCTGGGGTTGTTGTGATTATTCACAGGGAGAAAGAATATTGAAAGACCAAATCAGGCATGTTATTGATGAGTTTGATTTTGGATATGTTGCATTTAAGGTGTCTTAGAGAGATCCAAGAAGAAAAATGACATATGGACTTGAATATGTTCTGAGCTTTTGAGGAAAGATCTCCATTAGAGACAAATTCATAAATCGTTTGCAAATAGGTGATAATGGATATGATAATTTATATATATATAAAGCAAGATCAAAGGCCCTTAGGCCAGGCCTTGATGGAATCTCATATTTATTAGCTGGGTAGTGGCAGATGAATTTATAGGGAAAAATCAGAACAATCAACAAGAAGGGTGGGAAGAAATCTAAGAGATTATTGTATCATAGAAACTAAAGGGGAGGGCACCTGAATGGCTCAATTGGTTAAGCCTTCAGCTCGGGTCATGATCCCAAGTCCCAGGATCGAGCTCCACATTGGGCTCCCTGCTTGGCAGGAAGCCTGCTTCTCCCTCTCTCACTCCCGCTGCTTGTGTTCCCTCTCTGGTTATATTTCTCTCTGTCATATAAATAAAATCTTGAAAGAAAGAAAGAAGAGAGAGCGAGAGAGAAGGGGGGGAAGGAAAGAAAGAAAGAAACTAAGGGGAAAAAAGTATTTAGAAAATAAAGGACTGATCAGCATTGATGAGTGTAGCTGAGAAGCCAAGTCAGAGCCTTTGTGTTTATATGGAAGTCTTTGATACACTCAATGAGGTCAATCTAGGAGATGAATGAAAAATCCCAAGTTTTTGTGTTTGTAAATGTAAACTACTACAGTTCCAAAATTGGCTTTAAAATTAAATCTCAAAGAGAAATTTCCTGGATAGTCAGACCTTGGCAACCTCGTTTGAATCAAAATGCCAACTACTGTGGGTTATTTCACAGTAAGAGGACTTTTGTTATTTATAAATTATGGTGAATTTAGGAATTTATTAATTTTCTACCTACCCTTCTCAAATCATACTTGCCATTCCTCTGGGTAAAAGCTTCCTGAGGCTCCCTTTTGTTTACAGTATGGCTACATTTTATAAAATTCTTACCAAGTGCTGCTCATGTTCCTTGCATTAGCCCGAGTAGTTCCCCAAATACCCCTTGTGGATGGAGCCATACTGTGATCTCTCTCATGACTTGGTGCATTTTCTCTTCTAAGCTTTTTGCTAGGCATGCATATTAGTGTTGCATTGCTGCTTTAAAAAATTATCAGAAATTTGGTGACTTAAAACAACACACATTTGTTGTTTCACAGTTCTATAGATCTGAAGACTGGATACAGCATGCCGCACCTAGTCCTCTGCTAGAGTCTTAAAAGCTAAAATCAAGGTTTTGGAGGGAATGCTTTCCATTCTTCAGACTCTGGATTGAATCACTTACAGACTCATTCAAATTGTTGGGGAAATTAATTTCTTTGCGGGTGTAGGTCAGAGGCCTCCATTTTGCTAAGTGTTTGTTCCTAGAGGCCACCCACATTTCTTCTCATGCTTCCCTCTGGCCCCCTTCCAGCAGTGACAGTGTGAGTGTTACTCAAACTTCCAATCAGTCCAACTTCCTCTTCTCTCTCCTCTCTTGGAGTCCAGCCAGAGAAGAAGTCTCTTCTTCTCAGGACTATTGTGTTTAGATTGAGCCCACCTAGAAAACCCAGTTGATGTCTTGATTTTGAAGGTCTACAGACTTAATTAAAAAGTCCTTTTTTTTTCAAGTAAAGTAACATAATTGCAGTTGTTGAGGATTAGGACCTGCACCTCTGGGGAGGAGGTGTTTTTCTGCCTACACAACATGTCCATCCTCCTTTCTCCACCGCTGTGTTCCCATGTAACCTTCAAACTCCAACTAAGTGTCACTTCCTCTCTGCACACTATACTCAAGTCCCCACCTCTAGGAAGGATCAATTACACCTTTTCTGCATTTTTTCAAGCCTTTGACCATAAATTTTAGTTTTAACATTGTTGTATTGTTTTTGGTGCATTTACCTCTACCACAGGCTAGAGAGGATTTTTTTTTTCTTTTTAAATTTATTTTTAGTGTTCCAAGATTCATTGTTTATGTCCCACACCCAGTGCTCCATGCAATACGTGCCCACAGTACCCACCACCAGGCTCTCCCATCCCCCCACCTCCTTCCCTCCAAGACCCTCAGTTTGTTTCTCAGAGTCCAAAGTCTCTCATGTTTCACTCTCTCCCTGATTTACCCCACTTCCCATTTCCTTTCCTTCTCCTACTGTCCTCCATATTACTCCTTATGCTCCACAAGTAAATGAAACTATGTGATACTTGATTTTCTCTGCTTGGCTAGTTTCACTCAGCATAATCTCCTCCAGTCTCATCCATGTTGCTAAAAAAGTTGGATATTTATCCTTTCTGATGGAGGCATAATATTCCATTGTATGGACCATATCTTCTTTATCCATTTCGTCTGTTGAAGGGCACCTTGACTCTTTCCACAGTTTAGTGATTGTGGCCATTGCTGCAATGAACATTGGGGTACATATGGCCCTTCTTTTTACTGCATCTGTATCTTTGGGGTCAGTACCCAGCAGTGCAATTGCAGGGTCATAGGGTAGCTCTATTTTTTTTAATTGTTTAAGGAATCTCACACTGTTTTCCAAAGCAGCTGCACCAACTTGCATTCCCACCAACAGTGTAAGAGGGTTCCCCTTTCTCTGCAGCCTCTCCAATACTTGTTGTTTCCTGTCTTCTTAATTTTTGCCATTTTGACTGGTGTAAGATGGTATCTCAGTGTGGTTTTGATTTGAATTTCCCTGATGGCTAGTGATAAGGAACATTTTTTCATGTGTCTGTTAAGGCTAGAGAAGTTTTGAACACAGAAATGATTATTTTCCATCTGTGTCTCCCCATTGGTAAGTTCAAGCCTAGCATATGCAGCGAATGCTCACTTCTTTGACTAAACATGTAGAGTACAACCATATTCTAGAATATCCCATTTCATTGACCTCTTACCTTTTTCATTTTCCTATCTTTCTGTCTTTACCTTCTTCTTTCCCACAACTGCAGATCACCTTGGAGTGTGAAAATGACTTTGTCCACACTCAGAAAGAAGTGAATCAGTGTTGCATTTCCATCTCAGATTTTACTCAGTCCAATATTTTATACCAACCCACAGTCCTTGTAAGTCCAGTGATGGAGAATCTGGATCTGCAAACATGTGTTGAGTAAGCCGTGCCTATTTTCTCCTTTGAAATATTTGATGTTTCCAAAGAAAACCTCATGTGATAGGGACCTTTTGGAAGGGGCTCAGAAAATGGAGAAAGGGATACTCTTAACCAAGGCCCTAGGTTTCTGAGTCCAGGGCTCTTCTATCCATATTGCTTCAAAATGCATTATTTTTGAATTATTCTCTTCTGCTTCCACAGACACCCCACTGAAGTGCCTTCTGTCTTCTCTGTCACTGTGTCATGCAAGGGTGAAGTTCAAAGACAGTCTCCCTTCTCTGCACCCCCCCCCCCAACCCCCTGGTATGCTTCCTGCCTCCTGGATCCCTGACCCAGGAGCTGCCTTCTCCATACCACCAGGGACTTTTAGATATGTCTGGTTCTTCATGGTCTCCACACCTCAGTATGTCAGATCAGGTTCTCTGGGACACATGGGAATTCATGGATGTTAGAGCAGACTTTGCCAGAAGTGAGAGATAGGCAGATAGTCCAGGCATGAGCCTCCTAGGTCTCCTTAGAGAAGCCCTGTGTATGACCTGAAGCATGTGAATGCAGAAAAGAAGTGTCCAAAGCAGAGGGAAATAAAGAAAAAGAGCAAAAGTATACAGGGAGCTAATTTTGCCTTAAGATATCAGACAGCTAGCTGTTTGAGTCTAGAAAGAGAACTTTGCCTTTGCTCTCATAAAAAAAAATATTTATTTGCATCTAAATTCTAAACCTCCTTTATAATAGGCAACTTTGAGAACCTTCCCCCCCCTTTTTTAAATATAAGAAGTCAGATTTTAAAAGATGTTTTTCTTTTAACATAGTCGAAAGGTCCTTGAATTTACATGCAAATTTAGTTATCATCTACACAGCCTGTTCTGTATTTCTTTTTCATGGCATTGTAGAATCTGCAAGGCACTCCACTTAACCCATTTGGAGATGTGCTAGTGCAGTGTTGCTTCCTCACTCTCATTCTCAGAGTCTCTTAGTACTTCCCATATCAAGGGATACGCAGGGCAACATTTAAAATTTGCCTCAGAAATTGCATTAACTAGAATTTATGGCATAACAGGGAGAGATTAAATTGTTCTATTTTTTAAAAACCTCTGGTATTGCTTTGCAAGGAGTATACCTGGAGGGATGCAGTATTCACAAGAGTAAGCCCTCCTCCCAGGTAAGCACAAGATCCTGTTAACTAAACTGGGATTAAGGAGAGAACAGAAAGCAGAAGTCTATAAATTTTATGCTTACTGATGAAATTTCAAAATTGTTTTCTTTTTTTACCACATAAGTTCATTTTTATGCGTCATCTTTTGCTATGAAAGAATGGGCATGCATCGAGGGGACAGGTGTGAGAGTGGTTCTTACATGTGGTTTATCATTAACTAGTTGTGTATGGCCTGGTTCAGGCACACAGAACTTAATAGTGACAGAGCCAGAACCAGGTTCTGTCTCAGCCTCATTTTTCTTAAATGGGGTTGGACCAGAGAGGGGTCTTGAGCTTTTATTGTAGCAGACTTTCGTTTCTTTGCCTTTAATCTCTTCTTCTTCTTTTTTTTTTTAACCCACCCCTGCTTCACAAGAATCTGTGCTACAATAGACATGAAACTCAATCATCTACCTTTAAAGAAAAAATGTATGTGTACCTGGCTAGCTCAGTTAGTGGAGCATGCAACTCTTGATCTCATGGTCATGAGTTCCAGTCTCATACTGGGTATAGAGATTACTTAAAAAAAAAATACTTCTTAGATTATATCCAACAGTTATCATTGCACCCATGGATGCTCCTGGCTGAGGGACCAAGACTGCTTTTTCCTGTGAAGTGAAGGTGGCCACAAACTAGGAGGATGTGGCTGGGTTTGCCCAGTGTTGTTGGCCTGAGGGCCTCCTTTCCTGCTGCTCGGGTGCTGCCGGAGACAGGGACTAGACACACATTAATGAAGAGAAGCTAGTTCTCTGGACTTCTCAAGGAACTAGGACAGTCTTTGAAGTTGGACACCTCCAAGGAGCTGGGTTATGTGAAAGGATGAAACATGGTTTCCTGAAAGAAATGGCAGTGTTCCTGTGAACTTGGGCAGTGGGGAGAGTGTAGGAGATAGTGCTGGCTGGAGTTGGGAGGACTACCTAGGGATGCAGGCATTCCTGATTTCCCACTCAGACGTTACCCTGTGTGCTGTGTTCTGTCTCTCCTCTTCCCTCATGTTCAAGGACTTACCTCTCACTGTCCAGCTCCTTAGCACATACCAGACTCTTGAGCAAACATAATTTCCTAAGGACTTTCTTGGACTCTTACGTGCTCCTTGCAGGTAGGCAGACCTCATTTTGAACTGCCCCTCTGCCTTTGGGAATGTTTTTTAATCCTATTTCTTGTGTTCTTCATTCACAAGGAGGAAGGGAGGCTGATCATTAGGACAATCCTAGAGAAGATGCTACTTTTTAAATGTTTACCCGATGCAGTGGTTTAGGGTAAGCACAGCACAGATTTCCATTTAATTCATTTCTTAGAAAATCTATGTGGGGGATGCCTGGGTGGCCCAGTCAGTTAAGCGTCTGTCTTTGGCTTAGGTCATGATCCCAGGATCCTGGGATCGAGTCCCACATCAGGCTCCTTGCTTAGTGGGGAGCCTGCTTCTCCTTCTGCCTGCTGTTCCCCCACTTGCATTCTCCCTCTCTCCCTCTCTCTCTGACAAATAAATAAATAAAATATTTTTTTAAAATTAAAAAAAAATCTCTGGTAGTAAACACCATTATCTGCGACTTACAAATGAGGAAATGTGAGGTTTATTAAGCTTAGATAATTTATACAAGGTCATGAATGTGATGGCAAAGCAAGGTACAACAACCTGACTCTTGGTTTTTATATTAGTTTCCGATGGCTGCTGTAACAAAGAACCACGGACTGGGTGACTTAAAACAACAAATTTATCTTCTCTCTTCTGGGAGCTAGAAGTCCAAAATCAAGATGTTGACAGGGCCATGTGCCTTCTGAAACCTGTAGAGATAATCCTGCCTTGTGTTTTCCAAACTCTCTTGTGTGCTGGCAATTCTTGGTGTTCCTTGCATTACAGATGAATCACTCCATCTGCGTGTCTCCTGGATGTCCTTGTCACAGTCGGTCTGCTCTTTCTGCATCTATGTCCAAAGTGTCCTTTTCTTATAAGGACACCAGGCCTTTTGGATTAAGGGCCCACCCTACTCCAGTGTGATTTCATCTTAGCTAATTACATTTGCAGTGACCCTTTTTCTAAATTATGTCTCATTCTAAGGTACTTAGGGTTAGAACTTTAGGACATCACACATTTTGGGGAAATATAACTCAACCTGTAATCACTACAGTGTTGAAACAAATGCCTGCTGGGTTGTCATGAGAAAGAAATGAAGTAATAAATATGTCATATCTGGCAGGTAGCAGACCCTGGGAGTTGTTATTTTCCCAATAAGATGATTTTAGGAGATAATGCATTAATCCAAAACATATATTCAAAAGACGTGAATGAGAAGCAAGGTGGCTGACCCTTGTGGAAACGGTTTATGGACACAGAGCTTTTTGGATCCTTTTAAAATGTAATTACACCAGGAAATCCATTGCCTATTTGGTTTTCATTTCAATTTAATTAAATTAAGGCACTGTAAGTTTTGAACTGCAAGCCTATTTCTCTTGTCTTCTTTAGTAATTTTCTTGATAAAACTAAAAACAGGAAAAACAAAGATGGGAGTGTGTTTCTTCTACCACACGATGCAGTGTTTACATAGCCATTCCAGAAGGGGAAGACAGGAACTCATATGATCTGTTCCATGTTAAGGGTACTGCCCCTGTAAAGGAAACATGATCTAATAAATCAAAACGTGATGCCCGTATAGTTCAGATTTTTTCACCGGAGTAGTTTCTAAATTACCATGATGAAGGGAAATTGTCCATTGTATAATTCTTAGAATTTTCTTTCATTTTCCATTCATTTCCTTCACAACATAAGCTTATCTGCTCCTTCTCTTCTAAATTCCATAATTTCCTTCTCTCCAGGGCGTGGCCTATTACTTCCTGTTCTCTCCTCCCAGGCTTTACAGTTTTGCTACTTGCCTTTGATTCTTCAGATTCTGCATCACAAACTAGTGAAGTTTCATTCTGACAATGACAGGACCGTGAATAAAAGTTCTGGATTTTAAGAAACAAATGGGCAAAGTCCAAACGCTTTTTGGTTAGTAAAGAACACGTCAGGATTTGTTAGACTTATTTTGTCTCCTCACATATGATAGTGAATTATTTTGGGGTGGAGATAATGTTACGCTTGATTCATGTATCAGCCCTGCTAATTTTCCAGGAGGCTGAAAATAGAGGCATCTGTGGAGTATCAATCTGGCTGTTGGAGGTTTTTCTCTGTGCAAGGCATGGTGCTAATCACTGGGGAAGTTTAGATACTTGATGCACTGGGATAACAACTGTCAAGTCCAAGGCTTGAATGCACATGGACTTTCAGAGCCTCCTGGGTGTGCCAGTACTTAGAGCTAGCTGGGAGAAAAATGAGATAGGAAGCAAATATTGAGGTCAGGTGTGTCATGGTGTGCAACATTCACTATTTAACCTGAACGGATCTCCTTTAGGCTTGGGTCACAGGGTCTTGAGTAAAGCTATAGAATTCATGAATCATAAATTTATGAATATCATAATTTTGGGAGGAATTATAAAAATGCTAGAATTTGTTCTCAGTAGTTTCAGCTAGCTAGAATAAAGGGTCTAATCTAGGAAGATTAAATTGAAGAAGGATTAGTGTAATTGCCTGAATATAGGTCCAAAGAGTACTCTTAACTCCAAGTTCAGAATAGCAGTGGAGGGTATCATTTAGAGGCTACCTGATGGACAATGACAGGAGGTTTCACTTTGCTGTTGGCCCACCAATGCTGATTCATCAGTGTGATGGCAGCAGAAACGTAAATATTATCTGAGATCTCCTTGGTGCTCACAGAACTGAAAGGTGATTGCCAGAGTGTTTTGTTCAGTTCTCTCTGTTATGCCTTCAGAAAAAAAAATTGAAAAAGCTGGAGCTCATTTACTGGGGAGCATGTTGAGTGGCAGAGATAAAATTGTGTCCTCTGTGAGAGGGCGGCTTGGCCTGGAGAGGAGAAGACTGTCTGCTGGGTGGGCACAGGTCAGAGTACACAGTTTGGCTTCGTGTGGGTCCAGAGGGAAGAACTAGGACCAATAGTAGATGATATAATGAGGCAGATTTTAGTTTAGGAGATAACATTTAAATGTGACCAGTATATTAACTAATATTTTCCTGCCAATTCAGATTATTAGAAACCTGTTCCTCTGTCTTTGAAAACACAATGTTCTCCCCAAATTTGTATGGTCCCTTCTGTACGGTCCAAGACAGTTCACTTACAAGGCTTTTGTGTTCATAAAGACTTGACTGAATATTTGGAATGATGAAGAGATTTAAACCACAGCATTTTAAAAACATTTAAAGGTCATTGTTAGATACTCCTATTGTTAACTATTTTTAAGTCACTTCTGCAACTCAGGATTCAGTTCTGCATCCAGTTACTTAACATTCTTTTCTTTCCTGTTCTCCTTTTCTTTTACTCCTCTCTCTTCCCATATAAAGTTATCTAGCTGTGTTTTTTCTTCTCTTGGCTCCTATTAGCTCCTGCCCACAAGGTTTCGTCTTTCTTAGGTAAGGGACTTATTAAGTGTCTTAGTCCATTTGGGCTGCTGTAACAAGGATGACATAGACTGGAGAGCCTATAAATAACATTTCACAGAATTCACAGCACTGGCTGATTCATTGTCTGGTGAGGTCCCACTTTCTGGTTCAGAGTCAGCATTTTCTTGTGTTCCACAAGGAGGGAGGGAACTCTCTGAAGTCTCTTTTATAAGGACAGTAATCTCAATCATGAAAGATCCACCCTCGTGATCTAACCCCATCCCAAAGTTCCCACCTCCTAATACTATCACATTGGCAATTAAGTTTCAACACGTGAATTTTGAGGGCATACAAATATTCCATCCATGGCTCAGAGATTTGCCTGAACACTGTTCTCTCCCTATCGGAATCTCTGGTGCTAGGTGTTTAGCTAATCCATTGTCTCACCCCATTCTCTTTGCAAGTTGAATCACTGTGAGAATGAAATGGGATACTCGGGAAATACTCCCTCCCTTCCTTCAGGTGGTAAGGCTTTTCTCCTCTCTGGATGACTGTCCTTTCTTCAGGTGGTAAGGCTTTTCTCCTCTCTGGGTGACTGCCCATCTGGAATCTGGAACCTATGCCCCAGGCTCCCACTGTAGGGTGGGACCGGGGTGTTCTCTCAAATGACCATTAGTTCTGATAGACTATCCTTCTCTAATTAACATTATGTTGTGAAAGGCCAATAATTGTTTGATGTGGACCCAAAAGCCACTTTTGGGTCACAGGGTCACTCTTAGGTTGATTTCAATTATTCATTTAACAAGTATGTGTTGGACCTTCCCACAGATCTTTTACAATGCTAGAATGCAATATAGAATGAAGGACCAAGACATGCTGTCCTCACAGAAATAAGAGTGTTGCTGCTGTAGACTGAGTGCTTGTGTTCTCCCCAAATTATATGTCAAATTCTCCCCCCAAATGTGATGGTGTTTGGGGATGGGGTCTTTGGGAGGTGACTAGATGGTGAGGGTAAAACCTTCATGAACGGCATTAGTGCTCTTATAAAAGAGACCACAGGGATCTTGTCCCTTCTTTTTGAGAGTACAGCAAAAAGACAGCTGTGTAGTAGCCAGCAGATGGGTCCTTGAAAGCCACCCCATCTGCCAGTGACTTGATCTTGGAGTTCCCAACCTGCAGAACTGTGAGAAATAGATTTCTGTTGTTAGTAAGCTATCCAGTCAGCAGTATTTCTGTTACAGTATCCTAAGTAGACTAAGACACTATATTGCTATGGAGATGTTCATGTGTGTCATTCAAAAAGAGCTGCAGTAGATACTTGGTGGGAAAGAAACCTAGTAGGGACCTCAAATTCATGGAAGAATCCAGGCTTTTCATGGCTTTAGATGTTTGTTAAGGATGTGTATGTCCAGACTCCCCTCTTCTTCCCTGTGGGAACATGGGATTAAGACCACACTGGCTAATGCTTCTCAGTGTCTGATGTCCTGCTTGTTCTTGGATCTATGGCTATTTAGTGATCATGCAATGAAGTTACATAATTATAAGTGATATTCTTACTCACCAAGCCCATAGGCTGATACACTTCATGGTATCATTTCTGAGAGTCTCCTGGTGTAGGAATTATGAACATATTAATAGTGTAGAAAATGACTCAATTCTTTGGGGAGAAACCCTGTCACTCTCTTTACAAGCATGGCGTAAACAGCCTCTTCATAATGCAATTCCCAGAGGCAGGTGTTTGAAGAACTTTGGGTTAAAGGTGTGTGGTCAGGTCAAAAGACAAGCAGAAATGGAAGGTACCCCTTTGTCTTAGCCTAAGCAAAACACATCTAGACAGCTCACCTTTGGGTTCCTAGAATGTTTAAAGTGGCACTGTTCTAAACAAAATGAAACCGGAGAGGGAGACAAACCGTAAGAGACTCTTAATCTCAAGAAACAAACGAAGGGTTGCTGGGGGTAGAATGGGGAGGGTTGCAATGGCTGGGTGATGGACATTGGGGAGGATATATGCTATAGTGAGTGCTGTGAATTGTGTTAGACTGATGAATCACAAACCTGTATCCCTAAAACAAATAATACATTATATGTTAATAAAAAAAAAAATGGCAGTGTTCTTTGGTGGAAAGACAGGCAGAGACTTGGGGAAGGAAAGAGGATTTTGAAGATGTACCATTTAGGCTTTGGTACTGAAATCCCTGTATTTTGGTAGAGAAAGACTTACTCTGGGGTCGTAGATACACACAAACTCATCAGCCAGGATTGAAGTTGTTGTTCTAGACTGTGCCCTAGGAATGACTCCCTCACGGTGAGTTAATGAACTGTAGGTGGTAGACCCTTCAATTCCATGACTACTTCCTAGGCTCTGGGAGGAGCCCTAGCAATTTTACATTGAAATGTGTATTCTTTCTCATAAAGGGCCCTCTTCATTATAAAATTAAGCATCTGCCCAGCAAAGCATGGATTGGTCCCTGTCCCAGGGCAATAAGGGCTAATAATCTTGCTCCAACCTCTGGAACCACTACTGGAGTTAGGAGTTTAAGATCTTTCCTCCACCATCACAAAGACCACAAAGCAGGAATGAAACAGCCAGAATTGTGAAGTGTCCTCTACCACTGTGAACACTGACTCTTGGCACCTGGGAAAAAGAGTAGCCACTGAAAAGCCGTTCATAAAAACTTGGAGATTCCATAACCTTACTTCCAAGGAGAAAAGGAAAATGGAGCAGAAAGATAACTTTGTTTTCTTTTCCTTTTAACTCTATGAAATGTACCCTTTTTTGGTAACACATGTGTATAGGTACACCAGTTTTCTTTCGGTTAGTTTGGTAAAGCATATCATGTGTATTCACATGAAATCAAGGTATTTTTGGAGGGCTGCACCCTCTTTCAGATATTCTAGAGGAGAATCCCTTCCTTGCCTCCTTGAGCTCCTGCTAGTCACTAGCATTCCTTGGCTCCTGGCTGCATCACTCCCGTGTCTCCCTGATCACTTATATTTCACTTACTCTGTGTATCAAATGTCCCTTAACTTTTCTTTTAAGGTTTTTGTTTGTTTGTTTGTTTGTTTTGAGAAACAGAGCAAGTGAGCACAAGCAGAGGGAGGGAGAGGGAGAATCTCAAGCAGTCTCCACACTGAGTATGGAGCCCAGTGCAGGGCTTGATCTCACAATGCTGAGATCATGACCAGAGCTGAAATTAAGGGTTGACGCTTAACCCACTGAGGCACCCAGGCACCCTTCCCTTATCCTTCTGTTTATAAGGAGGCATGCTGGAATACTTCTGCCTACCCAGATAATCCAGGATAATCTTATCTCAAAATCCTTGATTAACGCACATCTGCAAAGACTCTTATTCCAATAAGGTAACATTTGCAGATTCCAGAGATTAGGACCTGTTCTCTTTGGGTCCACCATTCAGTTCATTGTACTCTTCTTTGAGTTGTAACCTTTCTTTGCCTTATATTTAAGGTATTTCTCTTGTAAGAAATTTGGTTTAAACAAAATATGACAGTCTCTAGTTTTTAATTTGCATGCTTGTTTACATTTAACAGTATTGCTTATTTATTTAGATTTCAAACAGCCATCTTACTAGTTGTTTTCTATTTGTCTTACTCTTTTTCTCTTCTTTTTTACCTTCTGGATGGACAAAATATTTTTCATTATTCATTGCATTTCTTTGTCTCACTCTTAAATAGAGCAAAAAAAATTTACCTCCAGAATCTTAGTTGCAAAGGCATCTGGGAAATGTATCTTTCAGCCCTTCCACTCTTTTGTTTAGAAGAAATGTGCAAGGTGGTTGAGATGGGAAGTCCACTGTATCCAGCACACATAGTGAGTCAACAGAGGTGTGATACTTTCCTACTTTTCTGTATCTTCATTACACAGCACGAGTCACTCTGTGTGTTCACAGGCTTTCCAGAACACAACATGGAGCTTGGAGGGAATGGGTGGTTGGATATAAGCTTGGGCACTGAACTTGGCCATAAACATAAACATCGTGACACCTTTATATTTTTATAATACTACAGTAGTTTGTTGAGAGGGCCAGACTGAGGAAATGATTTCACAGCTTCTGTCTTGATTTTGAAGGGCTGTCAGAAAGTCTGATAAGGTGATTAATGGGAATTGAGAATAAAAATCAGTAAAAATAAATTTGAAAATCTTTTCAGTCAGTAGGTGATACCAGCAAAGACTGATGGAAGGTATAGTGAAAATACTTTTTTTTTTTTTATTGCACCTCTGATTAGTTCTGCCTTCATTGTGGATGGAAACATATCTCCACAATTTGGAGTTACACCTTTTAGTTTTGGTATAAAGCAGATGAGAATGGAATAAAGCAGGGAGGGGCAGAATTAGATACACGTTTGGTTCTGTTCCAAGTCAGTTTGGCACAGAAAGTACAGCCTGAAATGGAGTGTCTCATTATGATTCCTCATGTGCTAGCAGCAGAGGCTGAATAGATAATTTGCCTTAAAATACAATCCAGAATGGGAGTGAATGTGGGGACAGTTGCTGCTACCCAGAGAGCAAATAGGCTTCTGCAACAGCCTAATGATCTATGCAAAATGGATCGAAGTGGCCCTGGCCGGCTTTGATGTTTGCTGTGCTGAGTTTTAGTTAATCACCCCTCCGGATGGTGCACATTTAAGGAAGTGTCCAGAGACAGCTTTGTGGAGTACTCAACCAGGTGATTTCCTCCAGAATCAGTACATGGACCTCTATTTACCCCTACTTTGAACACTTGGGGCAGGTTTTTCAGAATTTAATGTTATGGGAAGTTTTCTTAGAATTGCCTTATTAGTACTAGTGATTTGGGGTCCTAAACATTTGTCACCATTTGGAAAGATGATGCTAGAAGTAAGAACAGTTTATATGATATATGACATCTCCTGAAGCATTAGTTTGAGAGACACTGTATTCCTTTGGCCAGGATACCTCCCCAGTAAGTCACTCCTATTCTCTATTTGTTGAAAAGGCTGCTTTTCAGAGAGGACCAACTGACAAGTTTCTGGCCAAAAACCTGTAAGAACTCTTGGAGAAGGATTTCTGTTCCTGAATAAAAAGACAGGGCTCAGGAAGAGGACTGTACCTTTGTGTGTGTGTGTGTGTGTGTGTGTGTGTGTGTGTGTGTGTGTGTGAGAGAGAGAGAGAGAGAGAGAGAGAGCGAGCGTGTGGAAGAGTGAGTTATGCCAACACAAAATACATCATTCGTTTTTGATGCAGTGTTCCAAGATTCATTGTTTACGTACAACACCTAGTGCTCCATGCAATACGTACCCTCCTTAATTCCCACCACCAGGCTCACCAATCCTCCCATCTCCCTCCACTCTAAAACCCTCAGTTTGTTTCTCAGAGTCCGCAGTCTCTCATGGTTCATCTCCCCCTCCAGTTCCCCCCAATGTACTTTTCCTTTCCTTCTCCTGATGTCCTCCATGTTATTCCTTATGCTTCACAAGTAAGTGAAACCATGTGATACTTGACTTTCTCTGCTTGACTTATTTCACTCAGCATAATCTCCTCCTGTTCCATCCATGTTGATGCAAAAGTTGAGTATTCATCCTTTCTGATGGAGGCGTAATATTCCATTGTATATATGGACATGCCTTCAACAAACAAATGGATAAAGGACTGTAGTTTTTTATTTTTACTGCTTCAAGTTTGGATATAATGCCTGGTGGTACAGCAGCCATTTTGTTAATGTGAGGATGAAAGTCATGCATCAAGGCTGGGGGGCAATGTAGGAGAAGACAAAGAACTCAGGTTCTTGATATCATCTCTTGATCTGCTACAACAAGCCACAACTATCTGCCTCCAGACTTTGTTCCTTAAGAAAAATAAATCCGTATATGGTAGTTTTCTGTTTGTTGAATTTTTAAAGTTTTTTCCTCCAGATTCTTCCTCCCTCATGTGGATCCCCTTCAGTGACACAGCCCCTCACCCACTTCTCCCAACACATCCTACTTCCATACTGACATGTTCTCAGATAGATACTTACCTGTATTTTCTCCTAAAGGTCTTTTTTTACTTCTGACAGTTATATCTGCAATACATCTGGGATTGATTATGTTGTGTATAATATGAAAAAGTGTTCCATGTTTTGTTTTGTTTTTTTCACAAACATAATGTTTTTTTTTTTTTGGTTTTTTTTTTTTACCTCTATGGAAAAGATCCATATCTAGGCTCTCATTCTGCTCAATTGGGGGTGTGATCTCTCAGTTCGGTCCTCTGTGCTGGGGACAGTGGGAGGCAGGTGTTATGGTAGGTGGGGTGGTTCATCGTTCACAGTTCCTAGTATCCATGCAAGTCCTAATCCTGGGCATCTACCTGTATTTCTCTCAAAACCACACTGTTGGGGAAGGAGGTTAAAAATACACCAGTATCTAGGTGTCCTTCCAAAATTTCTGTTTTAATTAGTCTGGGGTAGAGCCTGTGGGTCAGTATTTTTCAAAAGCCCCCAAGGAGATTCTAATGTAAATGTAGGGTCCAGAAGAGCTGTTCTAAGTTATGTCCAGAAATAATTCCAAATAGGAAGCCAGCATCATGCTCTGCTCCTTTGCCAACTTAGCAGAAGTCCATAGGATGATTTTCAAACTAACTTTTCTCCCTAACTATAAATCTAGTGTATGTTCATTGCAAAGGAAATAAAAAGTTAAGGAAGAATTAAATAGTAAAAAATAATGTTTCACAATTGCATAGCTTATTTTGCATTTTTCCTTCAAGCTTTATTATGGCATGTATATGTGTATTTAAGAAGTTAGAATCACCTTGAACATAAATATGAATATTTTTCTACAAGATTCTTCTGAATCACTTTTAAAACTGTTTAATAGTCTGTCCTATTATAATTATTATGTATTGTTCATACTCACACTTACCCTGTCAGAATCTTATTTCATTCTGGTTAGGGATTTTTTTTTGCTAATGGTGCTTGTAATTCTTATTTTGGAGTGAAGGAAAAGCATACTTTGGGCATTATAATTTCGTATTCAGTAATATTGGCTCCAGCGTCAATGAGATCTGGGTTCAAATCCCAGTTTTGCCATTTACCAATTGCATGACTTTAGAGAAATTATTCTACCACTCTTTCTTACCTTTTGCTACACAATAATGTGAAAATAATACCAACCTCTCCCACGCAGAGCTCTGTTTAAGATTAAATGAGGTGACTATGAATTGCTTGACAAAGTGCTGAGTACATACCAAGTATCTGATGAACTTAGCTCTATGCACACAATGTCTGGGTAGTAGCAAAGGCAGTCCTGCCCTCTGCCTTGCTCAAGGACCAGTAGGGGGCACCTGAGTGGCCCAGTGGATTAAGCTTCTGCCTTCAGCTCAGGTCATGATCTCAGGGTTCTGGGATCGAGGAGGCCTGAATCAGGCTGTCTGCTCAGCAGGGAGCCTGCTTCCTCCTCTCTTGCTGCCTGCTTCTCTGCCTACTTGTGGTCTCTCTCTCTGTCAAAAAAATAAATAAAATCTTTAAAAAAAGGGGGGGGCCAATATGATTTGCGTGACCCAATTTCTCTGGAAGTAAATGTCCACTGGGAGAATGACAGTCACCAAGATGGACTTTGTCATTGTCCAGCTCAATAGCCAGGTGCAGAACTGGCAGGAGAGCTATTTGTTCAAAGGAGAAGGCTTTGAACAAGATAGATAGATATATATAGATATAGATATAGATATAGATATAGATATAGATATAGATATAGATATAGATATAGATAGATAGATATAGATAGATAGATATAGATAGATATAGATATATTGTGTATATATATATGCGTGCCAGTTACTCTAACAATGCATGTTTCTAGCTGGCGAGCTGACTCAAAGTTAGAATAATTTCTCCATAGAATTTCCTCTTATTGTAGTGAATAGGTCCCTGCAGTTGAGAGGCAAATGCAGTTTCACAACTATGGAACCAGGTGTGTACATAGCTGAGGATCTGCCTGCTTGGATCTCCATATCCTCTTAGAGTCCAGAGGAACATAAAACACAAAGTAACAGCAAGCAAAATAGAGTCATCATGTCCACATTTTCTAAGTAGAAGAAGGAGTAGTGGAGGGAAAGAAGAAATGCAATAAGAGAAGTAGAGATTTGGATTGGAGTGTTGTACAGCAAATCTGGTTGTATATCTGAAGAGGTCATCTCTGGATAGAAGTGCAGAAGCTACAAAAGCTTTGACACTTCATCTAGAATGCAACCTTCTTGAGGACAGGAGATTTGGCTTATTACTACAGTGTCCCCAAGAATTTAGAACAGTGCCTACTATATAGCAGGTGTTCAAATTGTTGCTTGAACAGTCTACCACTGCCCATGATAACACTCAAGAGACAGTGAAGTGAAAGGAATCGCTTTTCTGAACCAAATTCAGACCAGCAAGGAAGATCTGGTGAAGAAAACAGGGGAAAGCACTGATACCACACAAGCCCAAGGGTAGCAGCCTGCCCATACAAAGCCAAGTGGACAGATGAGGCTTTGGAGAGACCTATTTCAAAATGTCAAAATATAGTAATGAACCCAAGATCAGAAATAGGAAGATGACAGACCTTAGAACAGGAGAAGACACTTAGAATTCTGAATCTCTGATCAGGATCCCAGGAAAGGAGAGAAAAATGATTTAAAGAGACAAATGTGGGTGTGTAGTAAACTTTCCATTGAGTTGGTTTTCAGCCAATTTATGCAAAAGCTGGAAGGTGGGCAAATGCAGACCACAAAAATAGTGACCTCTAAGAGCAGTATTTGAAGCCTAATATTTGGAATGAGTGAAGGTGTGTAAAGTGAGTTAGAGCTGATAAAAGTATCTTTTGATTTGTTTTAGCCTTCTGTCTGTGCAAAACCGGAACACAAGAAAAGTCCTACAGTCCGTTAGATTTGACCACCTCAAAGTATGGTCCTTGAACCAGCAACATCAGCATCACCTGGAAAAGTGTTAGCAATGCCAATTAGGAGCTCCCACCCCGGACTACTGAGTTAAAATTTGCAGAGGAGGGAATGGCTTAACACTTTTTGTTTCAGTAAACCTTTCAGGGAATTCTGATGCTCACTAAATCTCAAGACACGCTAGATTAGAACATTAATCCTCCACTATACACATGGGAAGCTTGCAGAGATTAAAAAAAAGAAAATCCCCAAGCCTTACCCCAGAGCAATTTAAATGGACCCCCTGTGGTAGGCTCTGGGCATGCGTATATTTTAAAGCCTCTTGGTGAATTGATTTGTAAAATCAGGTCAAGAACCAAACTCCAATTCAGGTACCAGCAGTGCCATCATATACCCCAAGAAGTTTATTAGAAATGCAGAACCCTAGGCCCTTCCTGATGAATGAGAAACTTACATTTTTAACCAGATCCCCAGGTGATTGACTGATAGGCACATTCAAGTTTGGGAAGCACTTGTATAAGATAAAAAAGTTGAAGGAGAGAAATCAGGATTTGTACCTCGCCTCCACTTTATTGATTTACTAATTTCTTTAAAAGGGGGGGGGGAGGACAAAAAGCCAGGATAAACACATTGACATGTGAGACACAAAGCATGGTAAAAGTCTGAAATCAAAGGAAGGCAGATATCAGGAATGCCATGTGAATGAAAACAGCATGTATTCTCTAAGACTTAGGTGCTTGAATTGCCCATATACCTCTTTTGACAATACTTGGGCTATTCGTTAGGCAATAAAATAAATGTATTAGGACAAAACCAGGGTCGGTAACTACTGTGTGATCCCAGGCCATGGTGATGAGTTTGGGAGAGTAAATGGACTAGGACTGTGCTGTAGGTTCCAAGACATACCCTGTCCTCCCCTCTCCCTTTGAAGACCCCTGGGGAATAGGAGTGTGTCCAGAGTCTGGAGGTGGTACACCACGGCCAGAACTTCTAATGGGGAAGACCTTGGGAATAACTTCTGAACCTGATTTGATTCCATGGCAGGATTGCGGGGAAGATGATCAAGGCAATGTCTTATTTGTTAATACGAGAAAAAAGGACAGCCCTAGAAGTCGCTCATGGTTCATGAAGCAAAAGGATTGTTGGTCCTTTAGGTTTTGTGACGGAGTCAGAAATAGTGTGGATGCACTGTGTTGATATTTAGAAGCCATAACAAATGTCCTTTGCTTTGGTTCATTTCTTCTTTTATTAGGCAAGAGAAAATAACACAGGATGATCGCTTCTGCAGTTTTGGGGGTTTCTAGTTAGATCAGTAACCATACTTCTGTTTACCTAATGCTGATTATTGCACCAAAGTCAGCCTTCTCATGGATCTCTGGTAGAAGCCTCTAAGGCCCTGCTCTAGGCTCTGTCATTTTCCAGAATATTATCACTACGTTGGTTTAGTTAGTAAAGCACATTGATCACTACTAGGATAGTAGGAAGGGTAGGGAACCGATACAAATATCAGAATGTAAACAGATATTCAGTTGAGGGCATGATAAAGCAAATTTTACAAAATGATAATTTATAGAAGAAAATGTCAAATGAGAAATAATATAGCAGCAGAAACTGAAAGAGGAGGGACTGAGGGATTTGAGTCCATTGGAGCCTGATTTTTTTTGTGTGAAGTGGTGGCCAAAAGTGCTGCCGGTACCTTAGGCATTAATCATGCTGATGGCAAAGAAGAGGGGCCTCTTTCCCACGTGGACCCCGGCCACCCAACCCCCAGCAGTGTTGTAAAGTTTTGTGTTCAGATTAGGTTAGCACAGTTTGATCGTGAAGTTAGCATTTGGAGCAAGTTCATATACAGTGGCCTGATGGATGGAAAGGCATGAATCTATGTCCTATTGATGTTGTAAGGTGAGACATGAAGGGCCTTAGGAGCGTGTGGATTGTCTAGGATTACACAGTTGACATGTGCTCTGATGTAGGAGTTGTGATTCTGACTCTAGCACCTCCTTGTTATCTTGTCTCCCTTCCTCCTTCAGATGGAAGGATTTCTGATGTAACATATCCAGCCATCTGTATCAACTTCCCAGTTCCCAAGATAGGTCCACATTCTGATGAAAGGAAGCACTGCATTGTAGGAGTTGTTCTCTCCTTACTGCAAAGGCTGAATGTCTCCTCCAGCTCTTTACTTTCACCCATCCATTCTTCCTTTCACTGATTGCTTCACAAATATTTATGTAATGCTTATTCCGTGTCAGGTCCTGTTCCGAGTGTGAGGATATTACAAGGAACAAAACACACAATGTAGCTTTTTTTCCTAGTTCTTAGTGCAGAAAGGGACTAACTAAGACAAAGAAACAAATAAATAAAGCAGGTCAGTGGATTCTCTGTGATGTGGCAGGGAGGAGGGCTGCTCCGTAAGATCAGCTCAGAAAAGACCTCTGATGTGACGATGTTTATTCAAGAAACTGGGAATACTGGGGCAGTGGTGTCGTGGCTGCGTGGGCGGAGATGGTGCTAGGCGAGAGAATAGGCATTAGCTTGAGGAAGAACAGGGAGACCTGGAGGGCCATGGGCATTCATTCTGCTGCTTGCTATTGTTCTACTTTGTATTACATCTGTCTTAGGGCTATAGACACACTTCAACTCAACTACTCAGCTGGGAAGGGAGATCATGCAAGACAATTAGAACTGTCTTTTGAGGAGTATAAATTAAAATATATAAAGTATGTATTGTAACACATATGATATATATAAGGTGTATGATGCATATAAAGTAAACAATATGTATTACTTGTATATATACATATATAATCTATGTAACATATATAAATAACAATTTCTTATATAGTGGCTATAGGTTTAACTTTAATCCTTGTCATTGTCTTAATCACTGTCATCTCAATTCTACCCTGAGGATCCAAGGGCGGAGCAAAGGTCCCTGGTGGTAGCTCTTTCCACTCCTTAGTGGAATTGCTTTTGTTATTTCACCTGCACTCTTGCTCATACATGGGAATCATCTGGAAAGGCTCTTACATGATTTCTTGGTGAAATAAACCGTTTCTCCTGCATTGCTAGAAGTCAGCCTGGCTTGCCCCTGTGCTCTTTTACAGACTGTGTTTGCATGTCTGGAATGAGAAGGTGCCATGCCTTCCATTTTATTTTTAAGACAAGCTATAATGTAACAACCATATTGGTGCTGATGCTAGCTAACACATGTGGCGGCTTAGCTAAGTGCCAAGCAATATTCTAAGCCTATTGCATGGACTTTTCTTTCCCTCTTAATCCTCCTAAGTCTACGAGCTATGTAGTAATATTAATTTGTTTACCAGTAGAGGAAATACAGGATTTGAAATGTTTCTGTAACCTGCCCCAGGGTAGCTAGCAAAAGGGGAGCCAGGTCTCACACTTGGTTGTTTGGCTCTACTACTTGAAAATGTGAATAATCCAAAACTCATACCTGCTGTGGTTAGCTTTTTATCTCATTCATCTGTTGTTTGAAGGGTATTGAAGGGTCTGTAAAAGGTGGGAGATACTTTAATTTTTCTCAGTAAAATAACTGAAATGAGATTTCTCGTCTTTGTATACACATTTCCTGGGCCAAGAGAGCAGCAAGAGGTTGGTGGATTCTGGACACAGTAGAAAGTCAGTCACAAGTTGATCCACAGTGGGCCATTTTAAATCCATTGAAGGGGATTTCGGGGTCTTGCCCTTGTGCTAAAGACCAGTGTCACCCTCTGTAAATCAATATTCTTTTGTGCTCCTGACACCCAAGTTAGTGCCAGTTTATCCATGAGGATATTTTTTGCATTTGAGTTTGGAGAACCTCAAGTCCTTATCTTGCTGTCAACATGGCCACCATATTTGTTTGAAAGTATAGACAAATGCATTGTTGTAGTAATCTTTTCTTAGATCCTTGAGTTAAGTTTCATAGAGATATTTATCATTTCATTCTCTTGCCCCAAGATTGTTTATTGAAGCTAATATTTTTTTAATATCTTTTCCCTCTGACACTTTTTTTTTAATTTCTGCATTTCTTTATTTTTCCTTATTTTTTTATTGTTATGTTCAGTTAGCCACACTTTGGTTATTTGTTTTTCATTTTTTATTTTATATATTTTTTAAGATTTTATTTATTTACTTGACAGAATGAGAGATCACAAGTAGGCAGAGAGGTAGGCTGAGAGAGAGAGGAGGAAGCAGGCTCCCCACCGGGCAGAGAGCCCAAAGTGGGCCTTGATCCCAGGCAGGACTCTGAGATCATGACCTGAGCTGAAGGCAGAGGTTTTAATCCACTGAGCCACCCAGGCACCCACACACTTTGGTTATTTTTGACGGGTAACTTACTGAATCAATGTCTGAAGTTCGTCAGGTCTTCAGTTTTAAGGAAGCAAATGCATTGTTTTATGATACTTCTTTTTTTATGAGAGTATTTAGCACTTCTGGGTTTAGCATTTGCATTTCATTTATGGCTTCACTTGTGAGCTAAGGCTTGTTTAACAAGTTTGGTTGTTTTCAGTGTTCCCTGACTTAAGACTTTATGAAATAAGCTATAACTAAAAGGGGATAAACAACTAAAAATATTTATTTCAGGAAATAAAAAAGTTAACCAAAGTATTTTATTGGTACATTCTTGGACAATATCACAGAATTGAAAGAGAATGGAAAGGGGGACTTTTTCAGCAAGGGTGTTTTTCCACTAAATTGGCACATAAGCAGCAAGATTAACGAAAGTACTTATTACAAACAGTAAAAAACATACATGCTTTTTTTTAAAGTCCTTATCACACTGGTCAGTCATAGGGGGGCATGAACAAAACCTCAAGACATGAAAAATCCATATTCTTTTCTTCAAATAGCTTAATCATTATTAAAATTATTGCAAAATATCCATATACCTTAATTAAAATAACAAAAGAGAACACAAATACAAATATTTAACATAAGTTATTAACATGTACTTTAAAATACATTACTGGCATGCATTCCAAAGATCAAGACCTCTATTCATTTCAGCCAATAACTTCCCTTTCGTGGGACCTATCCTTATACCAAAGATAGGTGGGGCATACTTTCTCAGCACAGTTTTTGGTCTTTAAATATCTTTTTTGTCTTAAAAAAAATAACATGATTTGCAGTGGTATTATAATCATAATTATACAGTCATTACATACGTGGTTTTAATTTTCTTTCCTTTTTTTTTCTTTTTAGTCTGCCAAGATCTTTTTAACAATTGATTTGTTGCAAAATTTTTCCACATATTCTGCTGTCTGAGAGAATAGGGCTCTATGGAAACAGGGCATTCGAAAACAAACAGTGAACCGAGGTACAACATCAGATGGCAAAGTGCAAAAGTCCTCACAAACTGTACAGAAAATTTCAAAACCTTGCAGTCTGGAAGTACATACGTAGAAAGACAGGTCAGCCCCAGAACGTTCACTATGGCTCTCGGTGGTTCCTAAAGAGCCTGGGTGGGACTTGAGTCTCAACACTCCCTGTGGTAGGGAAGGTCCAAAATTGCAGCCGGGTTGGCAGTGCTGATGCCAGTGACTTATTAAGCCAAGATAAAGTAAGAATGTTTCATAAAGCAGCTGTGTAGGACACTTGGATCCTCTAACGTTGGTCTCCTGGCCGGGGATGCTCCTCCAGTGATGGGCAGAGGGCAGGACCGAAAGAGTCCTATGCCAGGTTGGGTGACGAAATAACTGAGAGTCTTCCTCCTCCATGGTTCCATGGAATGAAACAGGCTAGATAACCAGGTTATTATAACTGACATACTTCTTTTTTGCAGCAGGGCCTGAAAAGAAAAATGTGAGAGTTAGTTGTAGCAGTGATCTTATTTGCAAAGGGAAACAGAATTAGATCTGGGATGCCTTGGGTGCAATGTCAAGATGAACCCTGCACCACTGAGGAACACACATATCACTTTGGATTCCCATGACTCTTTCTAGGGTTCCGTCTACTAAAATCTGCAGTGCCCGGCAATTCTCAAACCATCTGTGCTCTCTATTTTGAGAGGTCTCTAACCTCTCTCTTTAAGATTTGTAATGGTTAGTAAATCAATTAGTGGAAGCCATGCTTTCTAATAAGCTGACCCTAAGTTTAAAGGGCCCACCCATGTTGCAGTATATTTTGTTGTGTGATTGTCTCCCAAACCTTCTCATAATAAATGGTCATTGCTTGGGACAGGTCTGTTCTGGGTCACTGCGATTAATTTCAGTTGACTACAGATTAGGTCAACCATTGCCTTTTTTAGTTAGGATTCACACAATCAAATTACTGATGACTGTCTTGCCCAGTGTTACCATAAGTAAGTTGTAAATGGTAATTTGTGGAACTATTTCCATCAAAGTTTGAGGCTTACTTAAATCTTTTTTTTTTTTTTTTTTTGAGGCCTACTTAAATCTTACCATGCACACCTTTAAATAGGAGAGTAAATTACTTTTCTATTTGGTGCAGTGTTTCTAGAATTCAGCTTCCTTCCTTCCTTCCTTCCTTCCTTCCTTCCTTCCTTCCTTCCTTCCCTCCCTCCCTCCCTCCCTCCCTCCCTCCCTCCTTCCTTCCTTCCTTCCTTCAGCAGATCAGCATCAGTTGCCTACCATCAGGGCTAGGCACTGACGAACAACTGATGAGCAAGTCAGACCCTTTCCTGTCCTCATGCTGGAAACAACAACACCAAGATCCCCAAGTATTACACTCTAGTTCTCAATACCAACTAATACAATTGCTGTGATGTGACATGTTCTTTATTCACTAAATCTTAGTAGTTTTGCATCAGCTTCTGTTGGACACAAAGTAACTGCTAGGTAGCATTTACTGGTGGCTTGTTTTACTTACTGTTTTTTGCTCTAAGTAGTATTGTTCATTTACTATATCAAGTAGCAAGAATTCTTTCACACTTCTTAAGCAGGGATTCATATGGGAATTTAGAAGAAGGGAGAAGCCACAATAACGTACCGAGAGTATGTATCTGAACTTTGAGTGGGTAATGCAACTAGTATATTACAGATACATGTATGCATGTACACACTATACAAAAAGATTTCATTTTCTGGATTAAAAATTCAGACTCTCCTTCTGGTAAATTCAGATTTGAAGATTCAGACTCATTTCTTTATTAAATCATATTGCATCTATTAACTGAAATTGGAGGATAAAATAGAATTATATGACATTAAGTATCCTCTGGAAAATCTAGTCTGAGCTGGGTCGTGCTGCATTGTCCTTGATAAGTCCATATTGTCAATAATTCCCCAGCCTTCTAAAGAGGTTCTGATTGTTAACAGAGGCTTCACTGTCTTCACTGATATGCCTGGTGTGAGTATAAGGAGAAAAACTTTCTAAAAATGTTTTCTTTACTCCAAAGTCTATTTATAGTGTCAGAGCTAGAAAACTCCAGCAGATTGTTGCAAGAAATACTCACAGCCATATACAAACTGTTCTCAGAAAAAGGGGAAATCAAAGAAAAAACCCAGAGTTTTAATGACCTAAATATCTGAGATTGCCTCTGTCATGTAATTATTGTGTTACTGTTGTCCATATACGCATAACTCTCTAGTGAAAAAAGCAAAACATATTTGAAATTCCTCAAACAGGTTACTTGAAAATACCAATTTCTCCAGAAGAGTCTTTACTAAAAGAATCAGGAAGTTAGAAAATACTGTCCTTAAGTTGAAAAGATGAGCATTGTTTTGCATTAAACTATCATCAAGATGAGGTTATGTTGTAAAAAATTCAAAATGATAACAGTAGTAGAAATTCACTGATGCTTGGTATGGATTATCTTCCTGTGTTTGTAATCCTTGAGATGAATGATGTTTTTTAATCCTCACCTTATATAGAAAGGGTCTGAGGCTCAGCGGGACCAGCATTCCAAAATATGGTTGATGTTTGAATCTATAGTTTGCTCTCCAGACCAGAGTCTGCAGCTGGACTCACCTGGCCCAGGTTCTGGCTCAGCTCTATCACTTACTTAAGTGTGACCTAGCCCAGTCCAATGACACTGAACTTCTCTGAGCCTCTGTGAAAATGGTTAGAATAATTGTTACATTGTTGCCTGTTAATTGCATATATGTATGAAATATTCCGGAAACATAATGCATAAAGGTATTTTTAAATTACAAAATTCTATACAAATGATTAAGTTCAATTCATGCTTTCTTGGCAGAATAGCTGAGGAACTTCACAGCAAAATGCTAATGGAGTTGTGTAGGTCCTAGAATGGTGATTTATGTGCTTTATAGAGTAATGCCCAATGTATTAGAATGTTTATTTTTAAAATGTTCTAGCCTTATGAGTAAATAAGGTAAGTAGTGGTATCTGGTAATTCCATTAACTTGAATAGCAATGTACTTTATGGCCTAGAAAAGAAAATCGCTTAGCTCAAAATAGTTGTGCAGTGAAACATTTTCTAAGGAAATATACTTTTAGTATTTTAAAATAGTTAGAAATTTTTTCTCTTGTAAAGTTATAAGTTTTTCTTGTAAAGTTACAAGGAACATTAAGAATATATGGCAGGGTCCCTATCGACTTTTTAAAACTTACTTACATCAGTAGTTATCAAAGCAAAGCATCTTAAAGAGTTGATTTTTATGATGAGGCAGTGTTATGGGTACTGGCTTTTGGAATGAATTATTTTGCTACTTAAAAACCTTGGACATTCCATCTTACTCTTGGTGTTTTGTCAAAAATCAAACTGGGTTTGACATTGCCTTAAACTACTTGAACTGCATGAACTTGAACTACTACAAGTGAACTGCTTGTTTTCTCTATTATTTCTCATGAGACTTTTTGCTTCACGAAAGTTTTCATTTCTCAAATGTGTTCCATGGAACACTTACAACCCAGAATATAGAAGTAAAGAAAAAATAATAATAAATGGAGAAGAAAAATAGTCTTATGGATATTATAAGAAACATTGAATTATGGGAAACATAAATGAACATAAAATGTTGAATAAGTAAGATTAAATAAGCCTCTTTTCTCTATCCCATATTTAATTTCTTTATTTTTTTAAATAAGAAGGAACTGTGTAGCTTATTGACAATATTCCTCCACATATTTCTGTGAGTTCTTGTTAAAAATTTAAACGTATATGAAGATATATACATACATAGCAGTGTATGCATGAAGTGATTCAGATTGCTACAGAAAGTGTGCACAGTAGTTCATGACAGCCTTGAAAATAGCACATTGATATAGTTAGATCTTTATTTCTGCTGCCCCTCCAATAGGAAAAACACTGTCCAAGCCTTCCCTACTTCCCCACCCCACTGCAAGTGCTTCCCTCCTTCTCCCATCCCAGCCTGTTACCCTGATGAGGGTCTGCATGTTTTCCAGCGAGGTTCGTGCTACTACTGCATGCGTAGCTGCCCATAAAACATAGAGAGTTTTGCTTTGTGTTTTTTTCAGTTGTACAAAAATGGTATCACTGTGCATATATATTTGCAACCTGGTTTTCATATAACATTGTGGTTTTAATATTTATGTTGATTTGGTAATCCTAATCACTATATAGTTTCCTGTACAAACATAGCAAAAGTTTCTAGTTCTTTTTTTTTTTCTTTCTTAAAGATGTTATTTATTTGACAGAGAGAGATCACAAGTAGGCAGAGAGAGGAGGAAGCAGGCTCCCCGTCAAGCAGAGAGCCCAATGCGGACCTTAATCCCAGGACCCTAAGATCATGACCTGAGGCCAAGGCAGGGGCTTTAACCCACTGAGCCACTCAGGAGCCCTCTAGTTCTTTTTTTATTGATGGACCCTACTTACTTTATAATTGTTTTCAATAACAATGCTGGAATAAATGTGATTTGAAAACTAGTATCATTTATAAATTAAATGGTAAAAAACTATAAACTAGGAGAAATCATTTGCAGTATATTTAACTAACAAAGGATTGTTATACAAAATTTTTTAATGTGTACACACTAAAAAATAAAAGATGATCTAACTTTTTTAAAAAAATAAATCAAATGATATCACAAAGTAATCTGTAGATTAAAAAAAAACACATGAAAAATGCTCAAGTTCATCAATTGGAAAATGCAAACTAAAACAATAGAGAGATGGCATTTCCTGCCCAGCCATTACAAAATAAAAAGTGTATTTGCATGAATACGATGTACTAGTAAGTTTGTGAAGTGTGGATTCTTAGACCACTCTGGAAAGAATGGAAATTGGTATAATGGCCATTAAGAGAAACATTAGGAAAGACCTAGAAAAGTGGAGTGCCTGGGTGGCTCAGTTGGTTAAGCGACTGCCTTCAGCTCAGGTCATGATCCTGGAGACCCGGGATCAAGCCCCGCATTGGGCTGCCTGCTCGGCGGGAAGGCTGCTTCTCCCTTTCTCACTCCCCTTGCTTGTGTTCCCTCTCTGGCTGTGTTTCTCTCTGTCAAATAAATAAAATCTTAAAAAAAAAAAAAGACCTAGAAAAGTGGAAGATATACATAGCATTGACTCAGCAGTTTTGTTTCTACATATGTACCTGAGACACATTTTCACACATGCACATGGACATGTGTGGGGCTTCTCAGGGCTATTAACATAATGTTGTGCTTTGTGATTCTCTAACAGAATTCTCCTATAGCAGCTGGGCATATAGTATAAATGAGCAAAGTGGGTCAAGCATAGGATATTAAGAAGCAGCATGAACCCTGATCCATTGAAAAACATTTGCCCCATGTGCCAGCATAATGACCTGTAGGATATTACCATAATTTAGTCAGGTATTTCATTTTTTAAAGAGTTTGTTAGGTAAAGTTTCATTTTTTATTCATTTGAAATCTCTTCAAAATTCAATTTTCATTTATTGAGCACATATTATGTACTGGGCTCTTTTCCAGGCATTATAAATGCCTATTTTTTAGTACCAAGTTCAAAGTCATATTAAAACCTTGAGCAAGGGCACCTGGGTGTCTCAGTGGGCTAAAGCCTCTGCCTTCAGCTCAGGTCACGATCTCAGGGTCCTGGGATCGAGGCCCGCATCGGGCTCTCTGCTCAGCAGGGAGCCTGCTTCCTCCTCTCTCTCTGCCTGCCTCTCTGCCTACTTGTGATCTCTCTCTCTGTCAAATAAATAAATAAAATCTTAAAAAAAAAAAAAAAAAAAAACCTTGAGCAAGTCAAAGGAAAGAGGCCAGGGGATAGAGTAAATCTCTGGGATGCCACTTTGTAACTCTCTGATGCTATTTGCAATTGTGTTCCAAATGTATTTGATTGCATAACCATCTCCCCCCTTTCTAGTGGATCCCTTCACACTATATAAAAATGTACTTTTGGTTGTTTCTTAAATCTTGATCCTGCCTATTACTTCCGTCCTTTGTAAAGCTTATCAAACTTGGAAACACTAGTTTATTGCCTGATGAAACTTGGCTCAAACTGACTTTTCTATGAACCTATGCTAAGTGGTATCTGTGCCTCCCCTACCCCCTGCCATTGCTTTCCTGTCAACTGTAATTCACAGTTGTTGTTTAGGTAAAAATACTATTTTTTTTTTTTTTTTTTTTTTTTTTTTTTTTTTTTTTTTTTTTTTTTACGTTTTATTTGTCTCAGAGAGAGAGAGTGAGCATGAGCAGAGGGAGCGGCAGGCACAGGGATAATCAGGCTCCTCACTGAGCAAGGAGCCCAATGCGGAACTCGATCCCAGGACTCTGTGATCATGACCTGAGATGAAGGCAGGTGACTGAATTACCCAGGTGTCCCTAAAAATACTTGAAACAGAAGAAAGTGTTTATATTATCGCTTATAGTTACTAAAACAAAAGGAAATACTTTTAGTTATTATTTCTGTAGTCACTAGCCTGTTTTCTGCCTGTTTGTTTCATTAGTAAATGGCCTTAGTCCATCACTTAATGGCAAGTAAGTATATGTTACTTTCTATTGTTAATTTCCCCTCAGAATTTTAAAAAAGCTAGTAAAATTCCTGTATTTTATTAAAAGTCATTTTCTAATTATTTTTCCTCTATCTTTTTTAATTGTCATCTAAAAGTAGCATGTGACTCAACCAAAAAGATGGAAAACCCAAGAAGGGAAAATATGATTACCAAAAAAATGAGGCATTCACAATTGTGCAAGTTGAACACTTTAATCTAAGAAAATCTAAGACTTTTCTACATATTCTCTGTCCCACCTCTAGCTCTATTATAGCAACTTATCAGGAGAAGGTTGGAGTATTTGTGTTTATGTTAGTCAGACTTCTTGACACAAAGAGATTAGCATAATGAAAATACAATCAGCTAAATATGTCAGGATTCCAAAGCACCAGTAATTCTAATCTGGTCACCAAAGATCCAAAATCTGAATTTGTGTCCATGTATCCAACCATTCATCCAATAAAGTATTATTTAGCACCTGTTAAATACCAGTCACTTTAATGCATTCTAATCTTGCAAAATAGGCTTGGAAGTTTGAAAGCCGTTTCATAGTAAATTTGGATTATTTGACAACATTTAGAGAAGACTGCCGTGTGCCATCAGCAAGGGCTTGACATTTCCTTTGTTGTTTCTCCTGCATAACATGATCAACATAAGGCAGGAGATCATGGGGCTAGATTCACACTGAGAGGGGTCCCTAAAGCAAACTGACACCTTCAAAGGGGCTGTTCAATGGGTGATGGGACCAGTCTACCATATTTGCAGACAATACTAATCTGGTTCAAGAAGACAGAGAAGCAACATCCTAGACATCCTTAGAAAAAATATGCAAAGTGCTTGCTGCATTTCATTAGGAACAAAGATATGGGTCGGGTATAGTCCCTTTTGTTAAGGAATTTGTTTTATCATTGGGGAAATGACTATAGGGCCTGTTACAAGCATTTTAAGATATTTGACAAGGGCTAACAAACTCTGTCTTGGATTGGGGTGTTTTGTATTAAGACTGAGTAGGCTTCTCAGTGAAATGGGCACTTCATCTGGATGATAAATGGGAAAATATAAAAAAAGATGCAGGTTATTTAAAAGTATACAATGTTCATATCAAGATGCATGGAGAGGGGAGTCTGTTATAGAACTGAAGGTTGGCAGGGTAGGAGGGTCCAGATAATTATTTTGGTAACCATGCATGCTGCCATACTAAATTTAAGACACTGGAAATAGTGATGAACAAGACACACTATTTATGGTTATTTAGCTTCCTAGTGGAGTCTCTTGTTAAAGGCCTTGAATACCAAGGTAAGGCAATGGTGGCTCAGAGGCTGTGGGGAAGCCATCGGTGGTATTGAAGCTGAATCTTCAACTTGGTGTCCCTCCCTACAGTGTTCACTAGCTTTCTCCTAAACTTGCTACCTCCTACTCATTGTTCTCTGTGTAGTTTCTCAGAGTCACTTGATTCAGGGAGCCTTTCCCGACCTCCTCCAGACTAGTTAGGTGTCCCCGCTCTATTGTCCCATGGCATCTCTACTTTTCCTTTGCCATACTTAGCACAGCCAGGCTGTATCACTTACTGCTCATTGCTCCTATGTGTCTCCGACATTAGCAGTGCAGGGGTAAGAATGGAAGAGACCCTTGTTTTCTCTGGTCCTTGGTAAGTGTGCGATACCAAGTCAGTGCTCAGTACTGAAGAATCACTGCAGAGAGGCTTCTGCTCTCTGAAGCCATTGCCAGATCTGGGAGCCTTTTAGGAGAGGAGAATTCTGCTGCCCTCCACTCACCTCCAACCCCCCGGCCCCAGACTACATGGGAACTTCACTGGCTTTGTCAACCTTTTTTTTTTTTTTTTTTTTTTTTTTTTTGTCCCCTCAAAGCCCCTCTTGGTGCTATTGTGTACAAAGTTATTGCTCCTTAGATTTCATTTGTAACTTTTAAATCACGGTATTCTTTTTTCCCCTTTCAGGAGCCACAGAGGCCCAAAACAACCTAGCTAAAATTGAGAAATCAATTTTCAATTCTGCCATGAAAACAGTCAATGAACATTCTAGTGTTTCTTTTAAAAAATCTCATTTGTTTTTTAAGATGTAAAGCATCAAGCAGAGGTTTACATGGTTCTTGGAAGATGTTTTGGAAGCAAATAGACTAGGTCTCTGTTAGGAAACATCTTAAAGCTTTGCCAAGTTAAAATCGGGGAAGTTTGATTGAGGTTGTGTATGTTTCAACCTAGAAATGAAAAGGATGCACTAAATTACTGCATCATAGATTTCTACTTTTTCTAGTTATGCACTTTGCCTGGGCATTGAAAAACTTCTGTGTATTTTGTAATTGCAGTCTGTTACAGATAAGAGCATTCTGGAGCATATTACAGATGCGGTAGTGCCTCAAGACTGAAGCTGTGCATGAAAGCCTGTCTTAAGGCTAATGTTACAAACAAGGCAGTAGTGACAACATAAGAGCAGAGGACTACTTAGTGTCCCTAGATGAAATGCTCTGGCTAAAATTCAGGTCTTGCTATTTTGGGATAGGACGTTCACAGTCCATTCATTCATTTCTGTTTTCTTGATTCCACCCTTACTAAGAGCTTTTGGTGTGCTAATGGTAGTTTGGTTAAAAACCAGTGGCACAGAGGTAGGGGAAAATAGTCTCTATTTTTGAGCAACTCCTGCTTTAGTGCAATTCCACACATATTTATTGACCACCTACTATGTGTCAGACACTATGGCAGGGAAATTTAGCCATGTTACAGAGCTGCACAGCCCCTGATTGTATGTTGCTTACATCCTAGTTGGGAGAGACATAATTCTTTTTAAAAAGGTAAATGCAGCCAATAATTGTTAGTTATATTCTGTAAAGTTGCCATAAACACTGAATTATTGAATACTGAATCATTGCTCCTAGGGAAAATACAAGGTTAGGTTTCTGTGAGATTCTGACCATGACATTTTATCAACCAATCAAGACATAACCTTAATTTGTGTTTGTTTCTGTTTGAAGATGCCTTATTTAGTATATATTATTGATTGGTATTCTTGAACTCATGGCCAACAGAATTCCACTTCATGCCTGAACAAAGTTAAATAATACATGCATCCTGAACTCAAAAACGCTAGGTAGCACTTCAGTTTGGGAGCTATTTTAAACAGGAAAATCACTGACAAAAACACACAGATGAAAAACTTAGGTATTAAACCAACTATAAATTCACCCTTAGAGTGAAAAAACAAGGCAGAGCATTCCCCTGTTCAGCCTTAGCTGAGATTGTGTGCGTTGAATGACTCAAAATTTCTCTACTCTGAGTATGTCTCCAAATGACTATAAAAGCACAAGTAATTGTTTTGGAATTACACATCAATTTCAGCAAGTAAGGGGGTTTGTAAATAAAGAACCCATGAATAATGAGGTTCAACTCTATGTTGATGTGAGGCAATCACAAACATTATGCAAAAATGTTGACTAAGGGGCTAGACAGAGATTAGGCTGAGGTTGCTGTCCTAGGAAAGGTGACAGTTAAGGTTCAGAGAGGATGACATTTGAGCACTGGCTTGAAGGAGATGAGAGAGAAACTATGAAAACCACTGGATCATAGAGTCAATAGCAGATGCAAATTCTTGAGGTTTGCATCTGAAAAGCCAGGATGGCTGGAATAAAGAGAGTGAGCAGAAATGGTGGTATGCATGAAGAATTTCAACTTGGTAGAAGGTGGCATCATAAACTCAAGGAAGCTTTGAAAGCACAAGGAATATCTTGAGCAGTAAATTGTGGACATTTCCATGCCAGGGAAACCCAAAAGTCAAGGGTATGGGTATTGGAGAACATTCCATGTGGAGGACATGACATTGGCAGAGGTACATTTTGTGAAAAAGCTGAGTGTTTGGAGAGAATGGCAAAATGTGTGGGGCATTTAAAGAGGACAGGATTCATGGAGAGAAGAAAGAACGCGGGGGATGATCAGGGAGATTGATCTCCAATTGGCAAGGGCATTTTATGTTACATGTAGTGTTTTGGTCGTGAAGATGAACTGTGAGAAGTGCACCAATATTTGAAAGAAGTAGAGAACATTCCAACAGTAACCTGAAAGGATGAGCTGGGAATAGAGAAGAGGTGGGTAGTAAGTGTAGGCAGGGAGATCAGCTAGGAGTTGATGGAGTGAGTAGGATTGTGTTTGTGATAAGTGGAATTCCAAGACAGTACTACAGTGGGGTTCTAGATGAAGAAGCATCTCATAGTTCCAGCAGTGCCCTTGCTAACACCTTGTTCTCTTAGGCATGAAAACATGGGAAAGAGCATTTAGGGCCATTGTCAGGGGGAAGTGCCTTGAAGCCAGAGCTATGCTGTTTATTTGATTGATTAATTGATTGATTGATATTTAGTTGAGGAGGGGGTGCATGCGATATGGCAGACAAGAGTTATTAAGTTCAGTTAGGTTGACTTGCAATATGACCCTAGATCTTAAGAGAATCCAGGGGATTCAAGGAGAAGAAACCAGAGAAGACTTGGCGAAAGCAAAGGAAAGAGGGGAAGACTTAACTTTCCTTCCTTTCTTGGAATCCAACTCATCTTAACCTGGTGGGCAAAATACAGAGTCTGAGAACTGAATCTCTGTTCAGGAATAAAGATGCAGGATTTCACAGGCTGTATATTTTCAAATACTGGCTTTGGAGGACAGAAGGATTGAAATCTGCTACAGATAACAGAAATCAGCCAGAAGTTCAGTTTAAAACAAATAAAAAGCAAATGTCTACTAAGTGTTAAACACTGGTTGCTGGGGACACAAAGGGAATAAGACATGTCCCTGTCCCCAAAGAGGTCTCAGTCTGATAGACCAGATTCCCCTGTGGCTAAATTGGGCACGAATTGTAAAGCTTGAGTGTATAACAGTGAGGTGTCATACATCGTCTTCCCCTGTGTATAAAACTCACCAGCTCATATTCAGGTCAATGAATCCTATTAGGCCAATTTCAACATAAGAACTTTGTAATGATACAATGTTCCTTTTTTCTTATTAATTTTGCATATTGATTTGCTCATTTATTTAACAGTAGTAACTTTTTATGAGCAAAGACATTAACATTAAACAACAGTGAATTTCAAGGTGCTTTTTCGTTTTTTTCAAGATAAATAACAAACTTAGAAAAGTAAAATAGTAAATCATATGAATTAATACTAGCAAAATAAGTATTTAGACAATGTATTAGGAATGTGGAGAGAAAATAAAAAGGACCAAGCTATATGCATAAAGATGTTCATGTAGAGGTAAAATGACATTTGCAGTTTTGAAGAATCTAAATTCCTAACACTAGGCAGGGGTTAAATAAATTCTAAAGCATTCTTTAATGGGACATTTAAATCTATCAAAGGTAATAGTTATTAGGATGATTGAACAACTTGGGAAATTCTTATGCCACAGCATTAATAATGTTTAGCACAAAGAATCAGTTACAGAATTGTGAGTGCTCTATAATTAAAACTGTGTACTGGGAAGTCTGAAAGAAATGGATCAAATTATTTAAAGCTAAAAGAAAGCTGGTGGACTTTTCAAATATGTCAGTATCATAGTGGACAAAAATAAGATGAGGGACTGTCTCAGATTAGAGGAGTCTAGAGAGGCGAAAACACTAAATGCAGTGCCTGGTCCTTGACAGGACTATGCATTAAAAATAAACAAAACCCAAAAAATATTAGCCATACTGGGGAAAGTTGGAACACTTGAATTTTGACTTTATATTTAACACTGTTTACAAGAAGGAACAGACAAGAGAATTTGTATTCAGATAAAAGATGGATGGAACAGGTGCCGACCCATGCCATACATGAGTAACGATAGTGGCTTCTATTGGAGGTGCTGGAAGAGTATACTGGAAATTGATTATTGCTGAGGGCTAATATTAGCAAACTGATTTTACCACTCTGGGCTCCCATGACCAATCCAAGCAACATAGTCTGTGCCCAACCATAGCAGGTGCCTCATGGTTTACTACTTTCCAACTTCAGTGTTCTCTCTAGAAATGTCTCTCTTCTCCCTTTTGTCTCACATATCGCCAGTCTATTATCTTCAAGAGGGTGAATTGATAATGACCCTTCAGTACATAGATTAGGTTCAAGGAGTTTAAGATGATTTAACAATCCTGAGATATACCTTTCAAATTGCTAATTTTAAATTGATGGTTTACATTCTTCCCTAAAATATATTCTCTTCGCCATGCTAATGCTTAATGGACCTGTCCACACTCCCTGTTCCTCTTTGTACTCAAGATCAGACCACTTGTGATATAAGATGAGGCATTTGGATAGGAGACTGGAATTCCCATCCCTAGAAATCAGGGTTTTGGGAAATGAGCACTTAGCTGGGTTCAAGGCATTGGGTTTGGAGAAACTGGATGGAGGAAATGGAAGGGTGCCTTCTATCAGGAAAAACTGAGAGACTCTGAAGACTGGAGACCAGAGACTGGGCGCTAAATGATATTAGAGAAGCATCTGCATTTTATGATGAACTAAAATATTTTAGAGTAAAGAATCATGGTATCTGTAGTTAACTTTAAAATGGTTCAAGGCAAAAATTACATAGGTACAGATGAAGCAAGTAGGGGAAGATATTAGTTGTTCAGCCTTGGTGGTCGATTTTGCTTTCCTTCTACTCTCTGAATGTTTGAGAAGTTTTATCATTAAAAAGCGTGAGACCCGTCATCTCCAAAGAAAAACTTCACAACTTTTCTGAGAGCTAGCCCTGCCTTCGTCTCATACCATTTGCCACCAGGAAGCACTGCCCTCAAGACAGTTTTGTATCTAAGAGCTGAAAAAAATTGGCAGTTGTTTCTGTGGCCTGGTGTAGAAACCTGATGATATAATTCAAGAGTGATTATCAAAATAGCTACCAGAGTGAAAAGTAGAGCAGTGGAAAAGATGGACAGATAGACAAGGATGACTATCACTCAGTTTTATGACCCGGGACAAGTTACTTTATCTCTCTGTGCCTGTTTCCTACCTGAGAAATGGACATAACAATAGTGCCCATGGTTTTAAGAGGATAAAAGGTGTTAATGCATGTGAGACACTTAGAATGGGATTTAGTATAATTTTAATGTAGTTTGGCTGTGATCTGACTTTTCTCTGGATGCATTTGGAGAATGTCACGCATAACACTGACTCACTGTGCGTGCACTGCCTTTCCCTTGGAGGAAAGGGGACCTTCCACAGCAGAAGGTCAGGCTGCATGTAAAATGAAACCAAATTAGTTGTTTGGTGTTTGGATCCTCGTAGGTGGGGTGCCAACAGCTTTCCTTGAGGAGGTTTAAGGAGTTGTCAGAACACCTAGGGCATTCCCCATTCCTTGACAAAGGTGTCTGTCCGGTCACTGTTAACATGTTTCCACTTCCATCCAGCTATACTGTCGTCATTAGCCACTGCTGCATCCCTGCAGAAGGGTAACACTGAACTCTTGTACTTTGAGAGATTGTGTTAGTCAACTGGAACCTAAGGGGGAAGCAGGACTTTGGCAGGTTATATTATGGCAAAAAAAAAGACCGTTTTCTTACTGTATGGACAGACTTGTACACATAATCAACGGCTGTTGCTGCTCCTACATACAGTCCATGCCATCTTTGTGCAATACTGGAACTGGCACTCATTGATTCTAGGCACATTTCCTGTAGTGCCGTTATGCTATTGGCAAAATCAATTACCAGAGCCTGTAAATGCTCATTTACTTATGTACTGCTTTTATCTATTTTGATTTAGTAATTGGATATCAACTGATGAGCACCATACTGATGTCATTTAGGTGAGCTGAAGTGAGTTATCCTCTTTATTTAGTCCTTAACTTTGCAGTCAAGATTTGAGCAGTGTCTGCACTGATAAAGCAAATTGAAGACTGGGGCAACTACCAAATTGATCCTATCAAAAAGACTGAGCCTGAAGCTATCCATGTGTGTCTATGATACATCAGCGTATAAGCACTCTGGATCCATATGACCAGGACCCAGCTTGGTTAGCAGACACACTTGGCAGTGACCACTCAAATTTCCGTGTTTTCCAGGGAGCATTTCTGTGCCCCATACTCCAAACAACCTGTTACATCCCAAGTGTATTCTTACAGTTTGATCACATACAGTATAGGGTGAATCCTTAATCTCCACAAACATTGTTGAGATGATTAAACACACATTTTTTGAAAAAATTCTCAATAGTTCTTCTTTCCCTGAAGTTAAGAAACATTTGGAGCAACATGGACTGGATTGGAGGAGATTATGCTGAGTGAAATAAGCCAAGCAGAGAGAGTCAAATATCATGTGGTTTCAGTTACTTGTAGAGCATAAGAAGTAAAATGGAGGACAGTAGGAGAAAGAAAGGAAATGTGAAGTGGGGTAAATTAGGGAGGGAGATGAAATATGAGAGACTTTGGACTCAGAAACAAACTGAGGGTTTTGGAAGGGAGGGAGGTGGGGGATGGGCGAGCCTGGTGGTGGGTATTAAGGGCACATATTGCATGGAGCACTGGGTATGGGGCATAAACAATGAATCTAGGAACATTCAAAAAATAAAGTATTTTTAAAAAGGAGCATGTATAAATACTTATACTCATAGTAGTATTGGACACTTACAGTGTTCTAGGAACTCTGCTGGGCATTGGCATTTACAAACCCTTTTAATACTTCCAGCAAGCCTTGCAAGACAGATCCCAATATTATCCCTACTTTACCAAAGGGCATCAGAGGATTAGACAGATTAACAAACACATCCAATGTCGTATCCGATATCTGTCCTTTTTTCCAAGTATGGGTTTTGATAAAGCAAGAAAGGAGTAGACAGGTGGAGCTAATGTCAAGGGGCACAGATACCTCTTATTCAACAAACATTTTCCGGGCGTCTACTGTGTACCAGGCAGGGCTGCATAGTCAGCTTCCGTAGTCAGGACAGCGTCTATGCTGCTCACTCTGTTTTATGTCTAGCACCTGTCCTGCCTTGGTTTCTTCCCCAGAATTCCATTTCCTAATCCCCATGAATGTCTAGCTTGTTGCAGGAGGCATGGCATCCTGTGAAGTGCTTACAAAGTCTCACTGACTGAATTGGCAGCATGGATGCTTAGGTTCCAGGAGGCTGAGAAGCACTCCTACAGACAGTGAAATACCCTGACAGCAAATCTGGCAGGTAATACTCTTTCGTTCACAATCACCTTCCTTCTTCACAGAGAAACCAGTGCAGGATAGGTACTTTAAGGAAAAAAGGCAATGTTGGTAGGGACTTGGAGGCTAGATCTGAAATGGACAATGTGATCCCAGTCTGCTTTGTAAATTCTGAGAAAACTCTATGGCTGGAAGCAAAAAGAAAACACAAATTGACAAATGTCCAGACTTTACCTTCCCCAAAAGAGGAGAAAGGTAGTATCACCTAAGTCAGTGATAGGGGAAGAGTTATGAATTTGTGGTTAAGGAGAGGTTTCTTGTGTCACACTTAAGGGATTTAAATCCCAGGTTTGCTCTATAAATTGGTATCTTGTAATATACCACTAAGCCCCAGCTTCCTTGCCTTTCAATTGTTGGAAAAATCAGAATGGTGCTACTAGGGACAGTGCAGGACACCTAAGAATATACTGTTGTCATCACCTTCTCCCCTCAGGCCCCCCACCCCCGCACCATTCACCTCCATCTCTTTCACTGTCTGATCAGTGTAATTATCATCATTGAGAACTAGTCATCTATACAAGACAGTGGAATTCAGAAGAATGGTCATGTCTAACCTAGCTGGTAATCTATTTCACAGGATGAATACATCTCAGAGGATGTGACTTAAACACAAAATGATTATGAGACTTGGAACTGCCAGTTTTGTGGTAATGTACTAGAGAGTGCTCGGCTCTGAACATCTTCAGTGCAATCTGTTAGGCTCTGGGGGAGGAGCATTCCCAGTCATATATAGTGTGTAAGGAGATTATATCTTTGCAAAGAAAACACAGGTGCATCATTAAACGGTAGATTTTTGTATCACCTCAGAAAACAAGAGTGGTCTCTAGATAATAGAGTTTGGCTAAATAAGTACTTCAATTTTAATTTAGTCAATGGCTTTTGGCTAAAGAAATAATTTTGGTTGAAGATATATTTAAATATTTTAAATTAATTTAATTAAGAAAGTTCTTAATATCAGGGCTGTCTTGAAAATCTGGGTTAGTGTGTTACTACAGAGAATAGCACTCTTCCATTCTGATGAATACTTCCATACAATTACTATTCTCTAAAATAGTTACAGTCCCCAGGGTTAGGTCACCTCAAAGTGCCATAATACTCACGCCATTCCATCCATTACAACTACCCGTCTGACTGGGAGGGTGTAGAACAGTCAGTAAAGACTTACCAAGTCCCTACCATGAGCTGTCTTCCTTTCCAGATTCTAGGACTGGTAAGGTACACGAACATGTAAGATATAACTTTAGCCCTCAAAGAACTTCCAACCTGGCAGAAAACCTACACTAATCATGCACATACCAAGGTTGCCAACATTAGCAAAATTGTCACCAGAGATTGCTGCTGTAGTCAGTCACTTGCCATCTGTCAGTTTTACATAACCTTCTACCCAGGGAATTGTTTTCTGGAACAGATGTCAATGCCACCCTGCCAAGTAGGAAGTCTGGACTGTAGGCTTGGCCAACGGTCCTTGCTCAGGTATCCTTCCTAGGTCTTCTGTGGTGGGTAGATGTCTGGCTTTTTTTCATTTTCTTTTCCAGTCCTACTCCTGGTATGCTATTGGTGAGCTGCTTCAATTTCTAATTCCCTGGTGTCTAAATTAATCCTTCTCTCTATTTGTTGGCTACCTTTCATTATGCCATCTTCTCAGGTCTGAGCTTTTCTGGAGGTTTAGGATAATTTTGTTTTCTACTTTTTTTTTTAGTGCTGCCTTGTTCCAAGGCCTTCTTTTTGGTTACCTTCTACCCCCTTATGATGTTATGAAGATTCTTTTGTCTATTGTAAGAAAAATGTACAGAGGAGGGAAATAGAGAATAAGTGTGTCTCAAGTGCTGTGAGAAACTGCAAAAGTGAGGGAATAATTTGAAATGCTTATTAAAGAGAATTTGCTTAATAATGGTGAAGGTTGACATTTATAGCATGCTCCTGATGCCCAGAAATGGCACCAAGCATTACAGACAGATTATTTCTCCAGTGATCTGAGAAGATGCTTTCACTCTCCCCATTTTGCAAATGGGAAAAGAGAGGCACAGAGAACTTAAGTCTAATTCCCAAGACCACTGAGATAACGGAGCCAGGTCACCTGACCTGAGAACTCATTTCTGACCCACAATGAGTCTCTTCTTTAAATAGGAAACTTTGCTCTTGCTCTTCGATTTCATCTTAGAAAATGGAATTATTGTGTATCAGGAGAGTGGAGAAGGTGAATGAGGAGGGTGTGACAACATGTAGATCCATTTTGCGGGCATGCTTTAGCATACTGGGGTGCCATGCTGAGGACTAATAAAATGTAGCAGTGAACTATGAGAAGCTGAGAGCAGATTTCCATCCATAGTAAACATCCTGGGTAAAATTTGCTATCCTTTATATCCTCTTTCTCCTTCTTGTCTCTGAAAAAGCTCATACCTGGAAAGAGAATCTTATTTCTGTCTAGCACTGAACTCCCTCCCCTTCTGTTGCTGATGGGCCATTATACCTGATGAGCTACAGGCTGCTAACAGGTGTCCAGGAACAAAGATGTATCAGTTTTGGGGGGACAAAAATATGATTATCTTGGGCACTTGTACTTGAATCGAGGTTTGCATTTAACCTGCTGTGATTTCTGCATTTGGACAATATATCCATTGCTCTCTAAAGACCAAAACAGGTGATAGATTGAAACATATATTGCCAGAAAATCCTATGGCTGAATTCCTTACTCTTCTTGGTCTCTAAGGGAGAAAAAATGCACCAGTAGTTTCCAGACCTTCCATAACTGCTAGTATAATTTTCTAGTCAACATGATTTCACCTTCTCAAAAGTACAGTCAAGCAAGAGGGCTGTGCTTTGCCTCTGTCTAGGCAAAGATATTAGTTTGATGTTGATTTTTTTTTGGTTAAGATCAAAGTTTTAGAGTATTTTCTATCCATTTTCTTAGATGATTTCAAAATAAAAACTCAAATTGACCCATCTATAATTTGTCGATTTTCACATGCAAGAAAAGAAATCAGATTACCTAATCACCATTTTGAAGAGGAATGGAAAAGAATAACCCATTTTTTTTTTTTTTTGGAAATTCAGACAGTCCCAGGAAGATGTCAAACATTCTAGACTTCTCAACTTGTCTTTCTACAGTTAATGCCAATAGTCAGAAAAATGAACTCAAGGCCATTTCAGAACTCCCATATGACAAAGAAGATGAAATAATGCCCAGGATGCTTCACCAAGTAAACAGAGTGGAGAGCTAGATTTTTAAAAATTTCAACTTTACAGATAAAACAAAGACAGGTTATCTGGTAACCCCAAGTCTACCAGAAAATTCAATGAACCTCAAGCACTGGATTTCCCTTGCTCAATACTTAATCAGTGTTATTGGAATTAGTTTGGATGAATCCACTTACTTTTCAATGAGCTGTTTAGATATCCTGTAAACAGAGCCCAAATATCAATTTCTGTAACAGAGCCAACCATACAAATAAAATAAAGCAGAAGGCATCATTTAATCCATAGGATTGAACTATATTATATATCTAAGTTGGACTATGGCCATTAATGTCATTCCATTTCTGCATCCTCTGTGGCATTCTGAGCAACAGGCAATCCCTGCTCTGTCCATGCCATGTATTTCCCTTTTCCTAAAAGCTTACAGATGTTTTCCACTTCTTAATATATGCCCTAGGCTTTGAGACATTGACATGTGAAGTACTAAGCACTGGTATCATTTCTGCTGGAAATGGAATTGGATAATGGTCAATTTGCAGACCTTATTCTGTATTCTGAAAACTATTATTTTCTCTGTAGGCAAAAAAAAAAAAAAGAAAAAAGAAAAAAAGAAAATGAGGGCAATAAATGTATCCCAGCCCTTGCGTAGTTATGCAATGAGTGTGGGGAATTGCTGGCTAAAAGAGCAGTCATTTTAGAATGTATCCTAAGAAGGAGACAGCTTGTGTGCCAGGAGTGGGATGCAAAGGTACATGGATATGTCCATCTCATGTGTCTCTGAACTATGAGAACAGCCTCCGTAGATGTTAGATAGCGCTATATTGGTGTTTTCTCAGATGCTCCTGCACAGAGGGCATGTGATGCGTTCCTTGGAAGGGGAGAGCCCGGTGGTGTAAATACTATCAGGGATCAGAGGGGAGGAAGGCCACTATGAAGAGGAGTGAGGGAAGGGTTGCTAGGTTCCTGTAATCTCTTTGCAGGAGTGGAAATGAGCAAAGGAGGGCAGGAGACACACACACAATGTAGTGGAAATTAAGAAGGAATAAAAGAAAAACAAATGATTTTTTAAAAGGAGAAAGGCTGAATTTGTGACCTTTAAGTTCCATCTTACCTCTCTGTGTATATGCAGAATCTGGATGACTAGGCTTGAGTGAGTCTCTTGCAGCCAGACTGTGGGGGTCTGAATCCCTGTTCTGCCACTTACTGTGCGACCTTGAGCAGGCTGATTAAATTCTCTGTGCTGGAGTTTACTTAACTCTTCAATAATAATGATGACAGAAGCTACTCACTGAGTGGTTCCAAGGATTATTTCAGTGAAGTACTTACTAAACATTGAATATGCACTTGCTATGATGTCATCAGGCCTGCTGAGTATTCCTTTGTTCCCTGCTGTCTCTTTTATCACTTCCTCATTGTCAGAGAAACAGTTGCAGACGTATAGCAATACATTATACAATGGCTAACTGAACATAATAATAATAAAAAAATAAATACACTTTTAATTACAAGAAATGAGCCACCAGAGAAAGACAATTATCATATGATCTCTCTGATATGAGGAATTTGAGAGGCAGGGCAGGAGCTTGTGGGGGGTAAGGAGGGAAAAAAAAAATGAAACAAGATGGAAACAGGGAGGGAGGAAAAACCATAAGAGACTCTTAGTCTCAGGAAACAAACTGAGGGTTGCTGGGGGGTGGGGGAGAGGGATAGGGGGGCTGGATACGGAAAAAATAAAAATTAATAAAAAAAAAGTAATGAGTCACCCATTTAATAGGAGTTGTGTGATGAATTCACAACTTATTATGGAGTTCGTAAGGGATTCCAGAATCCATGTCTGCTTATTAAGGGTCTGGACCTTTTAGTTTTAGGATGTTGTTCTTGTATTCCCAAACTTTGGCATGTGTGGTGTTTCATTTTGTAAGTTATGCCACCATGTGGTATTGACTGCGGCCTTGGGCAGCTGAAGAGTGCCTCTTATGCATCCTCCCTTCAGAAACAGGTGCTTTGAGAGCTCTGTGTTGTTAGAGCTACTTGGATTTTATTCAGATTCAACAGGAAACATATATTGAACATGTAGCTATTGGGTTTGATACTCTGTGAGTGTATCCCTCTCCTCTGTGAGTGTAACTCTTCCCCATCTCAATATCCCATCATTCTAACAAAGATGTATACTACTTATCAACATTGCCCAGAACCACAGACCCAAGAGGTATAGTTTTCAGAGGTTATCAGAAAGATTGTCATGCTCTGGGAATGTGGCAGTCTGTATTTTCCTTTTCCCAAAAGCCCAGAATGCTCTTCCTCTTTCTCTTACTCTTCCTTCGTGTCATCCAGAAAAACTGGACTGAGAGCTGCTGCCCAGGCAGGACAAGAGAGCCAGTTCTACCATAGGTCTTAGGAGAAATACCTCATTGTCTTGTCTTTTCCTCATTGCTAGCTATGGCAAAAGAGATATTCCATGTGCTTTTACATCAGCTCTAACATATGGGTTAGTGATAAAGATCCAGATAAGAGTAAATAATTCTGTTTTCCCACTGTTTTGGTAAACTATACAAACATATTTCCCTTAGGGACCTTGCAGGGAGCCCAAATGATCATTGTGATGTCTCCATCTCTCTCACTAGCCATCACCTCATTTTAATTCTGAAACAAAGAAAATATTCTACTTGCTCTAAAAGATTTTATGGTCTGGCAGTGATCTTTCATCATTCTTACTTAATTTTGGTCAACTAGGTCATTATCCCTACAGAGCAAATAGTATTTTCTTGTTACAGCCCCCAAAGTTGAAGAGCACACAGCACCATCCATCTCTGAGTACAAGTAGAACTGACATTGAATATGTGGTATATCTGGCTCTGAGATCCTGAAGATACCTCCTTAGAAATGGATATTGATCATATTTGATGTGCTGTAATCACTCAACAGATACAGATGCTTAGTAACTCTAGTAAACTACATAATGGCTCTCCCTGAGACTCTTGTCCCTAAGGAACTGTTTACTGCTCTGTTCACACAGAGAAGTTGGGTCTTAAGTAATGCTTACAGCTGAAGTACTTTATTTGTATCCAGAATTCCTTACACATTCCCCAAAAAATTCCAAAGGAAGGGTATGCAATATTTTGCTAATCTCCTTGCATAGACATTTGTGGTAATGGACTGTTCTTTTTAGTTTGCGAGGAAATTTTTTAAAAAGAAACAGTCTTTTTATAAACATGTTTATATTTGTTAACTTTTTTTTTCAAAAAGAATGTATAGGTCAGTAAGAAAAATACAGAGGATCAAAACTTGAGGGTGAACAACAAAACAAACAAATGAAAAGCATATCCAGTGCTTAAAGGCACAGTCAGTAATAGGGGATAGTATGAGTTATCAATGATAAATGCCTCAGCTAGCTGTCAGGGTTTAAATAATGAATATACATGTTCTAATGATACAGTCCTTGGAAAGTTCAAAATACTGCACTTGGGGGAGGGGCAATATTTGGCATCCATTTACTTACCATAAACCAGTTGTGATTAAGAAAGTTCGCCCCTCCCCCATGGGGGGTGGAGCAAGGGACCAGCATGTTGGAAATCAGACTGCCTTTAATTCTCAGTTTACCTGTGTTTGTTGTGGTGTTCTTGTAAAGTTCTACAGCAGAGTATTAGCCTGATCAGTGGAAAAAGTGTCCAGTCTCAATGGAGTGGATACAAAGCGCTCTGACCCTTAAATAACCAGTTCAAATGTGACCTAAATATTGGCAGCTAGGGCTGCAAAATTCCCTGTTGGCCCTTTAAAATCCCTTTATAGCCCACAGAGGCAGACGGTAAGAGAAATAGGCTATTTCTCTCTGAAATTGAAAGGCATGTTTGTTGTCCAGGGAGAGCCTTGGATGCCATGTTTCTGATAAGGAGAAGCCTAGGTTCAACCATTTGGCTAGGAAGAGAAGCCACCAGCTGGGTAGCTGTTGATTTGCCACTGGCCTGGGATCAAGGCTGATTTAGTGTTTTCCACCTGCAAATCTTCATAGGTGGGAACAAAGCCATGCTTCATTTCCGGTGCTCTTCACCACCACTGCCACCCATGAGCCATGTTAGCTGTGGCTTGTGACGCTGTCTCTCTTGCATTTAGAAAGAGATCGACTGAGGTATAGCCTCTCAAGGTCCAGCTAGTTCTTCAGGAGAGGAGTTTCACAGGGTGAATTATGTGTTGATGGTCCTTGGCTGCTGAGTAGATAGATGCACACAAGAATCAGCACGGGGTTGGCTAGGAGAGCAGACTGGTGCCAAAGAGCACTTTTCAAAGTATGATGTGCCTATGAATCACCTGGAGATCTTGTTTTATTGTAGATTTGGAGTCAGTTAACCTGGGATGGAGCCTAAGGTGATGCATTTCTAGGAAGCCCCAGGTGCTGCTGCTGTGCTGGCTCACACACCAAACACTGAGTAGAGCTAGGCACTGGGGGCGTTTCCGGAAATTTACATCCCCGTCACGTTCTGTTTATCACTCCTGGGCATGTTGGCACGCACAATTCCAAGGAGTACTGGCACTTTTTATGAGGCTATTCGTTATAAAAGTTGAGATAACTGAAACAGGCCTGGGTTGGATTTCGTTCTTCAGTTTGAGATACCGAAATGATTGTCTTGGTTTTCTGTTTCTTTGCTACATATATTTAAAGATGACCTGTGAAAACATCTTCTCACCAAGTCTGGTTTGTTTAATAAAGCATTCAAAATAATTCCAAGCTTTCCGGATGACACAGTTCAGTCATGTGTTTTATTCTGCATTCCGGCTTCATTCACTAAATAAGGTTGGCAACACATGCTCTTGGATTCAGAAACTCAGACGTGCCTGCATCGCTGAGTTGGTTTCCCTGCCTTCCAATTCTGCATCAGGGAACTGACAGCAGAGGCCCCTCTGCTTAATTCCAGGGAAAACAATAGAGACACTGGGAGTGTTTTTTAGAAATGTCCTTCTATTTGTCCAGATAGGCTTCTTTACCAAGTTCACAGTTGGCTTCCCAGGAACCAAGCATCGGGTCAGGCTGGTGGAAGGCTCACTCACACCACTGCTGGGGAAAGAGCATCCATGGCTGGGCCACCCATGCAGCCCAGGGGCAGACTCCGTGTTGGCAGCTTCCTTTGTTTTACAGTCTTAATCATCATCAACCTTTAACATGCATTATTCTGAGAACTTGACTTGGCACTAATGCCTACACTATTCTCTGAGCCTGGCATTAGTTGTCCTATTACACATATGAGAAAGCAACAATTAAGGTAAGTTATTCAAAGTCACGGTAGTCATCAGAAGTAGAAGTGGAACTCAGGCTTTTAAAAATTGTATTGTTGTTGTTGTTGTTGTTGTTGTTATTATCATTATTATTATTATTATTATTATTATTATTATTATTTAGAAAATCACACTTTTAAATGCTCCAGAGCTTTGAACTCATAATCCTGTAACCACTCCAGAGGGGACATATTAGGGTTAAATTGTGTCCTCCACCAAAAGATATACTGAAGTCTTAACTCCCAAGTCCTGTGAATATGACCTTAGGGAAATAGGATACCGATGAGGGAGGGACAAAGAAAGAAGGATGAGGGAGAGAAGGGGAGAGACAGACTGTTTTGTCCTAACAAAATAGACCTTTACACAGAGTTAAGCCCAAGGGCTAACTTACTTGGGGCACCAGCATAATGTATCCCATAAATAAATAAATGGTATCAAGTCTAATACTGCATAAGTACTATTTCAGATAATACACACACACACACACACACACACACACACACAGAGAGAGAATAATCTATAAGAAAAATACCTTTCACTGTTTTCATATTATAGATGTGACAGCTAAGGTCTAGAGAGGTTAATTTACCCAAAGCCACCCAGATTATAAAAGGTGGAGCTCAGAGTCCCATCTGTCTGGTGCTTCCATCTCCTGTCCCTAGTGTGATGGCCAAGAAGGCCTGCACTACTCGGGGAGACTGAGGCTTTCCTGGAGAGCCTGTAAATTGAGGCAGAGGATCTATGGATGCACTGTAGTCTGCTGGGTTTAGTTCTTTAGTTATGTAACTTAACATAGGTGCAAAAAGAGCAGGGAGTGCATAGGCTGTTTTTGTCCTCACAGTTTTCATAAAATACTTAAAAATCTGAGAATGACTTGTCAGTTTATGCTTTTCACAGTCATAACCCTTTAGATGGAGTTGATCTTTGAAAGGCAATGAAATTTCATAGTCACCTGAGGGGGTGATGATGACCTCAAATATGTGACATGCAGGTGAGGTGTCAAGAGAGCCCAGGGAGGGAAGTGTGGTCCCTTTAGCAGTTGAGCAGAATGTTACCCGAATGTCTTCTGTGTCTTTGAGGAATCTTGTTTTTGAGACATCTTACTCAGAATGGAGAGTCAGAGGTAGTTCAGGTAACTTCACATGGTTGGTGATATCCTTCGAAACTGCTATGTGCCCTGTTCCTACCTGTAACTCTGACCTCATTCCCTTTCACTCCCCTGCACAGGTATTCTGTTATCCTTATTGCCATTCTGGCATGCCAAATCTGCATCTACCCCAGGGCCTTTGCATTTACTATATCACACTGTACCACTTCTGTCTTTCTGTCTTGAATGCCTTCCCTGAGATCTTTGCATGGCTTATGACTTCCCATCATTTAGTTACATCTCATTGTCACCTCCTCAGGGATATTTCATCTAAAATAGCAGCCCTCTATCTCTCTATACCACCATGATGATTTTCTGTGAACATAACCTTTTCTTGCCTGTCTTTTCCACTAAAATGTAAGCTCTGCATGGGTAAGGATTTATCATGGATACTGTTGTGCTTGATACTTAGGAATCGTTCACCAAGGTGGGTTGTGTGAGTGAATGAAACCCGGCAAGCACATAAAAGTGTGACAGGGTCCTGTGAAGGCGTATGGGGTATTCAGGAGGGGCATTCCAATCTTAGAGAAATTCTCAGGAAGGGTGAGGGATGGGTAGAGTACTTGAGCCAAGATAAGGTTGATGTTGAGATAAGGGAAGAGCGAGAAAGGTTTTTGGCAGAGAGAGTGGGACTTCATGTTCAGCATGAATGTGGGGTAGATTATGACATTGGGGGTTGGAAGAGATGAAATGGGGGCAAGATCTTTCAGGGGCTTTGTCCCCCATGTTGATGAGCCTGGACAAACAGGTTCTATGGAGTGTGGCAGAAGCCTGAGACAAGTGAAGGCAGGAGCTGAGCATCTCCTGATCATATTGCTTATCTAGGCAGGAACAATGTCCCACCTTTCCCCCACCTTGTCAATAGATGCCCTCTGGCTTGGAATATTCAGTTAAGCCTTGGGTTTATCTTGTAGGGGCTAGAGCTCTGGTTGGCTTCCTGATTTACTCCTTGTGACACCTTCTGGCAAGGTCCCAGGAATGTGAGTGACAAGGCAAAACAACACACCCTGAAATTACCTATAATGAAAATGACTGGTAATCTCTAGCGATTACTCTGTGTGTGAGTGACAGGGTTGCACTTTCTGCAAAACCTTTTGCCACAGCAAAAATGGGTCCTGTGGGGCTTTCAAGTTGGAGAGTTGTTTCTTTTCCAAATGAGAATTGCTTCAAAACTTCAGCATCATGTATTCTTTTACCCAGATAATGAGGCTGAGTGTGAATATTTAATAAAATTTATGAGGAGATATACCAAATGTCTTTTAAAAATGTAAACCCGAGTTAGAATGGATGCAATAGTATAATTCTTATACTACGGTGGAGTGGGTCAGCAATTAGATTCCAGGGGTCCCATCCCAGGGCCTGAGTTCTTAGAACATCTACAGGTAACAAGGGAAAGAGGGAACTGAGGTTAAGTGGAGGTGGAGGAACAGACAATGTGCCTCCGAAGGTGGAATATGAAGAATGAAAGTAGGACCCGGGACAGTCTGATGGCCCCTCTGCATTGACACAATTGCTGTCCTTTGTGGATGCCAGCTCCCTGTCATGGAGAAAAGGGGTTCAGAAATCATGGGGAGATGCCCGTAACCTAAGTCTCTCCAGACCAGTTCAAGGAATTGGAGAAACCACTGAGGTGTTTATTGAAATTAGTTCTCAAACATTTTGGAACTCTAACTGAAATGAATACTGCTTGCGAAGCCAAAATAGATGCCAGATGATGGAGAGGCTGCTCTGCTTGAGACCACGTGGCCACTCCCACCCCCTTACCCTCTGGGCCACTTCCTGGTGGCCCTGTACCATTTTTAGAACACAGTTTGTAAACTAGATACACATACCTGTGTATGATTTTCAAATCAGATATAATTTTATACATTTATGTGCAACACTTATATTTTATATTAATGTACAATGATATGTATTCTTTATGAGAAAATAAGCCCAAGCTTACTCACACTTGACCCCAAACTAACTCATACCTGGCCTCAGGTAATTTTTTAGATCCATACCAGGTTGTTGAGTGAGCAGGGAGATATATCCAACCACAGGGTGTCAGGCATCATGCTATCAAAAATGCATGGTTTCTCACCTCTGTTACTGACATTAGCTTCTCCATCCCAGTTTTGCCTGTCTCTCTTCCAGGCAAATGAAATGGCTTTGTTCTTATGACTGAAAGTTTAGGCTAGGTCTCCATACTCTAAAAGTACCTGTTCATGTATCTCTAACATAAATCTACTATACTTAGCTCCTTCCCTCTGTCTTATTGAACAGACTGCATACTTCTACCCTGTTAATGCCTCATCAGCCTTTGAGAGTAAATTGCTGTCACCTCCCCCAGGAATCCTTCCCTGACTCCTCCAGGCAGGATTGGGTCTTTTCTCCTCTCTGCCCCTATTGTGCTCTGTATTTTCCACATAATCAGCCATTCAACCACTTTTTTCACTTTTTGCCATATTTGCCTACTCTCTGTAATATTTGTTCACTGCTTTCTGCACATCAACCTTAAATTAATTCACTTAAAAAGAAAGAAATTAGGCCTCATTCTAGATAACAGTATACAAGAAAGCATTGAAAAGTGAAGAAACCAAAACACACTGAAACAAAAACTAGATATTTGTTGTTAGGATTGAAGATAAAAATTAAAAATAAAAGAGATTTGGTGAGGGAAATAAAATGACAGAAAATACTTGTTAATGTCCTATAGAGTCCTATAATTATGTGAAATTAACCAAGACAAGTGCTCCATGAGACTCCCAATTTTATACATTCCCCCAAACTTCCATTTTCCGAATTTGGAAGTCAATAACAAGCTTGCTTCACAGAGTGTGGAAAATCAGGAAAATTAAAACTTTTATAGTGATCATGTCCTATTGCAATGCTACAAAGACCCAATTCTGCAAAGAATAAAGTTAAATGGCAAGAGGGCCAAACCAGAAGAATACAGCACAGAACCCACTGTCAGAAGCCATTTAAAATGCCTCTGTCTTGGAGAGCCCTTGGCAAATAGAAAAGGTAGGGGGTACTCAGAATTTCTGTGACAGAGACAGCAAACATGAGATTCGTTCTTGGGAATGCTTTGGAGGCATCTGGCCTAAGTGCTTTTGGAAATTTCTGGTGACCATAATGACTCTACAATCTGCTGGTATCTTGTAAGTAATATTTTCATCTTCCTTTAAAATAGGTGGCTTCAGGGGCACCTGGGTGGCTCAGTTGGTTAAGCGACTGCCTTCGGTTCAGGTCATGATCCAGGAGACCTGGGATCGAGTCCCACATCGGGCTCCCTGCTCAGCAGGAAGCCTGCTTCTCCCTCTCTCATCCCCCTGCTTGTGTTCCCTCTCTGGCTGTGTTTCTCTCTGTCAAATACATAAAATCTTTTAAAAAAAAATAGGTGGCTTTAGTTTAAAAAAAAAATAGATGGAATGTCAGCAATGATGCCAATTTACCATGGCACTAACAGAGTGCCATAGCAATCATTGACACATTATGTCAAGTGTCACCTCCATGGAAACTGCTTGATTTTACTGAATGGCAAAGTACATGTAGTTGTGCTAGAGAAGAAACTGGCCTGCCTCTCCATTTCCTTGTGGGTTTTCCTCAAATATAGGAGGGGAGGTTATTGGATCTGGCCCATTACCTGACTCAGCCAGAAATGACTCAACCAAGAAACTCAGAATTTGGAGAAAGATTGAAATGTTGAAATGGGGGCCAACTTCCCTTTTAGACAATGTCAAAAAATGCATTTTCCCCTAACTTGGCCACAGGGGAGTAGAATTGTGAAGACATGTAAGGAAGAACAGATAGAGAAGTCTTTAGAAGGAGCTTTCTAACAGATACAAAGCTAGTTCTGGGCAAGGTGGAATTTGACCTCATTTCATTTAATTTGCTGCTTCTAAGAAAACTGCATATTTCTATAGGCCCATACTTGACTTCAATGCAATATTGACATTAATTACATTTCTACTGCTTGTGGCATAAATCGGTTTTTTATGTCATTGGCATATCATGCTATGAGGAATTTAGCCTTATGCAAGAGGTCTAGCCTTTTGCTCTTGGCCCCTGGGATGTAATGTTTGTTTGCCTTGGTGCCTTGGGTGAGCCAGATAGTAACAGTGTGATTTGGGCTGGAGGCTTTGGGTCATGCATGCCTGGTTGACCTGGAGACTGAGTTCAGCCACATGCATAGTCAGTCAATCAGTCTTGCAGATAAAATGGAGCCCCAGTTAATTTCTGAACACTGAGGCTTGGATAAGCTTCCATGGTTGACCATACTCTGTGTGTATTCTCACATGTGAATGCCAGAAAAGTAATGCATCTTGACTCCATGGGAAAATGAAAATGAAGGCTCCAAGTCTGTGTCCTTCTCCTGGACTCTGTCTTATGTACCTCTTCTCTTGGCTGACTTTAATCTGTACCCTTTCCCTTTGATAAACTTTCAGTGTAACAGCTTTCAGTGCATCTTTCTAGCAAACTATCAAATTCAAGGGTAGTTTTGGGAATCCTTTAAGCTTGCAGTTGGTGTCATAACTGGGACAGTTTTAAGGACTGCTCCCTTTTAACTTTGTAGCTTATCTAAACTCACCGCACATATAAACTATTCTTAATTTCCTGCATAGGGTTATGAATATAATATATATGTACACAGAGATCTCTTCATAAAGCTCTCAAAATTAATTGGCTTTGTGCATTGAGAAATTGTCCTTTACTTCATAGTACAGATAAATGATCAAGAATAAAATCAACTGAATTTGAATAAAACAGCTCTGTAAAGATGAGCCAACCTACTTTGTTTTCCCACGTCTGGGGACACAGAAGGCAGTGAGTATATAGGCAAGAACTGCTGTCCAAGTCACTAGAATTTTCTTAAGGGTGGAGAACCAATACATTACCATTTCTGTTGCTTTTACCCCCAACGTAGTTTATCTCTTCCACTTCTCTCTGCCTCTCCAACCTCCTGTGCAGTCAAAGCCAACATTATCACCTCAACTAATAAATATCTCCAAACTGAATTCTGGATGTTTGCATACAGCCATTCCTCTACACAGATGCTGGAGTGATTTTGTCTAAAAATGTAAATCATGTTGTTCCTTATTTTCTCACCTCCTTTGCTTAAAATTCTTCAGTGGCTTCCGGCTCCTTTTAGAAGAAGGATAAAATGTCTCATTTGTTCTACAAATATCTGTAGGATTTGACACTTATTTTCCAGGCTCTCTATTTTCCATACTTCCCCTGGTTCTCTTGCCTCTGGTCACACTGGTCTTTGCTCAGCCTTTCCTGTTTTCCATTATCTGTAACAGGGCCTTTGAACATGCCTTTGCCTAGGTGGTTTGTTACCACTTTTAACGTCCACACACTCTTTAAGCTAACCTTTCTTAAGAAGGCTACTTTAGCTCTCCATAGTTAGGTTTCATAGCTCCCTTATAATCTGTGTCTCTAGTAGACTGAGTTCTTTGAATTTGGGGGGGGCGGGATTCATAGTATGGCACTTTTCCCAAGAGCCCCTGATCATTTTGGTATAGGTGGGCTTCAGACTGGACTCTGTTCAGAAAACACTTGTCAGGCTGGATGGTGGCAGCTGTCCCTTTGAGACTGAATATTGGTTGGAATGAGGGACTGCAGGGCAAATATAGCCACTCAGGATCATCATTTACATCCAGAAGGTACTTGCACATGCTTTTCCCAAGTGGATTTGTCCTGAGCCACTCTTCAGAAAATTGTCTTTGATGTCCAAAACAATGACATGGGTATGATAGATGGCTGACTTGTTGCCATCTTGGGCTCCAGGAATGCAGTGTTGTAAGACCCTGATCACTTTAGACCTTAGGACAGCTATTTAAAGCTTAAGACAACCAGGTCAGTCATGTCTAGCCACGAGAAGCATTGTCTGGGATCTAGGTCTCCCTTGAAAGCTTAAACAGAGAAAGAACTGGTTACTTGTCTATTTCTATAGATGAAGGGCACAATGAATGAGATCCAGCATTTGCCATTCTTTCCTGGTGCATGGGCAATGAGGTACTCTCCCTTCTGGATATAAGGTTCAGTAGAGTGTGTGCCACTGCCATGATGGACAAAGAGCCCCATGAGCTTTAAGAAGACTTCACTCATGTGCTCAGAAAGCCAAGCAGTTGGGGAGAGCAGCACAAGATGGCCGGGTGGGCCTCTTGGCAGGTCCACATCTAAATGGTGACCCTATATGTTTGCATTCACATAAATAGTGGATAACTTTGAACCATTTGTGACTGAGGTACCCTTTTGGTGGCAAACTGTCTAGCTGCATAATTGCTCTAACAGCACAGGTGCATCCGCAAACTAAAGCATCATCATTATGTAAAACATTTGAGAGAAAACGCTTGCTCTGGATTCAAAACGCATTCATATTACCAGAGGACATTTTAATACTACTTTTTTCAGTAAAGGAGAATCTACTGGACTCTTGAAATAGAAACCCAAATGCTACACATTTTTGAATATTGTAAAAAATGCTGTCAAACTTCGTATCACTTACTTACACAAAGTTTTTCACTTATGTTCTCTATCAAGAATTTGAAGAGATTGTCATCAAGCAGTCTCAACAGGGATTGTTTATACCAACTTTATGAATATAAGTGGATAGGAAATACCTGTTGGAAGTAAGTCCAAGTTGTGGAAAAAAAATGAAAATACTAGATTTTGAAGTTAGATACAAAATCAGGCTCTTCTATAAAACTTAATTATTTGGTAATATTCTTATAAATAACATGTGATTTTTTTCAGCAAGTCTTGCATAGATTCCCACCCCCCACTCTAAAACCTCTCCAGTTTACCAAATATGCATTACCAGTATTATCATTTTTCACATGTGCCAAGACATGAAAAAACATTCTTCTAATGGGTAGTTGGAATGCATAAACAATCTGTTAATAGTTTTGCTATTTAGTGTGCTGATCAATAGGACCCAGCAGGGATGATGAAGGGGCTAGATATTACCTGTGAGGAACAAGGAGTATTTATTTTAAAGATAAGAGAATGTAAAATGACAGTTCAGTTTTCATACCAGATTATTGATTGTCACTTCTGAAAATGAATTCTTTATAGGGCCTCAAGACAAAGAACTTGGTATAAATTTAGTAAGGAACTATATGACCTTGGCCAACTGTGAAATTTATCTAAGTCTCAGTTTGTGTAGGTGTCAAATGCAGATTATAGGATCCATCCCAAGGGTCACTGTCACACACATAAATGAATTATCTTTAAAAATACTTAGACTGTGTACCTAGTCAGCATCTGAAGATGGAGAAGATTGGGCCATGTGGTAGTAAGTTCCTGTCACTAGAAGTATTCGATCATATTACACATGATCATGTTTTTTAAATGGCATAGTGACAGAGCTTTAATTAAATGACATTAGGTTTCTTTCCATTGCTGAGACTCCCAGACCGGAAACAGCAGAATCAACTCTAGAATTAACATTACAGCCCAGGTAGTAGGCCATCCAATAGAGAAGTCTCAGCATGAGATCTTCCGGTGGCCCCTCATAAGGATCTCTTGGGTAAGAATATTTACAAGGACCCTTTTCCTTCTCAGGAAAGAACTTCCAGTAGCATGCATCAGACTCACCTAGAGGGCTTGTTAAAGCATACATTGATAGACCCCAATCTCAGAGTTTCTGATTCAGTGCGTTGCGGGGGCAGAGGGGGTACAAGAATCTGCATTTTTAATAAATTCTCAGGTGATGCTGATCCTGCTGATTCTGGAATCAAATTTTAGAATCTTTGCAGTAGATCAAGGTTTCTCAGCGCTGGCTGCCATTAGACTCACCTGGGGAGATGTTTGGACCACAGCTATCTAGACCCCATCTGACAAAACTCCACAGAGTGCTGGGTGGTGAGACACAGGGACAGGTGTGGGTTAAAGGCACTCCAGGTAACTCCAATGGGCAGTCAGCACCAGAAAGCAGAGTCGGACTGTCTTTATTTTAGTCGGTGAGCACAGGGCCCCTTTCATTAGACTTCCATGTTGGATTAGTATTTGCACTGTTTCTGTTATTACTTTCTCTTTTGAATTTTTTTTTTTGAAATGTCATAGTGACATTTGAAAAACAAGTGTTTTGTACTCAGGCTGTTCCAGCCATAAGTCACACCCCTTCCTCCTAATTATTCAAGAGCCGACTCACTGTTAGCAATTATTTGAAAATCTGCAGTCTATAATTAAGATCAGTATATATGACAGTACAAATGGGACCTGAATATTTTACTATTTTCCTTTTATTACTTGAGGTGATTTCAACCATTGTACTTGCAAGAATAACCTAAAATGACTCACAAGTGAGATGATAACTTGCCATGTCTTTATGGTTTCTCCTCAGAGAGACGGAAACACCTTTACATAGCAATAGTCAATTGAATTATACCAGGTTTTCATGTTCACTGACAATGCAGTGACTGTGCAGTGTTAGCTTAAAATGCTTGCATCTGGTCAACTCACATCTTTTATAGGGGTTAGGTCTTAAAATCAGCAAGCATGCCAGTAAAAACTGAGCATGATTGAAATTTTCCCGCATAGTCCCTTGAATCCATGTTATCCAGAGTGTGGTCCAAAGGCCATCAGCCTGGGTATCACCGAGGAGCTTGTTAGAAACACAGAGTCTAAGAAACCTTTAGAGTCCACACTAACATTTTAACGAGCTCCTTGGATGATTACATGGACATTAAAATTTGAGAAGCACTGCCTTAAATTATTCATTAATCGCTAAGGCCTGGGACTGAAGAAGCTGAAAAGTCCAGAATCACTTATTTGGATTCTCTCTGCATTTTTGCTGAGGCTTCACTTTTCCGTGGGAGGGGACACCTGCCTCTAGACTGAACAAGAAAAGCAAGGAGAACAATTTTTCTTTCCTTCTCTTCCTCCTCTCCTTCTATCTTTTTCGTCTATAGAATCCATGTGGTTGAATTAATGTTACTTGGAAATACATGTATTGCAACTTTCATTGTGTTTTATGCATTAGCTCAGAATTGGACTGCCCATCCAGTGTGCACCAGGAACGGTGCTAGCTACTAAAGCTGTTACAGCAAGGAGAATAAAACTAGCTCCCATCCTACTAGACCTTAGCATTGGACACTGTCCATTTCAAGATAGGATTAGCAAGTCTCACATGCATAATACATGAATGTGTTCTAATCAACGCAGTGTTTGGTTTCCAAAAGAAATTTTAGTGAAGAACCTCTCAGGTTAGGAGTTCCTATTAACCGACCCTCCACTCTTGAGCCTGAGAGTGCATTTTCGAGAGGCCTACCACCAGTTTAATTAGACTCCTCCTACAACTCATACAAAGGTCAGAAGGGATGTCTTGACATAAAGGCAACCACATGTCTGAGCTTCCAGACCCAGGCCTCCAGTGGTCAAGGAGAATGAACAGCTTTGAGAACAAAAGCATCTTCTGGGAAAGGCTGGGCAGCGTGCTCGCAAAGGTTCCATCCATCTCTCTGTCAGCCTCTCAGAATTACAGTCCTGAGCATGTCTTGGGCTGCTGTCAGCACCAACTCCATGCCCTCTATCAGAGGTCCCCAAACAGTCTAAACAATTTCGTGTTCCTACTCCCTGGGAGAAAGAGGGGAAAATGCTTCGTTTTCCCTGCTGTCTTAGGAATTTATCAATTGCACTTTCTGGCTCCTCGCCTTCTGTTGTTAACATCTTGGAGAATGCTTTTTTTTTTTTTTTCCCTCACTTCTGAAGGGAGGGAAGGAGTCACCTATGAGATCACCTAATCCCGTGATCTGAATTTCTTCCTGACATCTTAAAACTACTTACATTCATGCCAGATGTTTGCTATCCTTAAAATGCCACAAGGCATTGTTCAGTGTTCTCTTTTCCCAACATTGGCTGGCAGATGTTTGAAGTCTTTACATGCCTTTCATCAGTATAGAAACTGCACCTCTTGTTGGCTCTTCTTCCCATATAATGGCTACCATGGATTGATTTATCATGTTTAATGAGAAATTGCAGCTTGCCTCCAAATAAAAGGAACAGAGCACATATTACAAGGTATTTATATCTAAATCTATTTACTATTTATGAAGAATCTAAAAGCTTAGCTATCTCCTTCGTATACAAATGGTAAAGCTTGAAAAAACTACAGCTGTTTAAAATTTCAAATCATTAGTTGAATGCGGATCTAGACCTGAACATTCTCTTTGAGTACCTCTTTTAAAACAAAGCTGTTGAAGACAACACTATGATGTCTTTTTCCCCACTACAATGCAAGCTGAGGGACTTATGCTATGTCCAGGAGAACTGCTGACTCAGAGAGGCTGGGGTTCCAGTTTCTAACTCTTAGCCTTCCCAGCTAGCATTGAGCCCACAGTGAGATGGGCTGTGGGGGCAGCTTCCTGCCCTGAGTTGAGGAAGATTCACACAGTAGCTGAGATATGCTCTTGCTGATGCCAGGTCATTCCCCCATGTGAATGCAAGAAAACTTTCTGGGAGGTTCCAAGGTCTGATCTCGTGAGTCCTAAATGATTGTCTTAAGTTCTGGATGCAAAGGAATACTAATTACTGAATGTTGGCCATAGATCAGACCATAGCCTTACCCAACTTCAAGAGAGCCTCATTAATAAGGGTACTCAAATCCTTCTGTTGGGAGCCCTGGCAGCTGGGGTGGAAAGATAACTTTTGTCAAAGTAACATTATGTCTAATTCTTAAGTCCTTGACTCTGACCTTTCAGGTGTCTTTTTCTATGCATCTAGAGATGCATTGCTTCCTTCCTCTGGGATTAGATAACTTCTCCCAGGAAGTCAAGTTATTTCTCTTAAGAGAAATCCATCTTTGAAACTCTGAAGTTTGTTAGAAGCTTGAAGTTGCACTAGATTCAAGATGGCCATGGCATTCTTATAAAGAAAGCTCAGAAAATACTGCTTTCTAATCCTTCCCATGACATAATGCACTAAGAATCAAAACTGGGAATAGAAAAGAAAGCTGATGTTTGAAGAGCAGATGAAATTGTACAACTAGGCCCGTATTCATTCACTGCCTGAGGCACAATTCTGAATTAGATCATTTGAAAACCATCTTTTGTTTTATAACATGCTTATTGTAGGATACTTAGAAAGTGAGTATATCTTTCTTCCTCCTAATAAAAGAGCTGTCCAGAACACATACTCATTGGTTTGAAATTTTGCCCATATAGAAACTTGCAGGGAGAATACTTCAATTTTTTTCCACTGTTGCTAAGTGTCCAGTAAATCTTGCTGTGGAAATGGCCTCTCTGAAGTTGACAATAATATGTTCATACTTAACACAATAACGCAGAATCTGATACTGGAACTTTTTAAGAAGACTGACTGGGTGGTCAGTTTTTTCCCCAGATGCAGAAATTTTCCTACATGAAATAAAACTGAGGTTTGAGCTTTCAGGTTAAGGACTGGCTGCATTCCAGGGACAGCTGGGTGAAATTGTTGCCTCAACTTTTGGATTGTTCTTATAGATTATCCTTTGGTATCTTTAACTTGAAGATTTTTGTACATACAGTTCCTAAAATCAGAGAAAACCTTCTGTTCCTAAGCTGAGCGCTCCGACTGTATATTGTATCTCACAGAACCAACTGTTGTAATGCTTCTTCGGGTTATCCCCTCTGCTTCTACTTGTTTAAAAACCTCAAATGGCACCTTTGTCTCTAAGGGTACATTCCCACAGCCTTCAAAATAGTGTTGGAGGACAGTCACAGTTTCAATATATTTTTCTACCTTGCTTCATTTTCACACATCATATGCTTGTCCCATGGTTTTCAATTGGGCAAATTGTGCCCTCCGGGAACATCTGGCAATGTCTAGAGACATTTCTGATGAATGTTCACAACTGTAGGACGAAACTACTGGCATCTAGTGGGTAGAGGTCAGGGGTGCTGCTAAACATTCTACAGTGCACAGAATACCTCCCACAACAAAGATTTATTTGGCTCCAAATGTCACTAGTGCCATGGGTGAGAAGGCCTGTGGTCTAGCTATTCTGGAGAATGGCTCTTCCTCCGTGTACCTGTGTACTGGAAGGCATTACAGTGGTTAGAAGCAGGACCTCTGAGCCCAGACGACTGAGCATATATGCAAGTTCCTCTATCTGTCAGCTGTGCACTTTTGAGGAAGTTACTTAAAATCTCTCTGCCTCACTTTCCTCATCTGTAATATAGGCTTAATGAAGCATATACAATAAGGTTATGATGAGTAAATGAGTTACTACACATTAAGAACTTGAAATAGTGGCTTTTACATGGGAGGTATTCAATACCTGCTACTCAGTCCTGTCACTAATCTTTTCGCCACCATTTCACATACTTGGACTTTACTTAGGATGATCCATCTGTGTGGAACACCCTCTCTGATGTTGGTTCATTGTTTAAGCCACAGGTAGTATATCCCCTTGCCATCCATGAGAGCAAATGACCACTTTCAGTCCTCAGCACATACTTCTAGTAATTCGTCCATGAATCACATCTGACAAGGAGTTGCTCTTCCTTCTCCTTTGGGTTGTGACCTCCTAGGGAGCTGCAGCTGGTTCTGTCTGAGCATGAGATGTCCAGCCCCTAATAACAGTAAATATTCCATGAACCATGTCAGCTAGTTTGGGGTCCGACTCTGTTGACAAGAAGACTTGTAGACAAAAGAAAAAGGAAACTTGTCTTTCTTTTCAGACTTGGTTTAACCTCTTTAGGAAGCATTGCAAGCTTATAAAAAAGAAGCCTGGATTTAAATGGGGGCATTTGCATTGTCTTTATAACCCACTCAGCAGAAGCTAAACAAAATGTAAAACAGAATCTTCTTCCTTCCCATCAGACACAACACATTCCTCTCCAGCCATGCCAGCCTCCTAGCCTCAGAGAGATATACAGCTTAAGTTGTTATCTGGTATTAATAATTCAGTACTTCTTCTACAGCTGTCTGTCTTTATTTCTGCTTCTGGCTTGAGCTGTTTGCCTTTCCATAGTAAAGATGACCAGTGGCTACTCATAGCTGATGATCATCTACAGGTAGAAGGAAAAAAGAGGTTTTTGTTGTTGTTTTGTTCCCCAGACTGCTATAAATATGGATCTTCTATAATGAGGGATTTTTGCCCCGCCTGCCCCTGGCTTAAAAATGCACTTGTTAGTCTAAAGCTATTTCAACTCTTTGAAGAGTCACCGGTTTGTGTTAAATGGGGTCAGAATGGCTTCTAAAGCTACCTTGTCACGAATAGCAAGGATGAGGTTCTTCATCCCCATGAGCTGTGGGTTATGTATCTACAGATGCTGTATGTGCAAGCACATGGGAAAATAAAACTATAAAATATTATATAAGGGGTAGTTGGTTGTCACAGTTGATGATGCAATTTTTAAAAAAATTCTGTGGATTTTTCTTTTTATCTTTTTCTGCACTTATGGAACATTGACTCATTATACTGTTCTGTAGACAATATTTAGAAATCAATATAATAAATTGTGGGTTTTTTTTTTTCCCCATTAGACGATATATAGCTTGTCTGGAAAGTTCAAAAACAGAGGCAGTTTTTGTTTTTCCTCTCCCTTATGCAGCCATTTTACATCCTGAGCTATGGAATGAGCATCCGAGAAGCTAGGAGAGGCCTCTCTTCAGCTGTAGTATACTAAACCAGCTAATAGAGCTGCTCTGGGATTTAGCATATTACACAGGCTCTTGTTCCTAGCTTTCTGTGAGAGTTTTGCAGTAAAAGTTCTCTAGAATATAAATTGATAGCAGAGACTCCTTTAGAAATTGCATAACATCACCAACTGTTCCTCATTCGCCTAAAACCTCTATTTGTTGAAAATGATAGACATCTTTGTCTTTTGCTTGTATTTTCTCCTATTCTCCAACATTTACAAGCATCTGCCAGGCGCTGTTTCCAAGGACTAGCCAGCACACAGGACAGATAGATCCTGGGCCGTGTCAATCGAACTCTGACAGGAAAGACCAACCTTTTTTCAGCCAACAGCAGAATTGCAAAGTTGGGTAATCACAAGTGAAAAGTGTCTGGAAATATGCTATTTGGGATTGGGCGAAGGCCTATGCTCATATCCTGGAGTATTTAAGCTGAAACTTCCGCTGTGGAGCAACACTGATGTGGCAAATGAACAGGGACATTGCTTCCATTTGGGTGGTGATGAGGGAAACCATCCTCTGCACTAACTACAGATTCTACTGTAAGACACGTGATGACCACAGAGTTGCCACCTAGCTTGATTTTCAAAAATTATGTGCAGCTAGAGAATAAACGAATACAGAACATTATAAAAGAACGGGGAAACGTCCCACCTGAGAGAAAACTGTTTATGGATATTTTGTTGTTTTTCTTCACAGTATGTATTGTGTATTCCACAGCGTAAACCCCTCTTTACTAGATGCTACACAAGAAATGGATTCCAGTGCTTTCACAGAGAGTCTTGAGACTATTTTCACAGTCAATGGAAAGTGCTAAGAACAAATGATACCACTTCTATAAAGGACGTGCCTGTCCTCCTTTTTACCTTCTCTAGGCTATGGCCCAGAGCACGATCCAGCAGAACTTTAAGTCATGATGGCAGTGCTTTGTATCTTCGCCATCCAATATGGTAGCCATTAGCTATGTGTGCCCACTGAGCACTTGGAAGGCGGCAGGTACAAATGAAGAACAAAATAATTGTCTTTAATTCTAATTAGTGTAAGTAGCTCTGTATGGCTAGTGGCTACCATATGAACCAATCAGCTACACTTAGTTGGTGATATTCATAAAAGAATTCTGGAGTATTATATATCAACCATTGTGTCAAGCATATTATATACACTAAGCCTAATCACAACCTGATCAGGCACTTACTAATATTATACCCTTTTTGTAGACGAGACATTAATGCACAGAGAGTAAGCAAGGCACCCACATTGTAATCTAGAGACAGACGTAGTTGGATTGAGCCTCCAGGAGTCAGTGCTCGGTACCCTCAGTTTTAACCTGTGCACCAAGCTGCCTCTCTTTAAGATCACATTGAATTCATTATTAGCAATGGTAATTGAAACAATGGTTATCCTGATCCTTTTTGTTACCTCGTTAGGCAGAAAAGCATCAATGAAAATTTAAAAATATTTCATCTCTTTGGAAACTTTTGGGCTAATTAAATTCAGGGTGACCAACTGAGTAGCTTAGAATTATTGCATAAAGATGTATCACCTCACTCTGCCTACAGAAGGCCATGACCTGTGGCCCAGTGCAGGAACAAGAAACACTAACCCAGCTTCTCATCTGGGGTTGTCATGGAGACTCAGCCTTAAACAAAGATGGTGCTATGTTTTCCGGCTCCAGTAATAGAGCTCAGCAATTAGCTTCATCTTTATTTAGTTTGCAACACTAGTCTGGAAGACTCTCTTGAGAGAAGTAGCTTCTCACAGTGTAAGCAGACAGCTAGAGATGATTTTCTGGGAACATGGTCAATGACATGCATGTGATAAACCTGAATATTTTTTTAAATTAGTCATTTTAATATCCTGGAAAACACTCGACTGTCTCAATGATCACCATAAATCGCATCAACACCATATTGTATGTGTTGATTATCAGGCAGGGTTTAAAGGAAAAAAAAAAAAGAAAGAAAGAAAGTTCCCCCACCTGGAAGTGTGTCAGAACCCTGGGGAATTTAGTGGCATTTTGATGAGCACCAGGGTAGGGAACAAAAGATATAAATTAGACTGAAGTATAAACTGAAACACATTTCAAAAGATTTCTTCTTGGCAGATTTTCTGCCATAAAAAGAAATTTTAAATTGATCCTTGGTATTTCCTTAAATATCTGAGTACTAACAGTAACATCTTAATGTAACATTGCCACGGTGGTGACCGTGTTGAATGTATTTATGGAAAGGAAATATGTGCTGTGTTATGAAATTAAATGGAAGCAAAGTGTGTTTAAATGTGGCTTCCCAGGCTTCCCTCTTGATAGCGCTGTGAACTTTTGGCTTTAAGACACGGTTGCTCCAGAAATGATCAATACTGAACAAGTGAAAGACAAGACAGGAGATGTATTGGTATTTCAACTTGAAAATCCTGCAAGTCTTTTCAGACAAAGATCAGATACAGGTAGATTACTTGACACTCTCAAACTTTATTATGTGTGGTACAAAAATAGAATGGGTACAAGAGATCACATGGAAAAGGATGAGATTGGAAACTCCAAATTCTTTCCTAGAGGAAACACAAATAGAAAAATTAAGTTAATGTTAGGTGACCTAATAACAACACTGATGGCTAACATTTGAGTAACTATGGTGCCAAACTCTTTTATTTTTTTTTTCTTTCCTTTCTTTCTTTCTTTTTTTTTTCTTTTTTTTCCTGAAGTGGGTCTTGAACTCACAACTCTTGAACTCACAACCTGAGCTGAGATCAAGTGCTGGATGCTTAACCGACTGAGTCACCCAGGAGCCCCCAAACTGTGTTCTGAGTGCTTTACTTTTATGTAGTTATCACAACTATGAAAAATATAAGGTTATATTTTACAGATGAGGAAACTGAGGCACAGATGACCTTTCCTAAAGGGTGAGCATTTTGTCCACTTGGCAGAAATGGCAAGGTCTCACACGCTGATCCTATTTCACTTTCTTTTACTTTGTAGGGGAGTCAAGTAGGAGCCCCCATTAATACTATTGTACCTGCCACTTTACCCAGGATGGAATGAGAACCCCATACGCAAAGATGGACTGCCTTTGAAAGGGTCACATCAAAGTAGATCACAGTAGGGATCTCTTTCCCCATATGCTGGTATTGATATCTTTCCCCCAAAAGTCCCTAGAGATGGTTCTAATGGGCTGAGTTCTGAAGACTCCTTTGGTGTCATTTCTCCTGATTTTGGAATATTGAGAGGATAAGGACATTGCTGGTATGTGAGGAGGACCACCAAGGGCTAAGCTTGTCCTGGAAATTAGAGAGAATCTCTTCACATTCCTTGGTGGGTTAGGGAGTAAAGCTTGCTCAGGGTACTTAGAAGAATGCAAAAAGATACTTGCCTTGGACACCTGCCTGACTGTATGCCCGTGCAGATGGCCACTTGTGGTTGCACTTTTCACCTGAATAGAAACAACAGCTAAAGTCTTAGTCTGGACTTTGGCAAACCACTGCAAATTAAAATGCAAATGAAATTTGCAAACATGACCAAAATGAGGAAAAGAGAAATTAAGTTCCTAGAACAAAAATCTAGAATTTTCATGCTAACCCTGGGAGGCCAGCTTAATCAAATTTTCAGCTAACACAGATGATAATGACCCCAGTGGCCAGTTTCTTTATAGAGCTTCACTCTGGCAAAAGCAGAGAGAGAGGGAACCAGTGATGAAACTATGGTGGGAATTAGCTTTCCACATGCTTGTGCCAGGGAAGTGTCATTTTTTAATGTAAGCACATCCTTTTCTGAGCTTTATTTCACTTGCTGAAGTTCTCATGGCACTGAATGCAGAGGTGGAGTCTGCTTGCAGCCATCAATATCTGATGACTTGGGATTTTTAACTCTATAACAGTCTGCAATCAGCCTGGGCTGACCACAAGGCCTTGAGTGTGTTATTCAGTGGAGTTCAGTGAGTTCTTCAGAGTTAACATTTTCAACTCTGGAAGACCATGTTCTTGGAGGCAGCAACCACAGTCGTTAATGTTTCAGACCACCAAAAGAATCCAAGAATAGGTGAAACAACATCAAATTGTCTTATCACTTGCAGTACTATCCAGGAAGAAAAGAACAAAAGCAGGCCCATCTCATTTCAAAATGTCCCTGAACTCAGATTATGCTCTCTGCTTTGAAGTCCTTGAGGGTTTTTCGAATCACCGGATGAGAGCAATAAATGTTGATGAGATAGATTATGTAGACTGAAGTGTTGTGTTCATCCTATTTAATATCAGAAAAGTTGATTAAACAGGACTCTGGCCAGAAGCCGGGGTTCAGACATGTACTGGGCATGTGTGTGGCATTGGGAAGTTGCCACCCTGCTCTGAGCCTCAGTTTCTCCATATGTTAAGTGAGGACAGTAAGTCCTGTCTCAGTGGATGGCTGGGCATTTTGTAAGTCTGTAGCAATAGGGATAATATGGTCCAATTATTGTCCTCATCATAAATGATAGTATTAATTATTAAATCGCTATAAAGCACCACGTGAGGTCCTTTGAAGACTGAGATAAATAAGCCCAGCCCTTTGAGGAAGTTCTACATTTGATATAAGCCTGATAAATACCAAACTTCAAAGTATGAACAAAGATCTCTGAGGGGTTTTGTTAACTGATTTTTTTGTAGTATCCTGGCCTTGAAAAGAAACATGTGTTTTCACAAGCAAAGATTAAGGGACTCTGTTCCATTCAGTCATTATTCTGTCACTCAGAACATACCCCAGAATGATTATTTGTGCTTAAAATGCTCTTCAGCGTGCCAGCCAGTGTGGAGTTACCTGTTGAAGTGAATCATATGGAGTGGTTCATGTATCAGGCGGTATGAGCCATCTGTCCCACAGCAGCCTTGCTGAGTGACCGATAGCCTGCCCTGTCAGTTTCATCAAGCTGAAAGACTATTACTGACCCATCGAAAGACCAAACTGACCCATCTTGGAAACAGAGCTTGTTGTACCTAGAGAAAAGTTTGCCTGACTTCATTGGCAATCTAGATGTCACTCCTTCCAACTCTGATGGTTTAGTGAAACAAAAAATGTAACCACAAAAAGGAGGAGAAAGCAAAGCCAATTAAAGAAAAACAGAAAGATGGGCGGGCACTAACAATGCTATATCATATATGCATAGCCTTTGTAAAGGAAGGCTTTTATTTACAGGATTCCATGCCATCTGGATATTCTCTGAAGAAAAGCATGCTACCATCTTTTACAAGGGGAAACTGAAGATCACATAGGATAGAACTTATCCAGGATCCCAGAAGGCCATGAGGTGATACAGCTTATGCTACCTCAAATATTGAAGCAGAAACTTAGTGTGGTTTTCCCTATTCTTGGCCAGAGAAAAGAAACAGCACGCTCAAGGTCATAACCAATACTAAAGACCAACACTTACGGGAAGTGGGGTTGCTGATTCTTATCGTGTTCTTCAAAGTCTTTGAGTCAGCTCAGCAAGAACAGGCCGTGGACAGATTTCCTCAATCCTCTTGGTGCAAGCTGGGGTCCTTGGAGGTTACTCTGAAAGAAGGCAGAGATATAACGGCATTCAAAACTAATCTTAAACTTGAAAAGAAAAAAAATGAGAATATTCATGTGGATCATAAAGAGAAATAATGATTACCTTTGATTCCTAGAGAAAGTTAATTTAAAATGCATCCAAGTTCCATTGTACAGCCAGAAAAAAAAAAAAAAACAACAACAAAACAAAACAAAAACTCTGCGAAGCTGAGACATGTCTTTAGAAGGCAGAAATAAGAGTCATCATCACTTGTGTCCTGGGAGGATGCTCATTCACAGTAATTGGGAAGAAGAAAGATTATAGAGATTAACTGACTTTGGTTTAGGATACACACTGCTTTCTTTTTAAATGCAAATGATACTTGGGGCCTAAAAGACAAAATCTGTTCTAAATGCCAGTTTCTTAAAAAAAAAAAAAAAAAAAGAAAAAAGAAAAAAGTACTTAGTAATCAGAAAACGACCAAATTGATTGTGTTTTTGTTTTTTACCAAATTAGAAGCTCTAACCATTTAAATCAAGCCTGCACAGGATCCATTTCCAGTGTTAATTTTGAAGTTCATGTGCCCCTTGAAAGACAAATAGAACAGGTATCTGCAGGCCATAAAAGGAAAGAAATAGGCATAAAACTTTGTTGGTTTTATACACAGTGTTAACTCATCAGAATAGACCTTGGTTAATTGCCTACGTGCCGATATAGCATTGACTGTCAGTTTTAAGAGTTTTATGTAAGAACCACAACATAGTTTTGAAACCTGTGACATCACTGTCAAAAGATTGCCTTTTCAAGGCAGTGTGTAATTTTTAGAGGTTTTAGCTGGGAGAATACAACTCCACTTGCTCAGTCTATAGATGCAGTATTTTGTTCTTATTAATAAATACTTGTTATTTAATGTGTTCATATGATGTTCTAGGTAAGGTTGGGGGACTTTGGTAGGTGAAGTACTAAATATACTCCAATCATCCCATGAACATTTTCTGAGAACCTAGTATTTGCCATACCCTGTACTAAAGGCACAAAGATAAAGGTGACTCGGTCCCTCTACACACAGGCCTCCTTCCTGCATGTCATCCCATACAACTATCTGCATCAAAACACAGTACTTGAGCCTGACAGAACTGCTTCTGATGCCAGCATACATCACCATTCTTTTGTGCTTCTGGCCCTTTGTGTGTACTTATTTTCTGTCTTGAATGTCTTTCCTTTATGTTTGCCTGTAGTCCTGCATCTTTTAAGAGCAGCTCAACCAAAACCTGTGGGGTGATGCTCTCCACCCAGAACCTGGAAGCACTTGGTACAGACCTTGTCCAAGATCAACACCTGTCACTCTGAGTTCTAATTGCTTTCCTTTGAGCCTTCCACAAGATCTAGGCTCCCTTTGGTTATTGTTCACTTCTGCCTCCAATTCCTAGTCAGTTCAGGGTTGGCTTAAAGGAGTGGTGCTTGACAAATGGGTTTTTGATGGACCCAACTGAAGAATACCCTTAGAGTTCATAAACCCTGGTGAGATGCCATAGTGCTGTGATAAAATGTAACACTTAATTTTCATGGCTTTGGGGTATGATGTATATATTTCTTTTATTCCAAGAACAAATTCCAGCCATGTGAATTTTCATCCTATTTTTTAAGTGGAACTGATGCTGTAGAACTGAGGTGGCCAATAGTGTTTTCTTGAGGATGCTGAGATACCAAACCCTGGTGAGAGAAATCATGGTGTTTCATGGAGCTCTTAGGTAGAAAGAAATAGGCCAACAAGATTTATAGCTGAATTTATTTCTAAGGTGATTCTATGTCAAGGTCAGGTAACATATATTCTCTGCTATGCTATACTTAGAGTGTTTCAAGATGGATTTTAAATTGACAGGTTCTGCAGTTAGCAGAGATACCACACTGAAAGTTAAGGAAGCGGGGGAGTCTCAACGTGATACAAAGATGTGGGCTTACACAGTTCTGCAAAGCTTTAAAATGTAAGGTAACCCCATTATAATAAGAGACAAGATTATTGATTTTTTACAATACCACTTAATAAATTAGTGAAATGTCAATAATATTATAACCAGTGTGCATGCTCAGAAAAATGTACCTTATAAAAACAAGACTCAGGGCTATTATTTGTGAGGCTGAATTGAACTGTTCAAGTTCTAGAATGAGAACACCATCCTGCAGTGTGAAAATTTACCTCCTAACAAAGCAACCTGTTTCCTGACCTGGCAATGATGCCAGACTGATTGTGGTTTTGTTGCCTAATTGCATTTTAAAACAAATGTCATTAGATTGATAACCCTGGGCAGAGTTTTAAAATCTACGAACATTCAGACAAGATATGGCAGGCAGTGATGATTCAGCCAATGTGTGACCCGCGGTGCCTGGGAGATGGAGTTGTTCAACAGAGACAAAAGATGGAGGACGTTTTCAGACCAGGTTAGGTTCTGTTCTGTCTGAATTTGAACTTGCTTCCTTCAACACCCTACAAATAGGTGCTTGATCTGCTCTGTAGATTCCACCTTCCTTGGGGTGTGGTGGCTGAAACTCAGGTCTTCCTAGCCCAGGAGTACAGAAGTTTACTCGAATCTACCAGTTTTCCATTACTGTTTTGTCTGCCTAAACACAACATAGAAATGGACTTGAACACACAACTTTACGTGCCTTCCTTCCCTGTTTGAGACTTTTCCTGTCTTATGGGAACCCGAACAAGGTAAATCACTACCCTCTTTGAGTAAATGTAACTGGGACCAACTCCCCAGTTATTTTTTGAGCAGCAGTGTAAGATCATTACCATTAACTTGTAAAGCCGCCTTCACATTGGCAGAAAAGGAGAGCACCCAGTCAAAATCTTTGATACGAGAAAACATAGCCAAAAGTTATTTTGAAACAGCACATCCTAAAAGTATTTCTTTAACTGAAAAATTGACTTAGAACATTTTTATCTTGCATCCTTTAACCCAAAAGGCATTAACTTAGAATGGAGCTAAAGAGAATTTTTAATGGATTGAGATTAAATCTATCATTTTTACCCATGGAACATTCCCTCTTTTTTATTCTCAGAAAGTCTCATGTAAAAGGATGATTCAAGTGCTGAGCCGCAGTGTTTTGACAAGCTCTCGGAGTGCAAAAACGTAAAATCTCAATGGAATACAGTTATATATTCACTGGGAGAAAAGAATGCCCTATTTAAAAACTAGGACAGATCATGTTGATATGGAAAAAGGACATAAGTGTGTGAACAATATATCCCAAATTAAAGACTGAGTTGTAGGCACCTATCTAAAATCAGCAGGAAATGTAATTACTCTGAAAGGATTCTTGTCCTGTATTAAAGTACTAAATGGATAAAACAAAACAAAACGAAACAAAAGAAACACCACAATTGATCTGATAAAAGTTCCATGCTAGCAACATAGAAAAGAGGAATACTAGCCCACATCAGGAAGCAGTCTTTTCCCCTCCCATGGCAGGACCTCTCCCATCTCTCTTGGAATCTTTCTACAGATAGGTTTCTCTATTTTCTAAGCACAATAGCAGATTTAAGGGGAATCAAGAGGCAACCTTTTATTCACAGCCACCACATAATCTTAATAACTCTATGCCATGTTTTTCCACCGTTTATTTTCCCACAGTTGGGAATATTTTGACATTCAGCTGGATAGGGACACAAGGGTTCTTTCCCACTGTTTTATACTATTGTGTAGGCTAAAGGAGGGAGGTAGTGATAATAATAATAATGAGTAACAATAATAATAAATTCATACATAGCATATATCTTTTAGCAAGAGCCCCAAATAATAAATATCAGTGAAAAATCAATGATTGTTCTTATGTCTGTTCATTCCCATGCCCAGTTCACACATCATACCACTCACCATTTCTCCTAAGTTATTTGAGTACTTTGGTATTTATTGGTAATTCCTGGGTTTGACCAATGTTAAAACTCACTGTAGATTCTTGATGTCTTTCATTGAAAATTTCCTTGCTCAGTGACATGACTGAAGTTGGTTCTGCATTTCTCTAAGCCAGAGCTATGAGCCACCGTTCATCTTCCACACACTATCAAGCCCATCCAGCAAAGTCTTTTCTATTTCTTTGTTGCAAAGAAGGGACCGAGACTTTTTTAGGATTGAGACAGTAAGGCCATTCACTGTTTTTTTTTCAATGAATACATTTCTGGAACTGTATTTACTAAAAATAAACCAGAACAAATATTTTTGCTATACTTACAAAACACCCCCCCCCTTTCTTCCCTGTAAGTTTTCACATTGCCTTCTAAAACCAGAGCAAGATAACATACATTTAAAAATAATCTCTCACCATCGGTAATTTCAACGTAGCTCAAAAACCAGAGTGACCAGCACCAATTCCACCACTGCTGGCTACCTGATAACAAAAGACAAATGTACACACACCCACATGCATGTTCTCCAGAAAAGAAACCAAACATGTGGCCCAGAGCAGCTCTCTGCACTATGCTCAGCAAACAGATTGTCTTTGAAAACACAATTTATCGTATAAATAGATTTACAGGTAATCATGCACAGTTTTCATGGAAACATTTATTTTCTCAGTAGAGACAAAAACATACAAATAAGTAAAAATTAGATTGTTTCTTACCTTTTAGAAAGCAGGCAAAAGCTATACTGTTGGTGGGATAGTGTACCAAGTAACAGACTTTTGTACACTCTTTCTTACTGGTGGTATACAGTCTACAGGAAAAGTAAATATATAGGTATGTATAACATAAATGTGCACACAATATTCCTTTTATTCCTTTTTTTCCCCCATTTTGGAGAAGAGGCTGCGATAGAGACCATAGACATTATGCTCACTCTTTCAGTGCATTCAGTAGCCTTTGGTAGAGCAGTTCACCACAATTCAGGTACCTCTGAACATGGGAGTGCTGGTGCCTCTTGATTTAAGGCAGTCGGGTTTTAGTTGCTTGAGCTGTAGCAGTTGAGGGAACCAGCTCCCAAATAAGTTATCTATCTGGTCAGAGCTTTCCTTTCTTCCTTTTGTCATCCTTTTTTTTTTTTTTTTTTTTTTTTTTTTCCTCAGCCTAGTCCAGCCATGCTGACCAGCTTGCATGGTTAGTCCGGCAGGATGAAACAAATAGCATAATGTTGAGAATGTTAAATCCAAAGAAATGAAGAAGCAAAACAAAACAAAAACCATAACAAATTAACACAGCACAGGAGCGTGTTCCAGAATTTTCTAGGCATCATTACTTATGTAGGTTTGGTGCCCACATCCATTTTTCAGCGGTATATATATTTATTAAATCAAATGTCTCCTTATGTTGACAGTTCACCTATTTTATGTAATGATTCACATTCTTTGAGAACAGCACAAGTTTTTATGTATGTTTTCCTTATAGTAGGTATAAAATGGTAGTAAAAATGAAAAAACAACATCAGAATACAAACTTACATTTAAAATATCTTATTTTAGATTTTCTATTTTAGGTACAAATTACTTTTCTAAGATATGCTTTATCCTACAGTGTGTTCATTGGTCTAGTATAGGTCTAGCCTCTATGTCAAAGGCAGTTAATCATACATTCCCCCATGCTAGAAGGGGGAGTCCTAAACTGTCTACCTACCTGACATCTCTTACTGCTACCGACCTTCTGGAGTCTGAACTATCTGCAACCCTTGGAGGAACATGAGGACTTCCTCTGCACTACCTGAGGACATTGGCTTAGAAAGTGGACGGTAGTTTAGGGCAAAGGTATCTTGGGGCTGCTCATCACTATGCACTGCAATTCTTTATAAGGAGAGCATCTGATCAGAAGATAATTTACAGAACATCATCAGTTTCTGACCAGTCCAGCTGAGGAAGGAGCAGTTTTTATCCACCCATCCTGATAAAGCCATGCTGCCTCAGTTAATACTATTTATCCAACTGGAAAAGGGTGCTGGTGGCCATTGACAAGCCACATCCCAAGCACAAGAGGTTCTCATTTATTTGGCATCTACACATTTGTCATGAACAAACACCTACCAAGTCAGTACTAGAAAGTGCAAGGAAACATGCTGAATTCAGACGTGAGAAGCAGAGCTCAAGGTGCCCTCCTTCTTAGAAAGAAATGTTGAGAAGGCATCATGGTGGCCAGATCTAAAGCTATTTGAAGTAGATCAGGTTCTTCTGATCCTCTAGCAATAGAAATCTTGTTTGTATACATAATAATTCAACAAGTAGCTGAGCTAAGCCCTTAGATGTTTTTCAATCTCAACGCAGAAGCCAACTAGCACTCGCCCAATGCTGACTATCTAATGCCAGTAGTGTACAGATATGTTAAAATTTTAAGATTGACTTTTTGTGCATTCCACACAGAAGTATTTCTTTTAAGCAATGGAATTTTGACAGAAGAAATAACCTAAGAGGAAAACTGAGCTTCTTGGGGAGAACTCAGGCAGTGCTGGGCAGTTTTAATTTCTGCCCATAGTAAGCCAACACGCAAATTCGTTGTTATGTAGACATGTGGTTGCAGTAGATGAGTAGAAGCGTGCATGCACCAGATGAGAAGCTGCAGTGATGGAGCAGAGCTGTTAAAAATGAAAACACTCAAGATTGACATACATTGAGACTAAGTATTTAGAGCAACAATGAATAAGGGGGCATTGCTGTTTTATTACTTACTTTGCAGCTCATCCTATAAACCCGATTTCCTCTCAGATATCCTCCCTTAGAGAATAGTGTACAGAATTTCCCCTTTGGAAAGAAATGGTCCTTTTCCAAGTACACAGTGTGTGCTTTTGTTTCTTTTTTCACTAAACAGCTTAATTTCAGCAATAATTCCTTTGTCTCTGCTACCAAAGTTGAGGAATTTGAGAATATTTGGAATTTACTTGGTATTAAATAGAATATAGTAATATTCCCTCACATCAAGTAATCTTATTGTTCATTTTCATAAATCGAATTTTTTTATTACTGCTCTTTGCCTGCATACATATATCTTTGCATTACTCAGGACTGGTTTCTGAATAAAATTACTAGCTAGGATACCACTGTTTCCAGATTAGTTGCTCCTTCTGGATCATTTGAAATAACTAATTGGTTGTATTTTTGTCTCATCTCAAATGTTTCATCCCTTTAGGTTGACTTTATGCCTGGTCAACAGCACTGCTAAAACTTTGGGAGACATCGCCAATACGTGTCCTAGATAAAATTTTTGCCTATTAAGACGTATTAATTTCTATAGATGAGCTTTCTGATACAGTAGCCATAAACACAGGTGGCTATTTAAAGGAATTATTTACAATAAACAACACTTTTTCCTTAATTAAGTAGCCATATTTCGAGTACTGACTGGCCACACATGACTAGATCATTTCTATCACGACGAAAGGTTCTATTGGGCAGATTTTGTGTGGATAAACTCTTTTGATTTTTGATGGGGACCTTTGGGAGCTGGGTCATCAGAAACACCAATGTTTGGAGGTACATGAATCTCCTCCTATGGTAGGCAAATATCTATTCAAATTGGTATGATATCAAATATCTATTCAATATGGTATTTTAGGGAGTGTCTACACAAAACCAAAAGAACTAAAACAATTTTTTAATTGTTTTGAACTGCTTATTAAGAACAAGGACTCTATTTGATTTCATTTTCCCCTGAAATGTTTATTTTTGCTCAGTGTAGATAACAAAATATCATTGACAAAACCCAACAAAACTTTTTCACAGGAAGGCACCAAATGAATTCCAAATGGAGTAATTGTCATGACTGGCATAAGTGATAAGTTATATGAATTTTTGAGTAAATAAGATGAGGCCTCTACCTGGGCAGCCTTCTTTGAGCTCAAGTTCCTCCTATCTTTATAGACAACATAGCAACAAATATACATTTCCCAGCACAGCACATTTAACTAAAAAGTTAACTAAAAGTTCCTCAACTGAGGAAGCCAAAAAAGTAATTTATGTTTTAGAATTATTATATGACACTTACAATTGAAGGAACAGAGCAGCAGAGAGAAGGAGGTATGAATTTGGGAATCAGACCTGGGTTTCAGTCCAACCTCCACTGCTAACTAGAGGTGTGACTTTTGTAATGGCACTTAATCTCAGTAAGACTGGCTTCAGTAAAAAGAACAGTTCTCCTACGGAGGTACTGTGAAGGGAAAGAGAACTTGCACACAATGCATTTTGGATAATGTCTATTTCAAAGGTTAGCTGATGTAATATTAGTAGTATTAGTGTTACTATTAGTACTAGTGGCAGTATTCGTGTTAGTACTAGCACTTTACAACCATTATTGTATCCAAGACAGCTTCAGTGAGGATAGAACCTATTCATTAAAGTTAATAAAGGAGAAATGTTGTTTGAGAGCTAATTATTTTTAAGCAGCAAAGTACTGAATTGTCCAAATTTAAAACTTCTAACATGGTCATTTTTTTTTCAATATGTACAGACTTGACCATATTTTCTGCTTATTGATTTTTGGGCATATCTAGTTAACTTGTGTGTGGTGTGTGCGTGCGTGCAGGCACACACTCAGATATAAATGTAAAACACTTAATGGAATGTCTCTAGGATAAATATGGTTTTATAAAATGTAAGTCTGGCAAGGGGCCCTAGAATAAAACACTACAGAAGTATAAACATGCAGGTATATTTATCAACACAAGTATGCATAAAAATAGATGCATATGCATATATATTCATGGAAATATTTCTTTTTGGGCATCTGTTGCATCTGCCTCCATACAGCCTTAACTATACCACCACATCCACATAATCAAACACATTAAAATGTACTTTTCTGCCTTTTAAGGAATAAAAGGACAATAACAATTGATACATTATTTTCTAGGTGCATAATGTTATGACACTCTTATGACATACATCTTAGTATCTCCATTTTAAACATGAAGGTATTGAGCTTTAGGATAGCTCAGGGAGTCCCAAAGCCACACAGCTGGGAGGCAAAGTGGCTGGGATTTGAACCCAGGTCTGTCTCAACCCAGAGCCTCTTCCAAATCACATCAAATACCACAGGATTCACTATCCACTTTCCCTCCTCTCAACTGACCATTTGCTCTGAAGACACAAGAACAGAGGCTATACATTGATTCTGTTATGCTTTTCTCTTGCTCTGGTCTTTGTCCTTCCTCTGGCCTTGTCCCAGAATTCTTTCTACTTATGGGTGCAAGTGAAGCCCACAGTATTGTTAACAAGCCTTCGTACCCTCTCTACGCATTCTCAATGAGTTTCACAATATTCAATCAGCCAACTGCTTAGAAATGGAGAGGAGCCAAGATCATGGATCTTTGCACAGTATTTGTCAGGAACAAACTCTTCCTACTCTTCAGAGATCTCTGTCTTACTTGCAGAGTTTAAAGGATACCTCAGAGTCTTTAGAATAGGAATTTCTCTCTGATTGGTGAAAAGTCTTTGTCTATGACCATTGTGAGTTCATAACTGAAAAATGTCTTGAAGGATTTAATGGACAAGCTGAGTCCCCCTCTACTTTTTAAAACAAGTATTATGAACACTCGGATCTGCCACATTCTACTTGGAACTGGTTAACTTGTTCCTAGAAAACAATCTTGGAAGTAGGGTTTTTAATCTAAGATGCACTCTTAACACCATAGGATTAGTAAAATTGGCAAGTGGGGGTTCTGTGTTTAACCTCTAGTTAAAACGGTCTTATTTTCTTACAGAGTGGTATGTGTATGTCCATCTTTTTGGAGTGATTGGCAGGGGTGACTACAGGCAACCCAAGGGTTGGAGATATGCAGTGTGGATGTGGCATTTCACTGTTAACCCCTCCCTAATAGTCTTTCACAGAATGAAACTCTGCCATAGTGGCACAGTAGATATTTTTCCCATGTGAGGATGTTGCGACCATGGTGGCCCTCAGCCTGTGTACTTGGGCCTTTTCTTGTTTCTAGAAAGCCTTCTCAGTAAAGAATTATAACTTTCTCTACATTCATGTTCCAGTGTAAAGAAGTTTTGCTTTCTAAGTTATTAAATATTCAAGTTTTATTCCCATTGCTACAGTTCAATCAGGTGTTAAAGCTTCCCTTCCCTGAAGTTGTTTCCCTGACATGAGGACAGCCAGAAAGGGGGCGGCACAACCCGACTGGTATGTTTCTGTTGACTGGAGGGTTTGACACCAGTGAAGACGAAGGAAGGGGGAGATTTACACTTCAGAAGCAGAGCTTCTAAAAGCTTTTTTCCCCCACAGGGAGCAAAAATGAAATGGGGCAAGAATAAGGCAAACTCTTAAGAGCAAAGGTTAGCATTCATCCAGGAACCCATACTGTGAAGATAAGAATGGACATCATATTTCCCCAAAGAAAGACAAATTCATACCACAGTACCTAGAGCTTCCTGATGTAGGAGGGGAAGTGGAAAGGAAAGGAAAGTTACTTACTGTTTGGATCTACGTTTTCACAGAGTTCTGTCTTTGCCTCACCGTTGGGTCTGTCACTGGGCTTGTGTGACAGCCGCGATGACATGGTGGCTGCCGTGACTACTGCCTTGAAGCTTCGCTTCCGCTTCTGGACATTGAGTTCAGGATGGAAAATGATGATGTACACTTTCGGCATGTATAGCATCCCCAGAGCCACTGATGCACTTAGGTTCATGGAGATTGTAAGTGTGGTAGTTTGTATGTAGAGCTAGGAGACACAACACACAAGACACTATTACAAATAAAATGACTGCAGAGGAAGTCTGAATACTTAACACATGACATCAAGAATGACTTTGGCTAGGAGAGAGAGCAAAGCCATCTCCAGGGCCTTCTCATAAAAAAGGAAGTCGATATAACTTGGCATATTTATTGGAGAGTTTTTGCACATATTAATTGATCTAATGACTTTGGGTGAATCCATGTGCATGCTTGCCCTGGAGAAGTGTTCTACATAGAAATTCATAGTGGTAATCAGAGTGAAAGTACTTTTGATTAGAATGAAGACGTGAAAAATCACAGAAATCTATAATCTTGAGCAAGGGTGATTATTTTTTATCTTCCATATATGCACAAAGGATTAATAATGCATGATTTCTTGCTACACAAAGACTTTGGGACCTTTGGAAGTTATGTTAATCTATGTCCCTTTTGTATTATTATTATTTTTTTTACTGTTCACCTTCACCATACCTACAAAGTAGTGAGTTAAATTGCCCTGAAAATAAAGACTTTCTTGCTTAGTTCTGATTTACAAAACACTGATGGCCAGGACCCAAGATCTAGTGATGTTGGCTTGTCCAGTCTGTTTTATGTTGACAAACTGCTAGTAGGGCAAAACCATCCTGGCATTGTGTTATTTGTGGTGTGGATGGTGTCTCCACTGTCCTTGTCTCCTTTGCCTCCTTTGAAGAATCAGTAAACAACTATTCACTTAGGTGCAGTGTGTTAAATCACTTTCTTGGTTATAAACTTGAAAAGATGGTGCATGGGGAGTTGTAAGATCAGTAAGGAGAAAACTACAGATAGCTTGCCTTGGTCCAGTTGTGTTGATGAAGTGCCCTCTTTTGTGATCTGGAGCCTCACCCCTGTATATTTTGATATGTTTACCTTTTGCATGACTTCTAAAGGCTGGATTAAATGTGAGGTGATGGAGGTGTTACATTAACTTGATGTGGTAATCATTTCTCAGTTATACATATATTAAAGCATCACATTGTATGCTTTAAAAATGATCATGTTATATGAACCTCAATATATACAGTTTTTGTTAGTCATACCCTGGTAAAGCAATAAATAAATAAATAAATACATTCATTCATTCATTCATAAAATTTCAGTTACATTAAAAAAATGAATAGATGCCATGGCCTTTTGTGTCAGTGGAGAGCCGATGATATACTTATTCATTCACTGTATTCCATAAGTAGGTGTTCCCATTGATCACAGGATAAAATTCCCATTCTTAATGGAGTCCACAAGGTCCCATCTGGTCTGCCCCCCTGCCAACTTTTTCAGACTAACTTGCCACCACTTTTCCCTCATCCTTCTCCCCAGGTCACCATACATATGGACACTCCTTTAGGTCTTGAAGATGTGTTCATTCAATGACAGAACCTTTAATACACATACTATTTCTTTATTTTCATTTTCCTCTGTATGGAATGATTTTCCTCTGCTTCTTAGAGCATCCATCCTAGGCTGCTCTCACCATGGCCTCAAGGTTAGGCCAGCTTCTTTACTTACATACTCAGAGAATTGTTTTCTTTGTATCACTGGTCTCCACTTGTGGTTGTCATTTGACTGGCCATCTTTCTCTGACTTGGTCACGAGTACCATGAAGGTAGGAACAAGTGTCTGTGGTGTGTCATTGTGTCTACAGTACTGACAGACAGGAGGCACTTAAATAAACATGATAGAGGAGTTCACTTGTTTGTATAATGGGTACCTTATACCTATGTGTGATTCAAACAGTCTTTCTCTACACATACAAAGATTTCATCAGACCTACTGGCTGCCTGGATATTTCCATATTGTATTTTAAACTGAGTCTCCAGTGACGAATTAAAAGAGACTTTGCCATCTCATGTGGATGGAATATAGTTTTCCAACAAACATTAATTTGAATGTGCATGTCTTTGAATGGTTTTCAGGAGCTGACAGCAGCTAACTATATGAATGTAACATAATGAATGTTAAATAGAAAGACAAAAAAATATTGAATTAATGATCATTTTGGTTGTGAATCAGACTGTATTTTAAAAGCTTATCTTCTTCTATTGGAATACTTTTAGATTTTGAACTCCATTCCACCACGAGAACCTACACCATTTAAGAAAGGCTTACCATATTCACGGGTTTTAAGAACCTAGGCAACGCTGCTTCCTTCCTTCATGATCCCTGCTGTCATCTTACTAATGAGGATTTTGCAAATCATGATTTAGCAATCCAAAAAAGAAAATGATACATTATGACCTAGGGTTTTGTTTCTGTTTCTCTGTTCATGAGCAAATTTTACAGTTGAAAAAATCATCCATAGTTTATTTAAACATATGTAAATTATGTATGTACATAAGTTTATGTGTGTGTCTCTGTGTGTGTTGTGTGTACACTTTTTCTTAACAAAGACTACTTAGAAATTTAAGACCTCAAAAGCTATGATATTTGTTTTATGGGGTGTTTTATTTCATTATTCTCAAACCAGAGCCCATTGAGACTTGATATTTTGTGTTGAAAGTTTTGCAGTCTCTGGTGACACTTCAGAAGTATGTGAAAACCAACATGAATGGCACTGACCAAATTCCTGCTCCCACATTTCCTCCTTATACTGCATAGTGTTTAAGAATGAGGGTCTGAAGATGCCCATCAACAGATGAATGGATAAAGAAGATGTGGTACATATATACAATGGAATACTATGCCTCCATCAGAAAGGATGAATATCCAACTTTTGTAGCAATATGGACTGGACTGGAAGAGATTATGCTGAGTGAAATAAGCCAAGTAGAGAAAGTCAAGTATCACATGGTTTCACTTACTTGCGGTGCATAAGGGGTAACCTAG